>OU015494.1:3546996-4131996 GCA_907164885.2 Dolomedes plantarius | reverse complement strand
CTCACTGCCGGCGGGAGGCGTGGTTTTTGGAGAAATGTTCCGATTTTTACAAAATTTCCCCATTTTTACTGACAAATTACTCTTACCCTAATTTGCGTAAAATTAAGAAAAAAGTATCTTTGAAAAGTCAAAAGATTCAGGAATCCCGCGTATTATTTCATATTGTATTATTATTTGATCTCGAGTACTTATAAAGAGTTTAAAGCAAAAGTACCTCTTATTTTTTCAGTTCAGAAATTCGAGAGTCATTTAAAATTAAATTTTAAGAGAAAACCAAAAATTGATAAACAAACACGAATTGTTAAGTCGTCAGGTATCTTATGCAGAAAAAATTTTCTCAAAATATTTAAATGCGAATTTGCAATTTGTTAAGAACTTCCCCATTGACTTAACATTGGCTTCGAAACATCGGAGGCTCAGTCCAGCGCCCCCTTAACCTTCCAGGCAAGGAACTTGGCGGGCCGCTGGATAGCTTTTTTAATCCTGCACGTGTTCAATATTCAGTGGGAACTTGAAAAGGAATTTTCGAAAAACATGCAGCTGGTTCGTGAACATTGTGGGGTATGAGAAAACAACCCCCATACTGGCGTGACGTCATAATAGTGAAGAGTAAAAATTGATTTATATGACAGAGTCATTTTCCTCTTAAGAATATACAGCACATTTATGATAATTAAATGCGACTAAAAGAGGCCTCAGTATGTTGGAATTAATTGAAATATTGCCTCTGTTCTCTCATCTAAAGTGCAAAATGATAATACGAAATTTTTCGATTAAATTTTATTACTATATAATTTTGCTAATTCTGTATTATTTAGTAATAAAAGGGGGTGTCCATTAATTACGTGAGGAGATTTTGGCAATTTTTCGACCCCCTACCCTGGTGAAATGTCGTGAGATTAGGCTCGACCCCCCCCTCCCCCTATTCTCACGTGAGATTTTTCAAAATGCGTATTTTTAGTGTAAATACGTTAATCTGTGCTTGATTGCGTTGGATTTATTTAAAAAAAACATAATTTGCTTAATTATTTTTATTTAAGACTAGTTAAGACTAGTATTTAAGACTACTAAGAACGTAGTCTAGAATCACAGTGAGAAAATCGAACAATAAAATACTTAAATAGGAACTACTAAAATTCGTAAAAGAATATTCATTCTAATTCAGTCCTCGGGGACTCATGTGTGGTCTCAAGAGTTACTACAGGAACTATTGGGTAGGATTTAGCCATATTTTAGTGTAGAAACATGTTTTACTTAATATAACCCAGTTTTCTCGCAATTTTACACTGTTTCTTACGGAAAAAAAAATTACGTGATATTTGCCGAGACCCCCCCCCCCTCTCCCCCACGTGAGATTGGGTGAGATTCGGCTCAACTCTCCCCCCCCCCCCTAAAAGCCTCACGTAATTAATGGACGCTCCCAAAGACTTCTTAATAACCACAATCTAATATAGAGGATGATTACGTGTTTCGAACTAATCAATAGTTCATCGTCAGACCGACATAGGGGCATGAGGTGTGCTCACACACCTCATGCAGGTAAACAATTCGCAAATGATTCTGTGAATTGTTCATAGCGACTTGTCAATTGTTCATAGTGAATTTTTAGTCATCCTTTTTATTAGATTGAGGTTATTAAGAAGTCATCTGTTGCTGCACTAGTTTCCTGTATGTGACAACTGTTTTATAGATTTCGTTGTTCAATATACATGGCACACACAATGTTGTAATCTTAATATATTTAGGGTCACTTCTATAATTTATTTTCCCAGTGGTCGGAAAATTCATTAACATCGAGAACAGACAATTATGTGTTCCATTTCCCTGTCTGTTCATCACTGATGAGAATTAGATGACGCATCATAGAGACTTAAAAGAAATTCAATCAAATGTTTTACGTAACTGTAATGTTCAACGTTGCATATTCAGTTACAACTTTTTACTTGCTGACATGTGACCCGTGAACTTCCGCTAGATGTGTGTTACTTGTTTTTTTCCCCCACACGCGTCGTCAGATTTTTTTTTTCATTGATGTTATTTATACCACCTTAATGGCGACCTTTAATTTATTTATTTATATTTATTTAATTTTTGGTTGCGCGGACTCTTGACGTAACAATTTCCGCTTGCAAACGTCTGAAGACTTTGTTAATCCACTTCCTCATTTCATCTCCCAAAAATGAGAATTTGAAGTGACGCCCATTTATTGCCTCATCTCTTGCTACGATTTTGTATCTCGGACTTAAAAACTGGGTCAGTTACTTTGACGGAAGGATACAAATTTCTCATAAAAGTTGATAGCTCAATATTTATGATATAGAAAAGTAGACTGTATTAAGATATACACTCATTACTTTCAAAAACAGTATTTTCTTTAACGTTAGGATTCGACAGAAAACAATAATTATCAGGAAATACCATTCTTTTTCTTTCTTATAGGAACCTTTTAGTACTACTTTTTGAGCCTTTTTATCAAATTTATTTTAAAACGCAGCGAAATAAAAAAGTTGTTTCACCAAAATATTCCAAGTAGCAGTATTTTCATATTTCTCCAAAACATTTCTCGTATTACGCTTATTACAATGTCTGAAACGTACTCCCATTGTCTAAATAGATGAGAATCGTTCAAAATGTCAAAATAATTTCAACGAGTAATATTCATTCTATACTTGATACTAAAAAATACAAAGCAAGTTACGGTTTCATTTCTTTTATTTAATGCATGTTCCTCGAGCTATATAAAGTGATCTTATGAAACATTTCGTAAGTCAAAAGAGTGTAAAGCATAATAAGCCATTATCAACCTCACCTTTCAATCATTTATTCGCCTGTTTGACGTATGTCTGCCGATGAAGCGTTGCCACAACTCCTGAAGAGAAGCTTTCGCCTCGAATTAGGCGGGCATAAGACCGGAAACGGACACAAGCGATCGACGAACTAAAACTGTTATGTGGATGGCTTACTGTTTTTAAAGAAATTGCTGTTAACACGTGACGTGTACAATGAAGACGAAATATTATATTAATTTCCCTTGTAAATAGCTGTCTTGTCGACATATATATAGTCTAGAATTTCAATAAAGATACTCTTTTGTATTCCCGTTTGACAACTCCTGATTACCGAAACACTAATACCTAACATAATCTATTCTCTAATAGCATTAACATTTAGTTAAAGTTCGAAAGATAAAGTGAACACTGCCTGTGTAAAATAAAATTATGCATTTCGATCCATTGACAACAATTAATTAAGCAGTGAGCACTTTCGTTGGCTGATCGTGACAAAAGAGTAAAGGTGAGTTGACAAAGGCTGGGACGAAGAAATACGTGTGTCCTGTACGCGAAACTCCTCTATGGCGACCAGTAATGGTTTCGTTTTGCCGGCTAGAGAAGTTTCACTGTATTTACATATCGTCGTCCAAACCTGTCGGTCCAGGTCAAGACCAGGAAAACAACCCTTTTTCACCTTAAAAATCCTCTTCAGATATCTTTCGATTAACAAAAGCATATCTGATGCAAGTCTTTCATAAAGGTGAACTGGCAAGAAGCGAGTTTTGGATTAGAGTGGGATGCCCTTTCAATTATACAATATAAATGTGACTCCTTTAAAATGTCTTTTCAGATGTTGTACGAATTGAAAGTGATTTCTAGTGTATTTTTGTGGCTAAAACTGTTTTGCAATGTTGCTCTGTACGCGTATATGGTCCGCAAAGAGGCTTAAGAGAAGAGCATTCTGCTTGTACACCTTGACTCAACACATCGCGAGGATCTATATGTTTGATACATTTTTCCAAGATGTTTCTCCTCTTTCAAGAATGGTTCAAACTTCTAAAACTTGACGATTTTTTTCATGACTCGAAATTGCGAAAATCGAATTTCGCTCATAAATTGCTCTTTCAAAATACAGTTGTACAGTAAGCATGTGACGAAGGGAAACCTTTTCCCCTTTCCTTAGGTAAATATACTCAGATTGGCAAATCCAAGGTTTATCAGCTTTGAACGCTTGGTCGTTACAGTCACACATACTTTTTTAAAGAATTATTAGCCTTTGTTAACAGGAATGCTGCTAATCATCAAGCTTCTATCTGTAACAACAATTTTTTTTTCCAATGCGGAGGCCCTGTTGTTATTCAGCGCAGTTTTTTTTGCTGACCATTTTATTATGAGAGCACCATGTAGGCGGACAAGCATTGCTCCCTATGAAGGGACGACGCGAACGGAGATATTTTAGTGGCGTTCGATCCGAGCACTCTCAGAACCAAAAGCCAGACCACAGGGCCACCTCGGCCCCCAACAACAACAACAAAATTTACGACCCTTCCATAATTTCTTGAAATAACATGCATGAAAATTCTCCATTTCTTTAGTTTTCGTATTAGAGTCAACATGGAAAACGCTTTACTGTTAAGAACTGATATTATATAAGTGCATATGAGTATATGGATGCATCTTCGCCCCTCTAAATTTGTAAGATATCATGTTTTCACAGAACTTTCATTTGTATTTAAAAATTTTCCTATTCATTTTTCTATGCATTATCTGTTTTTAGCTTATCTTTGGATTGACAAAAATACTTTGCAATTTTTGTCAAAACTTATAAAATTGCATAAAAAAACAAAACACAAATGGTACATGAAAAAAATCAAGTACTAAATACAGTGGTATCTCAGTTTACGGACTTAATTCGTTCCGAGACTTGGTTCGCAAACCGAAACGTTCGTAAACCGAAGCAGTTTTTCCCATGTAAATTAACGGATGAAGAATTAATCCTTTCACCCCCTAGAACACCATTACTTTTACCTTGTTTTTATGGGTTCAGCTATCAAGAAATGGTGAAAATAAATGAAAATAGATTTTATTATGAAGAACAAACACATGATAATTGTTCAGTACATAATTTTAGCTTTGTAGTGGATAATGGCTGGTGCAGATGGTTGATTGTTGAAAAGAAAGGGAGGACTACAGATATTACTTCTTGGAAGGTAAGTCATCATCCGTAATATCACTAGGCAATTCTGAGATTAGTGTTTTTTTATCTTCGTCTACTTTCAATCTCATTAGCTGATTTTGACACAAGAAACCGATCCAAAGGAATTTGTCTTTTGCTTTTCCGAAGAATTTCACAGAAGTGGGACATCACATTGTCATTTAGAATATTAACGGCTCTGTTGGTCGCATTGTCATTAGGGTGATGCTTTTCAATAAATGCCTGCATTTCACTCCACTTGCTGCAAATTTCTTTTATCCTGGCAATGGAAACTTTATCCCTATCATTGTCTTTCTTTGATAAAAACTCTTCCTGGATTGCGTTCACCTGTTGACTCTGCAGGTCAACAAGTTCTTTTGTGGTCAGTTCTTCGCTGTGTTCTTCCACCAGCTCCTCCACATCTTTACAGTCGACCTCCAAACCCATACTTTTGCCAATGGACACTATCTCATCCACATCTTCGATTTCAGCCTCGTCATTATCAAAGCCCTTGAAGTCTCTCTCTGCCACACACATTGGCCGAATTTTCTTCCAGGCGGACTGCAAGGTACGATAAGAACCCCTCCCCTTCCAGGCCTTATCAATAATGTTGATGCAGTTGAGCCTATGAGAATTCAGGGGGACTAAGTGCTCCTTCCAAAAATCTCTCAGGTTCAAATAGCTGTCATTTGTGACTTGAAAATACCTTGAAAAGAGTGCCATGGTATACAATTTTTTAAAATTAGAAATAATCTGCTGGTCCATAAGCTGAAGCAAAGGAGTTGTGTTGGATGGTAGAAATTTGACGTTAATGAAGTTATATTTGATGTCCAGGTCTTTTTCGAAATCTGGAGGATGAGCAGGAGCGTTATCTATGACGAGAAGTTTCTTCAAGGGAAACCATTCGCCTCAAGATATTTCTTGACAGCTGATGAGAAGACCTCTACAATCCACTCCATGAAAATGACTCTTGTTACCAGGGCCTTAGTAGAATTTTCTCTCCACATTACAAGCAGTTTAGCCTTCATCACATTATTTTTCTTGGATGTACGAGAATTTTCAGAGTGGTAAATTAAAACGTGGTTTGATTTTACAATCACCATTTGCATTAGCACACAATAAATTGTGTAAGCCTGTCCTTCAAAGGGTTGTACTGTGGTAGTGTCTTCTCCTCTTTGGTGATGTAGGTTCTTCTTGGCATTTTTCCCCTAAAAAATCGTGTTTCATCGTAGTTTAAAACTTGGTTTGGCATGTAGCCTTCACTCTCTACAAACTTTTCGAATTCATTAAAATAGTCATCTGGAGCCCTTTTATCTGAACTTGCAGTCTCCCCATGCCTAAAAATCACCATGAATTCAACTTCCAGCTTGCGGAATTTCTCAAATCAGCCTCCACTGGCTTTAAAAGCTTCACATTCAACACGATTAAGTATTCGGTGTTTTAGCTATCAAATCACTGTGCAACTTCTTAGCCTTTTCACATATTAAAGTCTCACTAGTGCTATCACCAGAAAGCTCTTTTTCACGTATCCATACAAGCAATAATTTTCCTACCTTTTCTATAACTCGAGGCCTTTGCTTTGTTAACACAGTCACTGCTTTAGCCACATCAGCTGCTTTGATTGCCTTTTTATTTTTGAGGATAGTACAAATGGTAGACTTCGCCAACCCAAACTGCGTGGCGAGATTAGAAACACTCACACCATTCTCATGTTTAGCTATTATTTCCTTTTTTTCTCAATAGTTAGATTAGGTTTCCAGCTAGCAATTTCACTTGTTCTTGCCATTTTCTTCGAAGGCATATAGAGGGCGAATTTAAATAAAAAATATCTACAAAAAAATCTGGGAAATTCATGAGCAACGACCGTTTGAGCTATGCTAGAGAAAGCCAAATGAGCTTGACATGTGGACTATTCACTAACCGAAGTAAATGTGACGAATGCTTGCATCGCATATCACCAGACGGCAGCACATCTCCTGCGATGGTTCGTAAACCGAATCGTTCTTAACGTAGTCGTTCGTAAACCGAGGTATTGTAACTGAAAATTGTTTATAGAAAGTATAAGTTATATTAATGGGATTTTATATGAAATCATTAACTACTCAATCCAAAATACTTGCCAGCCGGATGATGGCCAAATGGCTCGGGCGCTGGCATTCGGTACCAGAGTCCCACTCTTGGCATGGGTGTTTTGTAGCCGTTCGGAATCGGCTTTCATCAGTAGGTCGTGGTCTAATCAGTCGTCGTGTAGCAAAAGTTGACCTCTAAACCCAACACAAATACTTGCCTAGTTATCGTCATATTTGCTTCAATCGCTGTTGTTGTTTCTAATGCTCCCTAGCCGGAAGTATTCCACACCAGGTCCATATAGGGTAGCGGGCTGAGGCTTCTAATGGCATCGCAAGGGTCGAAGTCCAATTGAGCCAGGTGCCGGTATTCTCTGACTTCATACGTCAGGGGTGGGCAGACTTTTCCAGGGTACGGGCTACTTCTAATTTTTTCAAGGTGTTGCGGTCCACCCAGTGATGTAGGTGTGGTGAGCTAAAAAAACGGTCTACAATATTTATTATAACTTAATAATAAATACGGTTTATGTACTTACCTACATAACTACAAGAAAAAAACTTACTCTTTTAAAACCGCGTTGAAAGCAAATGGCGTCGGTGTTCCACAAATATGTTTCTTTTAGTATGCGCGTCTTAGGTCTTAGTAAAGGCGGTCACCCCAAAATGTCTTGGTGGTCCACCGGTCGATCGCGATCTACTTAATGCCCACCCCTGTCATAGAGGGACTCTACGGATTGAACGTGCCCCTATCCGGCCTAGACACGGAGGTTGTGGCCTCACAACAAGACTGATAAAATCCCGTGTAGATTTACAACGTACAGAGCCGAAAACACACACGTCCACACAGGGCGCGTTCTACCCTGCGACTCTCTCCCAGTCAGGGGATCGGCAAACGTTGGCGACAGTTCCTTCGTAACTTTATTGCATTCCAGAATCGGTAGGATGACAGCTTTACTGGCTGCATCTGTGGGAAAACGTTTTTTAATTCCCCCCCCCACGTATTCCGAACTGGTGGAAACGAGCAACACTTTCCTTGAAAAACACTCAACTGTGTTTCAAGCACTTATGGGGGCTTGGGAACCATATTTCCAGTACGCTACAGCTCCTCCACGCTCCAGGAAACTTTTTCTTCTCAGAAGAAAAAGTTGGTCCGTCGTACACACGTGAATCACAAGTGGCACAGTTTGTGCACCGCATACAGAAGAGTTGACGTAAGATCACATAAACAGCACCGCTCTTAACACCCAAGTTGCAAGCAAAATTAAACAAAGCACATAACCAAAAATTTTGAAAATTAATAACCTATTTCATTCGCGTTCAGTGCATTTATTTTGTACGGGATGTCATTCTCAATAAAAACACTTAAATTCCATAAATCAATATTCATTCACTGATAAGAAACAAAAATAATACTAATAAACACTTAAATACACATACCAAAATACAACAATCATATACCTTTCCATTGCATGAAAAAAAAAATCAATTTAATAACACATACAAGCAATATAAGGTAAATCAACCTCCGGTGTATTTAATCTGGATTTTCAACATGGGCTATCCACTTACTAATACTTAAAAAATACAAAAACATGATGCCCATGTGAATCACAGGTGGATGCATAGTGCAACTCATTCCAGGCTTACAACCCGAAACTAAATACATGTCAATCAAATTCTCTCCCGACCGATCTACCTCCGAAATCAACTCTTTGCACTTCCTCATCACCTCTCCCGACGCAAGATGTTTACTTCCTAACCCGAAAGAAAAACCGGAACTCTCAGGATTGGACCATTTGGCCCTTGCAGGTAACCCTGATCTCTTAACCGAAATTCCAGCTTCTGAAATGACCACTGAATTCGCCATCTCTATCTCTATCGCTATCTCCTCTCCCAAATTCATTTCTAAACTTAACACCCTTTTACTCTAATATTCTCCTTCTTCTCTCATATCCTTTAGTCCCTTTTCAATTCCGAAATTTTCTAATTCTCTCGAGATCACTAACAATTCTCCTAAGTCTTCGTTTTTATCTTTCAATCGTGCGTCGGTTTCATCGGGTTCATCGACTTCCTGCCTTAACAGTAAATTTTCCTTCTTTTCCCCGCAACTCTGCTGGCCTTTCTCAGATACCCCCGAAAGTTTTCAGAACACAGCAAGGTTACTCCCTCATTTTCCTCAATCGTAATTTTTCTCAACTCAAGGTATAGGGACACCTTCGGAGAAGATTTTTTGAAATCTTCTGAATTTTTGCTTTAAATAAATTTTTAATGATTATTTACACCTAGAAACTTATAAAAATAGAAAAAAAATCTGGATTTAGAATAAAAAATAATTTTTTATAGGGAAATTTACACAAAATTTAGCACAAAAAAGGCATTTATGCTAAACATCATAACTTATAAATATACAAATGTATTAATATTTTGTAAATTGGATAATGATTATAATAACCTTTTCAGGGAAATTGACTTTTCTCATGATGATAAATTGTTTAGTTAAAATTTTATGCAATAAGAATGCTTCTGAACATGAAATACTCAAAAAAATGTATCAGGATTTGCCCTAAAAACCATTATTAAAAAAATAATATCGATCTGTAATCATGAGAAAAGTCTATTGCCTTGACAGATATTTGTAAAACATACCTACAAAATTTCAAAACATTTGAAGCATTATATTTTGTGATATAGTGTTACGGGTATGGTAAAATAAGAGAAATTTACATTTTGAGAAAACTGCAAAAATAACTTTTACCTTACTTTTTTGCATTATAAACAACAAATTAGACATTAAAATGCTCCCGCTTTGAAAACCTCCCCTTCTTTACTTTCCAAAACAGTAATTTTTTTTTTCTAGCTGCTCTCAGGAATTTCCTGCGTGTCTTTGATTTAATTTGACTTTGACGTATTGATTTATGAATTCTAAGTCTATCCAAATTTTTATAGCCTTTCAAAGTGAAATATCCATGATCAGTTATATTCATTTTAGTGAAAACATTCAAACACCCTTGAAATCCATCATTGAATTGTATAACGGCATCATATGCTCCAAATTTCACAGTTTTAAGACATACAAATACGTCTTTCGGCAATCTTTGCCATATGATACCATTTAGACTTTCATTTGCATTTTGTGTCTTGCCGTGAAGACACTTGCTCAAGAGTTCTGTTGTGCATAGTTCTAAATAAGTTGGTTTGATGGAATTTAATACAGCATTTGATAAGCCTGAGTGTTTTGTTTTCTGTGTAGTTCTTTGGGCTACTGCCCGTTGAAATGAACACCAGCTATCAATCCCTAAAGGACACTGTCAATGCATAGGGTTATTCGTGCTTGAAGCACAGTGAAAAAGTGCAGCTATTACATTTTGCTGCATTCCCTTTAAATTTCCTACATTACTTCGTACAGCAATCCATAGTAATTCTGTAGGCGATCAATGAATGTATCGCTCACTTTTCCTTTTCCTGATAAACCTTTAGTTTTTGTTTTTAATTTTCTTAGACGCGAGCCAACTCTTTTTTGGACATGTCCAATACATTCCATTTTAGTTACGCTATTGTCTCCATACATATCTTTCACATTCAAAAACCCTTCGAGTCGCCGTCTCCATAATATTCTGTGTATTGCAAATTCGCGTTTTTCCTCTGAACGACCAAATATTCGTGATGCACCCACGATTTCCATCTTTGAAGCAGAACCTTGAAAATTACATTGACATATATGTCAGCTTTTAATGTTTCAAACTCTAAATTTTTAGGTAATATTTCCAATTTTTTACATGTCGGACAGTAGGAAGATAAAATTTCTATGTCCAAAACTTTACCGGTATCAATGGATATAGCAGCAACACACCCATTCAGATACGTGTACCCTCTGCGTTGCCACGTGCAGTCCACGGAAACCCCACATTTCAGCATTCCAGATTCATGATTTTGTTTCTGCTCATGAAGACAATTTGCAGCCTTTTTCATCGTATGTTCTGCAATATCTGCAACAACTTTTGAAAGTTTCCCTTCCAAAGCTTTGTATGGTGTTTTAGTCAGTGCAGGTAAATTCAACGTTGAACATAATTTATATGCTGCAGCAAAACCTTTACCAATCTGGCGCATGCCATACACTAATCTGATATTTATTTCAGAAGAATTTACATTTTTTTTGAAGATGCAAATCCTTTATGGAAGTCACAGTTTTTTCACTAATTATAAAAATGTGAGCACAGCCCATATATTGAATCCTCACATAATGTTAGCTTATCTGCAAAACAGTTTGGACAGCAGAGTTTAGATATTATATTTAAAAGAATTCCAATGTCTAAAATTCTAAAACCACTCATTGAACAACAGTTTTCATTTGTTGATACAGGACTAGCCGTCTGTAGCTTTGAAAAACTAGCAGAAAAATTTTCATCACCAACAGATGCAGCATTATGCATTTCACTTTCAACAGGACTATTACTTTCTTTATTTGTAAATTTATTTCCATAAAACTTACATTTACGTTTTCTAGAAGTACTTTTTGGCATTTTCGTTGAAAAAAAACTGAAAATATCGAGAAAAATAAATGGATATAGTGACTTTCAAATGATGATAAACGTGAACTCACGTGTAAACAATGATTTGGAATGCACAGTTTGATGCCAATATCTAAAACAAAATTAGGTCAATAACGTTGCCATATGTAATTCTTAATATTATTAAGATGCTTAAAAAACTATTTTTGTGTTTTTATGTGCATATATAACCCGTTTTCCTAACAAAATCATGAAAAACAGCGATTTAAACAAACATTTTTGCTTACTTCCGGTTTGCAGAAACGTATTTCCGTCTGTAAAATTTCACCGCCAAGCAATATTCAAATATCTATAACTTCGGTTCTAGACTAGCTAGAAACAAAATTCAAACTGATTTTTAATGTTAAAAGATTGGGCATTCATAAAATAGCAAAAATAAAAAATCGATATTTTGACAGAAATTGACGTTTTAAAGGTGTCCTTATACCTCAACTAGACTTTCCCCTTTCGCCTCCACACAAATTCGCGGAGCAGGGTCCGTTCTCCGACTGTTTTCACAGCAAAAATCTACCCCCCATTTTCTGTTTGCTCAAAACCATAATTCACTGTTTCCATTACCGTATTCTGGGGATATTCTGGGGTCTCCAAACGGGTTTCAGCTATAATTCGAAATTTTTCCGATTGGAAAACCCTATCTCTTCGCTCTTGTTCAATAGCAAAAATCCTATATATTTCCGCTTTCTCCATAGCAAAAAGCCTATCTCTTTCCCGCCTTCTCCCTTCCGTAGTAGCTTTTCCTGCTGGAATCTATCTTGCATAATGGTCTCAAGAAGACCACTAACAAAATTCTCCTCGTAATTTGGACTACTCTCTATTAATTCTTTTAGATGGATTATTAACGCATCTGGGGCGGGATGTTGACCCAACCTAATTGCTAAAATTCTGAAATCGGCTTTTCTCCCCCTACTTAGGTAAGCCATTTTTACACACTATATCAGTCACAAATTTATAAGCACAAATCAGGAAAATAATACATAACTCAAAATAACTAAAACACCTTCAATTAAATTTTCTTCGTGAAACCATGTATTTTACAATGGAATCATACACATAAACAAACAAAATACCAAAATTTCAATATAAACACTTAGCTTAACTTTTCAAAAATGCAATTATAACTTTTCCAAATCAAATATAGTTTAAACCTTTTAACATTTCATAACACACACAAAATACTTCTACATAGCAAGTCGTTAATTTATCGTTTATCCCGCTACTAGAATTGAGATATACAGCTTGTATATTTTACACAAAGGCACTAGTTTAGTCAACCTTTTTATAAAAACTCAATTAATAACCAAGTAGCAAACGTTAATCAACACTTATACTACTACAAGCATTAACCGGAATATACAGTCTGTATATCCAACACACAAAGGCACTAGTTTAGTTGACCTTTGGAAACAATTAGAACCTTCTAATTAACAACGTTAGTTGACGTACAAAAACTTCAATACATGCTTTAAAAAAATGATCGAGAGAAAAAAATACCACTGTATCTATTTTTTATAACCAAACAGTTTGCAACAGGTAGCTTACCCACAAATAAAAAAAAAACTCAATAAGAACTGTTTCAAAAAATTATCGAGAAAAATAAATACCATTGTATCTATTTTTTTTAAAACATTTTAAACAATACAACCAGGGTAGTTTTTACCCTTCATAAGAATTACTACCACTTCATAACGCATTCTCACTAGTTTAGCGATTTACACGTTACATATAACAAAGTACAAAACACTCCATTTTTGTCCCCACAAAACAATTGCACTGATATGTATTTTTCAAGCAATTCATCACAACTTAAAACTATTTCCGAAAAATACCTATCCAAAAAAACACCGCAACTTTGAGTATCTAAAGAAGTACTCACCCCTTTTTTGCAGGCCAACGGCGCAAGGGTCATCTCCAAACACAGCTCACACTGTTGACACATTCACTTCCAGAAGATCTTGACCACAACACAAAATGCGCAGAATACGAAATTCTGCATCAGACGGCGAAACACTCAATTTCACTGCGCCGAGGAAAACACGGGGGTCAGAGACATCTGAAAATCACCCTCTTCCTGACCGCACCATGAAAAACACAGGAACATCGGGGTACTATCACAATTCCCCTACTGCGAAGCTGGGTCGATGGCCTCACGATGACTTCCACGATCCTCCCCTGCTATGGCGGCATATTAAAATCTACACATTCTATGGGTCCGAGAAAATGACCCGCTATTTGGCATACTGAACTCTGCTTTCAGAAACGGATACGGATCCCATCCGCTGAGCACCAATTAATGGTAACGGTGGCGCAACATTAAGCTGTGGCGTCACGACAAGGCTGATAAACTCTCTGAGGCGTTGCTAAAAATTACTACCATGGGATCTATAGCAAAGAAAGACAGAGTCCTAATTAAAAAGCGAAGGCCAATTTTCTAAAACAAAAAGTTAACGAGGAAATTTATTTACAAAAAGAATTAACATTTAAACAGTGCAACATATTTCATTAAATCCCGTGTAGATTTACAACGTACAGAGCCGAAAACACACACGTCCACACAGGGCGCGTTCTATCCAGCAACTCTCTCCAAGTCAGGGGGTCGGCAAACGTTGGTGACAGTTCCTTTGTAACTTTATTGCATTCTAGAATCGTTAGGACGACAGCTTTACTGGCTGCATCTGTGGGAAAACGTGTTTTAATCCCCCACGTGTTCCGAACTGGTGGAAACGAGCAACACTTTCCTTGAAAAACACGCAGCTGAGTTTCAAGCACTTGTGGGGGCTTGGGAAAATAAGACCATATTTCCTGTACGCTACAAGGTATTCAATGGCGCTTGTCATTCTATTGGGTTGTTGTGAGCCATGCTTCATAATTCGGCATAGTATCGCTCACGCAATTTTAAGTTGCATCACAGAAACAGATTCTATTGCAAATGTATTGGACATGTAACAAATTATCTACGCAAAGAGAGAGGAGAGTTATTCTTACTGTTATTTTTCAGTAAAGACTACATTTTTATCAAGTTAGAGACTTCAGGGCAATAAAAAATGTAAAATTATTTTTCACGTCGCTTACGTAAAGGTTAATTTTAGATTTTTTTTCACACAGGTAATATATTTTATATAAACCCGAGCTAGATCACGAAATCTAGATATATGTATGTATATTTTTTAATTAAAAAATCGAAGACGGACGATATATAAGCTACTAAAAGTTCACTCTTAAAAAATGGAAATTCAATTAACTCTTTGTTATTAATTTGAAGAATTTTACACCGTTCAATAAGTTTGTCAGCATTAGTGTATATATACACTCCACAGTTTAAATTGATATGGCGATTATAATTTCTACGAAATGGTTCGTATAGATAAAAGACTAGAACAGTTTTGATGATAAGGAGCAAATTTTGAAGATTCGTCACACCTTAGTATCAAATTTCAGTTTCTATTGGGAAATATCGTACTGCTGTACAGTTGTAAAATTTATTGGCTCTCCAAAATTACAGAATCAGTGTCAATGTGATCAACCGCTTATCTTTGGCTATGTTGACAGGTAATTTCTTGTATAGCAGTTGAAGAAAGCAAGTACTGCTTAGTGTTTAATATCACTAAAAAATAGAGAACATCCATGCCTGAAAGTACAGTTCAGATATTTCCGATCATCTGGAAGTTTTCGTCAGCGAAACGAACTGGAAGTCTCTATTAGCCTTCCCGAGAAAATGCCTGTTTTTTAGCTCTGAGAAACAGTTATTTTTTAGATGAAAATTCATTCTTCAATGAGACGAATACATCGTCTAAAAAATGTGTGAACAGCCTCTCTACTTGCATGATTTTTTCCTCTTCTTATAGGATTTCTGGTTTTCCTGCATCTTGGGAATATTCTTTCTTTTTCTTCCTTCATTTTTTCTCTCCCATTTTTATACTTCTTATATAATATACCATTTTTGGCAAAATCTTCGTCTTTTCCTTTTTCTGTCAAGGTTTTGATCGTTTGAACGTTTTCATATCGTACTTGGGCAGTTTTAATTTTAGCGGTTACGTCGTCTTCGGTATTTGCAATAAATGGCACAGTGTTGCGACTTAGCACATCAGTATGTTTCATATGTGTTCCTGACGGATGAATAACTTCGTATGAGCAATATTTTTCTTCAGCTTGTGTTTTCTTGCTCATGTAATGGATAGGGCGATATTTTCCGTTTTCAGCTTCTTGCAATAACACAGTTCCGTATCCATGTTTGCTAGCGTCAGTATCCACTTCGAGTTTACTTTCTTGCGTGAACATACTCAATACGGGTTCAGTAGCGAGATATTGTTTTAATCTCAAAAATGCTTCTTGTTGGTTTGGACCAAAAATAAACTTCTCAGGTGTTCTAAGCAAGTCGCTCAAAGGTTTTGCGATAGTAGAGTAACCAGAGATAAATTTTCGAAAATATCTCGTGAGGTCTAGAAAGCTTTGGACTTGCTTAATTGTCGTTGGCCGGGTAAATTTCTGCACTGCAGCTATTTTTGTCGGAGATGGTTTAACAGTTCCGTTTTCGATGACATGACCTAAGAATTCTTCTACTTTTTGCATTAAATACTGGCATTTCTTCAATTTAATTTCTAATCCGTATCGAGAGGCTACTTCTAAAACTTTACGTAATCCTTTAATACCTTCCTCTTCATCTACTAACGGAATAATTATATCATCCATATACAATACAACAATATCTTCATTAATGAGATTTCGGAATACGTGAAAGATATATCTTTGAAAAACACTGGGATTGTTAGAGAGACCAAAAGGTGTTTTAAAAAATTCATATTGTCCATCAGGGGTTATAAAACTAGTAAATTTGCGACTATTTTCTTCTACATCGACATGAAAAATGCAATTTCGGAGATCAATCGTTGTGAATATTTTTGCACCCTGTAATTTGTCCAGAACGTCTTCAATTAACTGTAAGAGGGAAACGATCCTTTGATTTTTCTTATTTAACGCTCGGTAATCAACACATAGTTGCGCAGATCCGTCTTTTTTCTTAACTAAAACAATCGGGCTTGCATAATCTGAGCAACTAGGTCTAATTATTCCGGCTTCTAACCATTCTTTAATTTCTTCATCTACAAATGATTTTTCGGGGATTGCTAAACGTCGAGGTCTTTGATATACGGGAATATCGTCGGTTAAAATTATCTTCATAGAAATATCTACGGTTTCGGTTTTGCTTGGCGTATATGTAGATACAAAATATGTAGATTAAAAATAGTGTCTATTCGTTGCTTATTTGTAATGTGATTTACATCTATTTCATTGGAAATAAAGTGCGGTAAATTTTCCGAATTCAGAATTTGTTATGTAAATTTTTGTTTGACTAAATTTTATTTAGTCAAAGGTGTGTGTATGTGCGGTAACGTTTTGAGCATGTATGATGTCATTTTGACCATGTATGCCGTCATCAAGTGTTTTTCCATTTCTCTGTTTTATGCACATTTCAGATTAGCAACAAGCTAAAAAGTTTAGTTTTAAAAGCGTTCTTTTAGTTTTGCTCTGTAAAAGTTGTAAGGCGGACCGATGTTAATAAAGTTCATGTTGAAACTTAGAGATTGAGGGAATTTCTTGGGGGCGGTTCACAACTTGCATTTCTTTACGACCATGGATTCCAAAAGATTAATTTCTTTGGCTCTGTGCAAATAATTCTGTTGAATTTATTGAATGAGCGCATTGTGTAATGAATAAGGACCGTATCACATTGGGTAAAACTAGTTTACGCAGTGTGACCCGAGTGAACTTGATTCAGATTTATGACATCTGGCTCAGTGTTTGGCTTGAGATGTCCGTCTAAATAAATTGAGAAAAGTCACTGATCATTATCTATACTGGGTGGAAGATTATACTTAGCTAAAAGTCCAAGGATAGGTATAAACAAACCTATCCTTGGACTTCAATTTTTATCCAAGATCAATTGTGGGGTGGAAATCTCTACACGGAATGTGTGGGGGGAAAGAAGAATGTGTATGCAAAACATGATTGCGTTTTAATCTTCACATGACATACCCGGTACGAACATGTATTTAGAGATGAGGCCTTTTAAAACACTGAAACTGAGTGAACACTCACATTGTCGTTACAACATGTCAACAAATCAGAAGCAATTCATTGGATACAGATTACATAGACAAACTTTGTAATGATACGATGAAGAATTCAATCACTTGGTTGCGTCTTAGAGAAGTTTATTGCTATCAATGTTGCCTGTTTTGATCGGTTTTATAAAGTCAGTGACTCAGTGCTATAAATCTTAGAAAACAAAGATGATGCTTTACGTGGCAACTTAACCGATTCCAAACATGATATAGCTTATTTTATAGGACTTGTTTAGTAATTTAATGAACACATCCAAAACTTCCAAGGCGATGAGCTGATTTTAACAGTTATTTCTTCGTTTGTGGCAAAACTGCTACTATACAAACGAAATTTAGGACGACGGGAATTCATCCAGTTTCAAAATATCGAAAAGTACAAGAGGAACTAACAACAAATGAGGACTTGACACAGCTGCCAACAGTTTTTGCTGTAAAAACAGATACCAACACTTTACCCTGGATTATGAGCAAAAGTTTTCCTTCATCCTATTTAGTGGAACGTGGGTTCAGTGCGATCAGAAATCTGTATACTAAAAACAGAAACCGACTTCAAATAGCTGATCACGGTGATTTCAAAATGTCACTGACAAAAATTAATAAATTGATAGCAGAGGACCTTCTCATTGGGACTAATTTTAATGTTTCTCGTGGTTTTTACTTTAATTTTATCCATCGTTATCTTCATTTTCTGTGTGTAACGCGAAAATCGCTGTGGCTGATTTCAATAAATACTTTTATAGTTTCAAGCTTCAATGTACCTGATTTATTATGTTCTAAGATATAGTTCCATAAAAGGACGCAAATATGTCAGTGCATCTCCAAGTCAGTGCATTTGTTTACTTCCAAAGGTAATTTTTTCTCTGAAAAGGGAAATCTCCTAGTGTCCGACATCCCTGTTTCAGCTTTTCGTCGAGGGACATTAATTTCGAATTGATATCCTTTGAGGCAGTTCCCACATTCTCCTGTGCATGACTCGGAGATGTTTCATGACTTCATTTTCTTTTATTTTTGTTCACTAGGAAAAGAAAATGTTTCGTCCAAACTGTTATTGTCCTTCATTAGACAAAAAAAAAACATTGTGATGGTCCCTTTCCTAACGAAGGCTAATAATAGTTTATCCGAATCTTTTTGTGGATCACTTTTTGACTTTGTTGGGGTATTCTTGTCATTTGAATTATTACCTTTCAAAGTGCTCTTTATAATTATTTAAGTATTACAATTATGCTTTATTTGATGTAATTTTTCAACATAAATTTAGCTCCCGATCAGTCTCGCCATTTGATCAAAGGGTGATCGCGGAAATACGGAATAATCTTAAAATTGTTCAGTATACCTTTAAAAAATGAACTATTCAGAGTATTTAAATGAACTTAGATATATAGAGATTTGAAATAAGGTTTCTTCAAAAATAATTATTAGATTTTAAGTTTTCCTTTTAAAACAACTTCTTTGTTTACGAGCCATGTTTACGAATATTTTTCAGTTCTTTTCTTTTCCGTTGAGAGGATAATCCACCCTCGTGGAATTGAGAAAATTTCGCCAGTCAACTCAAATTGACATCTGTCTGTAAGTTTCATAGAAATCGGATAATTCTGACGAGATTACTTCCCATTCAAGTTTTACATCACATGACAAAATATAATTCAGAATTATATAAGATTTTACTGTACAAATGAAATTTTTTCAGCCCCAATGAAGAGAGAAAAAAAAAATTGAAGAATGCATTGAACTTGACTTGTTTATTTTCCAATTCTGTGTGAAGGTCATTTTGTAAAGAGCCTAAGGAAATATTGCTTCCATAATTGCAGTCGCTAAAAGGTAATCCCGATGAGACATAAAAAGTTGACCGTAATTCTCGAATAAATACTAGTGTAGTAAGAAAATAAATCAGGGTCCAAAAGTACCGCCGAAGAGGGAGAAAAGAGGATATTAAACTTGATCTGAAAAACTTTCGATTTAATAAACTGTGCTGCTGAATAAACAACCTGTATAGAAAACATACAATTTTCTATGAATGTGTTCTCTGCTTATTATCAGAATCACTTTTCACTCCCATAAAATTATGGATATTAGAATTCAGCTTTAAAATAACAGAAACGGAATTCGTTTAAAATCCTGTTAAAATCTTTTCCCTTGATAGCAAACGTAAGTAGTTTAATACCTCAGAGAAAATGGCTTTCCCATTTTAACAGAAAATTCCAATTTTTTTTCTCGATCAATGACGATACAGTATAATTTGAAGGGTCAAGTCATTTTGGTGTTTACAAGACCTTTGTTCTTTGTGTAAAAATGTATGTCATGTGACGTTTTTTCATCGAAAGACAAAGGAAGCCTCAATATATACTTCAATAACTCTCCATGAGTTTGAGGCATTCGCTGATTCTTTTAAACTAATATTTAAGTGACACCTATTCGTTCAAATGAAGTGTTATTCCAATAATTTATAGTTTAGGGTTTGCTCTTCTTCCCATTTCTCCTTAATTAATATATCTAATATATAAAAATGAATGTTTGTCTGTATGTTTGTCTGTAATGGTATAGAAATCCACAGCTTAGAAGCGACGATCGTGAAATTTTACATACAGGCGTTGTTAAACACAGCGGAGGCAACTAAGAATTTCCGGAATGGAAATTAATTACCGTTAGTTTCTAATTAATAAAAAACCAATAATTTTTGAGGGGTGAATCCAGAAAATGTAAGCTCTTACATTTTCTGCATTCACTCCTCTGGATTCACAGCCGAAGTGTCTACTAACTAACAGCCACGTCAGGTTTAACGAGCGAACAGCGAGGAAAACGATATAAAATAAGTAAAATCAAAAAGTTTCAAGTTATATATTAAACGAGAATAATAAATGAAAATAATAATCTTTCAAGTCAGATTTTATACTCTAAAATAGATCAGATCCAACGGCATATGGACACTCTCGAGAGTTGGTTCATGCGATGGAAAATTCGAATCAACCCTGCCAAGTGTCACGCGATCTTCTTTTCTAATCGCTACTGTAATCCCCCCTCGCCTATATTTTTGTGTCTGTTGAGGAACTAACGACTTCTCTTCTATCCTGCTAACTTATTTCTAACTTAAAACTCCTCCCACATGTATATTTACCAACCCACAAGAACTTTCCAAAGATCTTAGTGCGAATATCTTTCACTTTACTCATGCTATTACTGGGCCATCAGAGCCCGGTCGGTAGTTCACGCGCTTCTTAAACTTTTGGTCCCGGTTCGATTTTCGGCGGTGACAATTTTGTAGTTCTTTTCATTTTCTATATATTTAATCTTTAAATTCTCATTTTATTTTTAAATTTTTTTACTTGAGGGCCTATTTCTTATATTTTTATTAATCAAGTCAGATTTTATACTCTAAAATTTATATTTTAAGACATTTCGATTACTGATCTTCGTGCGTTATTTTGTGAACAAACGTTATTTGTTGCCATTTTCATTTTAGAAATTTCGTTGTTCAGTAAATGTTTTTTTTTCAAAAGTAAAATGTATCTTTATCAAAATATATTTATTGATCTTTATCATAACATAGCTGTATTTTGAAAAGTATGTCTTAAATTTCAATTTTCTGTAAATGCCCCGAAAATATTTTCTTACTGGAGCTTTAGACATACAAAAGAAATTTAAAAAAACCCAAAAAAAAACACCACTTTTGTATAATTTATAGATTTGTGTGTGTTTAATTATTGTAATTAATAGATTTATATATTTTTAAACGTTTTATTCTTGCATTCTTTTTGGCTTTAAAGAGTAGCAGAGAATGGCAACACAGGTGGGACTCTCAACCATTGTTAGCTAGCTGTTCCTGAAAGTTAGCTGACATTCAACAGTCGTTTTGAATATTCATATTATTATACATTTTTGTACATCTTTATATTATTATCTTTATAATACATATCATTATCTTTATAATATTTATTATTACTATCTTTATATCATAATGTTAAATTCATGCGCGAGCATTATGCGCTTTTTCATTTACGCATTATTCATATTATTATTATCTTTATAATACAGTTGGCTCTCTGTTAAACGACTTTCAAGCGACCGGGAAAAATCGTCCTTAAGTAGAGATCGTCGTTAAACAGAATTTGTGAAAAAATATTTCCCTTCACACTTTACGGGCTTAGGACTGTCAATATATTTCTTAATATATTGGCGTGTTTAAAAATGTTATTTTTATCATCATTATTATTTTATCCCCAAAAAGTTATTTTAAATTACATTGACAAAAGAGTACAAACAATACAATAAATTAGTTTTTAAAAAAGTCAAAAAGTGTTGATTGCTTCATTTTTCGCCTTGTTTTCGTTATTCTCTTTTCCAGATTTTCTAAAATGTTAAATGTGCCATCTTCCATATTCGACATATTCGATGTAATATAGAGTTAGAGAACATCTAGAGCAGAAGTTGCATCTGTGTAAGACAGTGGCAGTGTCTCGTTTCCGTGTCTTCAACTTCACCTTCTTCGTCTGACACTGTGTTTTCATTTACTATATCTTCATAAATTTGTTCTACATTTCTGTAATCTGTTGTTAAAGCAGATTCATCACAATTGAAGAAATCTTGAATTAAAACATCCTCATCTTGAACAAGACTTCTCCATTCTTCAGGGGTAATATCATCTTCGTTGATTTCTACATACGTACTTTGCAATTCCACTAAAATATCTTTGTGAATTCCAGCAACGCGAAAGTACTTTTTTATTGTGGATGAAGAAACTTCTTTCCATGCTGATGTTGTCATGGACATTGCTTCCAAGATCGTAATTTTTCTAATTTTCATACTGACAGCCGAATTGTTTATTAATTTCCTAATTAAAGACTTTCTGTAGTATGCTTTCACACTGCGAATGATACCCAGGTCTAATGACTGCAACTTGCTAGTGCAATTAGCTGGTAAGAAATGAATAGTCAAATTTCTAAGTCCAGGGATATTTGGAGTATGTGCAGTGCAACGGTCGATTAAAGTAAAATTCTTCTCTTTTCTTGATGCATTTTTGCATAAAATTTTCTAATCCAGTCAATAAAAATTTGTGATGTCATCCACGCTTTATTAATATTCCGGTACTCACAAGGTTTCCTGGTGATATTCTTAAAACACTTTGGTTGCTTTGATTTACCTATAACTAGTGGTGGAAATTTCTCTCAGATCCATCCGAATTAGTGCACAATAAAACAGTCAATAGTTCCTTACTGTGTTTTACAAAGTACTTTTCGCCCATATACGTTAAAATTTTTATTAGGTGTGACGGATGTCGAGTTGAAAATCCCTTTTTTTTTCAAACTAGAACCAGCTCTTTTTTTTAAACATACAGTTTATTATGAGACGAGCTCAGCACGGACAACTACAGGAGACGATATATATAACAGGTAGAAGGACAATATTTACAGGAACAAATTATTAACGTAACCTCAACGCTCTAAAGCAAATACCAGCTACGTTCGGAGTCTACAATCACCTCCGAACTTTTCTCTCTAAAAAAATATATAAGACACGACCGGAGTCTGCAATCACCTCCGTCGTTCTCCGTGACAGCTTATCAGATACGTCTGGAGTCTGCAATCACCCCCAGCGTTCTGCGTAGTACCCCTTACCCTACGATAGGGGGCGTTATTCCTTGGTATAGTGACAACATATAGTGACTACAAGCAGTGGTTAGAAGGCTACATTTATGCTCTTTCCGAAGAGAAATATGCATACTCCGTTATCCAAAAACGATGTGAGAGTCATGGTTTTGTGATATCTAAAGCATCGATTGGTAATATCATCAACAAGAAAGGAAAAAAATGTCAAATTGGAGCCTCAAGTGGGACAAAAATTCCAAACAAGTATCCAAGGAAAAAACGGACATCTTCGACTATTGAAAGGTATGTTGTTTAATGTTAAAAGACAATCCCCCTAGTCAAAGGACAGTTGCAAAATCATTAAAATGCTCGGTGTCCACTGTAAACAAAATGATAAACGTTGATTGAAATCTTAAGAAAGCGAAAAAACGCAATGTGCATCGTCTTCTTCCAAATCATATCGCTGAACGCAGGACACGCTGCAGAATTCTATATAAGAAATACTTATCCAAAGACTATAAACTCCAAATACTATCAGGAACATATTTTATCGCCAATTTTTCTGAATGAAATACCATCACTTTACCCACAGTGCCAAATTTTAATCTGTGAGACTCCATCAGGACAAAGCTAGCAGTCACACATCAAAATCCACTGTAAATTTCCTAAAAGAAACGGAACAAAAAACTGGTATCAAGGCCATGCCCTTCACTGATATCGTTACTAAATCTCCCGATGTATCATCTATGGATTTTTGTGCTTTCGGACTTTTAAAATCTGCATTATCCAAACGCCGTCCCAAAACCTTTACAGGACTCTGGAAACCTGTTCAGGAGGAATGGGATAGAATACCTCTTCTGACACTTCAAAAGGCATTATTATCCTGGAAATTGCGGTGTCGAAAGATAGTTCAGAATAAGGGATGTCAAATAGAACATTTAAAACACAAGAATTTTATGTAATTTAGTTTTGTGAATACAATATACATTGTCTAAAAAATGTGTGAACAGCCTCTGTATTATCAGGTAAGCTACATAATACAACAAATCACTTTTACCTGCTCGATTATATAATGTTGGCAAAAAAATTATACTTAGCTAGATATTCATCTAATCTTACTACATGCAGAATAAAAAAACTCAAAACATATACAAAAGAAATAATTATAGCTAGATAAATAAGTTAAAAGAATTAACTTAGTATACCAAAATATTGACTTTCATATCTAAAATGCTTAGCAAGAAAATAAAACAATTAAAAAAAATGGTTCAATGAAAAGTCAGTGTTCGGGAACAGTTTATAATGGCACAGTTTATGATCAAGAACAGTCTCTGGTGCAATATTTTAGTCTGGCATCAGTCTGGGCAAAGTGCAGCATTAACAACTTTGACCCTTGAGTAACCTGAAACACAGATTTTAAGCAATGTTAAGTCTATCAGTTACACAGTTTTTTTTCTTTTATGGTAGTTCACCTCAAATACTACGCATTCATTGCGATCATTTTGCTCTCGTGACCCATTCTGTAGGGGACCGAATCACTTTCCTTAGACACATATTTCTCCACGGCATTTGGTTTTGCCACTTCTTCCTTCAGCAACAAAATCGTAGCATTTTTCTCCTCTATTTTAGCATGTAATTAACCGCACAGTCTTTAAATTTTGTGATTCGTCACCGGTTTCTGCAGCGGTTTTCACATACTCACGGAGTGAAGTCGCACATTTATTGTACGTAACGTTGGGAACATTGGACTTATCTAGCACGTTGCTAAAAGCAGATGAGTTGGCCTTTGACGGTTTTGACTTCTCCGTCTCACAAACATGCAGTTCTGAAGCACCCATTACATTTTCCACTTCATGCATGTCACTCCTAGCTTCACTACCATTGAAAAAACGCGAATCACTTTTCGATTTCTCTACTTCGATAACAGGACTTTTCGAAACACCACTTTCACTTCCTAGTTCATGCATATCATTCTTATTTTCAAACGTATGGAAGTCGTGTGAATTACTTATTTGTTCATGGTTTCGCTGCTCGGAATATTCGTATGAATTATTCCGCATTTCAGGTTACACATCCGACTTTAAATTAGACATATCAGACAGTTCTTTTTCAACAATCTCTACCACAATTTTATTTTTCTCATTCTCTATTCTATTTCTCTCTATCTTCCGTTTAACTTTGTCGAGAACCGCTTTTAACGATTCACTGCTCCGCTGTTCTTCTCTCAAATTATCAGCATCTGGTATCAGGTTACTCTTTTCAGTCTTTCCCCGCGACAGCGAGTTCACCGAAGCAATGCTGTTTACACCACCAGATGAATCGTCATTAACAAGAGGGCAAAAAAATGTTTCTCTCCCCTCAGACCCTTTCGTGGAGATTCCACCGTCTGGCCCGAGCTCTGCAGTAGTGGGGTATGATCCTCCCGAAAGCAATAAATTGTGCACCTGTGGGGTCAACAACCCGGGGCCGTGAAGCTTTGCTGATAAGGCTACGAATATCTCGGCAGGTCTGAAAAGGAGCGGTTTTTCGGGGTTGCTAAGAGAAATTGGAATTCTCGCCACTCTGGCTTTAATTGTTTCTCCAAATGCAGAAATCAGATTAATATTGCCACTAGCTTTGATGGGAATATCAGGCACATATCTCGGGTTCAACACGTAAATTTGAGCTCCGGAGTCAATAATTATATCTGGTATCTCTTTACCCGCAATCCAAATATTGACACTTTGCAATGGTTGCTTTGCTATTTTGTCGGATTCTAAACGTGTAAATCCGACCTTCGCTTTCATGTCGTCGCTACCATTTTCCTCTGCCGTCTCATTCTTTGAGCTATCGAAGCGTTTTTTCTGTTTACCCTGTTGCGAACAAAATCTGGCAAGGTGGGTATTTTCTTCACATATATAACAGTCTTTGGGCGGATATCTATTTTTATTCGTGCTGTTTCTCAAATGTGGTGGGACATATTTATATTCTTTAGGAACATGCGGCAATTTATTAGCTGTACCTTCGCTAGTATTAACAGTTGTTTCGTTCAACGACTTGCCCATATTGACAAAATATATGTCGATTTCTTTAGATAACTGTTTCGGTTTCATCCAACTCTCTCCTGTCTTCACATTAATGTAGGTGGCGGTTTCTCTGTCTAAAGTTTCGAAGATTTTGTCGGAAATTATCAGTTGACACAACGTATCAAAATCTTTAACTTCACGCAGCTGACAGTAATAATGGAAATTTGCAGACAGCCTAGATGCGAATTGAACGTGCGACTCTTTAGGCTCGCGTCGTGCTCTTCGAAAATTCATGAGACATTCGTAGGCTGTTGGTTGATACTCTTTCAACACAAGTTTCTTAATGGTATCATACGATCTTAATTCATCATCGCTAACATAAGATAGTAAGTTTATAGCTTTATCCCCCAAAATGTTAATCAAAATTTCAGATTTATACTCTTCCGGTGCGTTTTTTGGTAACGAATGCTCTCTCCAGTGTTTGAAAGAACAAACTGAAATTTTCCGATTTGCCAGGAACTGGAATGGTTAAAGTTTTCACACTTCTTATTAAACTTTCTAAATTTCCCGGACCTGCATCGACATCTCTACTCGGGCGAGATTCATCTCTAGACGCGTTCAGACTTCTAATTTTTTGCAATTCAATTTCTTTTTCCAACTGCGCTAATTTAATTTTCTCATATTCAATTTTATGAGCTTCAAGTGCTAAGTGTGCATCTCTATTTTTTATCTCATTTTCTTCCTTCGTTCTTCTATTCTCAACTATTGAGATCAATAACCCTTCTACAAACTCTGGATTATCTTTAAAAGATTGACTTTCCTCAATTTTATTTTTTAATTTCATCACTGTTAAACCGACAGTTGGTGCATCATCTATTTCCCCAAGAAGTTCTATCAAATCGTCTTTTCTCGAATTTTTATACATTTTAGCTTTCTTTCTTCTATATATTTATATATCTTCGATAAAATTATGCTTCCCGTAAAATCAGATCAAAATAGCTCCTACCTGTTTTCCATGACATCTGAATGACGTTTTCATTTGCTCTGTCAACAGTCCTTTTCTCTGGTTCACTCTGATTAAGCTCTGGTTCTCGAAATGGGAGCGTGTTGTGACAGATGTCGAGTTGAAAATCCCTTTTTTTATCAAACTAGAACCAGCTCTTTTTTTAAACATACAGTTTATTATGAGACGAGCACAGCACGGACAAGTACAGGAGACGATATATATAGCAGGTAGAAGGACAATATTTACAGGAACAAATTATTAACGTAACCTCAACGCTCTAAAGCAAATACCAGCTACGTTCGGAGTGTACAATCACCTCCGAACTTTTCTCTCTAAAAAAATATATAAGACACAACCGGAGTCTGCAATCACCTCCGTCGTTCTCCGTGACAGCTTATCAGATACGTCTGGAGTCTGCAATCACCCCCAGCGTTCTGCGTAGTACCCCTTACCCTACGATAGGGGGCGTTATTCCTAGGTATAGTGACTCTCCTGTCTCTACATTAGGCACCATATTGTAGAATAGGTCCGTCTCATCTGCATTGAATATGTTCTTCTCATATCCATCTAATATCACCTTCAGCACTATTTTCCATTCTTCCACTATTTTTTCATTCACGGAGCCACTTTCGCCAAATATGCTTTTAAATGCAAGCCCATATCTTTCTTTGAACTTTGCTAGCCAACCACCCGTAGCCTGAAAATTTTGCATTCCAAACTTTTCTGCCAGAACTATAGCATTTTCTTTAAATATCACTCCAGAAATGGGAATGTTGGATGCTCTTGCTTCATGAAACCATTGCAGAACTGCCTTATCCAACTCTTCTGATCGGCACACATTGAATTTTCTGCCGTTTGGATATGGATCCCAAACCAAATTTTTGTGCTGCTTCAAGAATTTTCTCTTTGCTTGCTAAAATACCTTTGAGAGTAGACTCGGGTACCTGAAATTGTCTTGCGAATTGGACTTTTGTTATTCCAACACTTTCTTCCCAGTCTTCAATAATTTTCATCTTTTCTTGTAGCGTAAGGTACTTTCGCTTTGATGCCATTTTGCTCTGCTCACCTCGTATTCATACTGGAATGAGCTCCTATACACAACCATGAATTCTCTAAACATGAACATCTGCTTCCCGGAAGAAGTGAGAGAGGGCTGCTATTGGACAGTTCATAAGTCACATGACAACAGATGGTAGGGGTAATAGAGTGATTCAGCTCCCGCTCTAAGAGCTCCATGGAAGAATATACAATCTTCTGAGAAGCAGTAATCCCCCCCGTTTTTCCAACTGCAACAAGTCTATGATTGCAACATTGCAAACATCAAGGAAATTCCAGGTCTGTTATTGAAACCAAACTTGTTTTCCCCCACAGAAGGTTTCCCTCCTGCACATAAAATGTTGAAGAAAAAGTTTATCATGTAAAAAAAATTCGTCGTTAAACAGAAACAACGTCGTCTTTAAATAGAATTTTTTACGTCCTACGGGCCGGGACTGGGTAATATCGTCCTTAAGGGGGCGCTGGACTGAGCCTCCGATGTTTCGAAGCCAATGTTAAGTCAATGGGGAAGTTCTTTACAAATTTCAAATTCGCATTTAAATATTTTGAGAAAATTTTTTCTGCGTAAGATACCTACCGACTTAACAATTCGTACTTGTTTATCAATTTTTGGTTTTCTCTTAAAATTTAATTTTAAATAACTCTCGAATTTCTGAACTGAAAAAATAAGCGGTACTTTTGCTTTAAACTCTTTACAAGTACTCGAGATCAAATAATAATACAATATGAAATAATGCGCGGGATTCCTGAATCTTTTGGCTTTTCGGAGATATCTTTTTCTTAATCTTGTGTAAATTAGGGTAAGAGTAATTTGTAAGCAAAAATGAGGAAATTTTGTAAAAATCGGAACATTTCTCCAAAAACCACGCCTCCGCCAGCAGTAGGGATTGGGATGGAGAAAGCAGTTATATCAGGGGAGAGCCCAGGCGGTCAAACACAAGGGTTGGGGGGGTGGACTGTGATTTATGTGTCTACTGCATGACGAGATGAGCACAACCGTTTGCTATGTGCCTTTCAGCTGACAGGATAAAGATTTTAGAGCTACACCTAGAATAGTTTCGTCCTTAGCTACTTAACTTGTTGAAATATCTGTATTGATCATTGGCTAACTTTTGAGTATCTTTTTAAGCATATTTCATATATATACATATATCAATATCGGAGTTAATTTTTGTTTTTGTATAAATAGTTTTGCTTTTGACAAGTATTTAATTTCAGATTTTTGTTCTAATATTGTTTAAATCAGGGGTGTCCGACCTTTTAGCTTCCGTGAGCCACATGGAAAGAAGACGAACTGTTTTGAGCCACACAAAACTTTACCTAACATTAAAAAAAGTTGATGAGTATAAAAAGTATAATATATTGTTAACAAATTTATCTCATTATAAATTTTATTTATAATTATAAAGATAACAATAGGCGTCCTAAAATTAATGTGATATTTGCGATTCAATTTTAGAAACTAATGCATCAATATCTGAGTCAGTTGTGGTTGCAATTCTCAGGGAGTTCTCAAAATGTTCATCCGATATTTTTTTTCTAATTTGACTGTTAGTCTCCTTCACTCTTGAAAATAGTTGTTCACAGATGTACTTGCTTACAAACAATGATGACGTGAATAACACATGACTCTTCAGTGAGGGATATTTATCTCTGGGCAGGTACGGTTTATAAAAGTCCAACAAAGAGACTTGATAGAATTTCTCTTTAAGTTGGATGTCAGATTGCCATTCTACGCATTTCATTTGAAAATTTGCGAGCAGGATATCTATATCGACTGTAAATGGAGTAGCAAACATGCAAAACAATTGTTTATTTTTCCAAACGTCCTGAAATCGAATTCTAAATTCTTGTACTAAATCGGAAAGTACGCCTGTGAATTTTTTACTATTTTTAGAATTATGCTTGGTCAGCGTCTCGAAATGCAAAAAATTATTAACGTTTAATTGGGCTTGCCATAATTTCAATTTCATTTAGAACCCGTTTATGGTTTGAAACATTGTACTGATAAGTTGATTTTTACCCTTCTGACGGGTGTTTAAGTCATTTAAATGAGCAATCAAAAATATTAACTCTGCAAGCCAGTTGTCATAATAAAGTTCTGGCACAGGTTTTTTCAGTGTTATAAACAATTTGATTATCAAGTAGGTTTTAAAATCTTTTAAAAATTTGCTGTCAACTGAGTCACATTATTTTTGTGAAGTATGCGATATCACCTTACTCAGCATCCAAGCTTTTAAGAAATTCCCGAAATTGGTGATGATACAATTCCCGAGCCCTTAAAAATTCACCGTTTTGTCGGCGATTTGCTTTAGACTTGACCATTTTTAAAGTATTTCCGCATAAATTTTCCTGGTGTATTATGCAATGGTTCTTCATCAAACGAGAATTTTCAACAGCAATGGCATCGCCTTCTATTTATAATAACCTTCTTTGTGAATGTATTCAGAAGATAATAGAGATTGTGTGTTCATGGTGTTTCATTCTTTATATTAACTTTAATATCATTACAAATATGAAATGTTAAATGTATAAAAGCTTCACATTTCATTTTTGTAATGAATATAATACACAGAAATTGCATACGGAATTTTGTATAGAATTAAAGATATGTCAAATGATGTACTGTCGATTTGTTGAATGAACAAAGCGGGATCTGTAATGGCCGCCTGCCATCATTGCCGAGGCGGGCTATTGATATTTTTTCTCGCTTTGAACTCCTTTCTGGCCCGCACTAATACTTGCTTTGGGACACGGGTTGGACACCCCGGGTTTAAATCTTCAAAATGAGCTCCAGATAATAAAAATTAAAAAAAAAGAAAAAACATTCTATGGATTGCCGACCGCTGAGATTATCTGCAACAAGAAAACCAAATAGAGGAGCGAATCTCCCTTTTATTTATATATATATATATATATATATATATATATATATATATATATATATATATATATATATATATATATATATTGAAAATATGTTGGTTACATGTTTGAACATCAATATTTTATGGGCCAGCCGTTTGCTTTAATTGCATCTTTTTGGAATGGAATGCTCCAATTTCACAAGAAGTTCTTTCATGAAAACATGGTTGAAGGAAAATATTAAAGCTTCAATTAATTCACGTTTGTTTGAAGGTTTTTTCTTTGAAATATCATAACCAATTTTATGCCATAGGTTCTCTATTAGATTAAGATCCTGAGACTGTCCTGGCCAGTTCATCCTATTCACAGTATGGTCTTCGAACCATTTCTGGACTACCTTTGCACGGTGACATGGAGCATTATCGTCCTGAAAAATTCATGACTGATCCCCAAAAAGATCTCTTGCTGTTGGTAGCAATTTATTTTGTAGTATTCCTATGTAATCCTTGGCTTTCACTTTTCCGCTCACGATGTGAAGTCTTCCATCACCACGAGAAGACATACAGCCCCAATGTCATCACTTTCGTCGGGTGCTTTACTGTGGGCTTCAGACACTGAGGGCTGAATTCCTCATGAGTACGTCGTCTTACATAGGCACTACTTTGGTTACCAGAAATACAAAACTCACTTTCATTACTAAATACTTATCCCAGTCTTTAATAGCCCATAACGAATGATCCCTTGCCCAAAGCTCCTCTTGCGTTGAAAATCGGACAGTCGGTAGTTTTGAGCGAGTTTGCAGCCTTGTTATCCAATTTCCAGCAGTCTTCCTGTCATAGTTCTTGGGCACATATTCACATTCGATATTAAAGTCCATTGTTTCAAAATTTATGGTGAATTGATTTTTCTGTTTGAAAGTGAAATCTTGTGCAATACCCTGTCTTCACTTAAAGTTGTTTTAATCGGTCGTCCAGATCGCTCCCTGTACGCAATAGAATTTGTTTCAGAATATCTTTTCAACGTTCTCACGACAGCATAAAGACCACATGGTACTTTAGCAGCAATTTGGTGCATAGGATAACCTTCTTCCTTCAAAAATATTATTTTGTTCCATTTATCATCAGGCAGAAATGAAAATTTACCCATAATTCCAATATTTTCCACACAAGCACTTCAAATTGCAACACACAACTGCTTTCAATACACTAAAACATGCTGCACATTCTGCTTTCAACCCTTCATTACTACTAGTCTGTGATTGGTTGGAATAACGGAGCATTTCATTAGTTGAAAAACAGTCACTCTTATTACAGTGACCTTGTGCTTGTCTTATCATGGTTTATTTCAAAATATCATTTGGTGCGTTAGATCGTAAAAATCCCAAGCTGGTTGATAGACCCTGCCCATAATACTCCAATCATACTCAATGGGAGAGAGATCCGGTGACCTTGCTGGCCAAGGTATCTTTAGGCAAGCACGAAGACAAGCAGTAGAAACTCGCCGTGTGCGGGCGGGCATTGTGTTGCTGAAATATAAGCCCAGGATGGCGTGTTATGAAGGGCAACACAACGGGGCATAGAATATCGTCGACGTACCTCTGTGCTGTAAGGGTGCCGCAGATGACAACCGAAGGGCTGCTGCTATCAAATGAGATGGCACCCCAGACCATCACTCCTGGTAATCACCCGTATGGCGGAAGACAGTCAGGTTGGTATCCCACCGCTGGCTGGAGCGTTCCAAACACGTATTCGCTGGTCAACGGGGCTCAGTTTGAAGCGGGGCAATTCTACTCCAGTCAGTGACATTCCAGGTCGAATGTGCCCGACACCACTGCAAACGTGCTTGTCGGTGTACAGAGGTCAATGGTAGTCGGCGCAAGGGGCGTCGTGAGCTCAGCCCCCTTTCTCTGAGCAGCCTATGAATGGTCCTTGTGGTCACTGAAGCACCAGTTGCACGTACGATCGATGATAATGATGAATCTGGGGCTGTGAGTGCCGCTATGACGATTGCTGGGTCCTCATGTTCTGTCGTTTCTCTAGCCCGAGCGCTTGCTTATTGACGTTGTGTTCGGCCATGGTTCACCCATTCCTGCCAACATCGTTTGATAGTGGCATCGCTCCTATCCAAATGTCGAGGGATTCACCTATTAGACTAATTGGCTTCTTTCAGCCCAACTACACGTCCTCTCTCAAATGCTGACATCTGCGCATATTGTTCGCGCACCTGTATTCGAGGCATGGTTACTGTCTACCTGAGTACACGGAATGAAATTCGCAAAGAATTTATGACCTGGAATTGAAATTTCTCCTCTTTAATATACTGCCAGTTGCGCAGTTAAGATGCGCCGCAGCGTCACATGTTCATTCATTGGCCGTCAAACTTTAAATCTTTTCATTTTCCGTCGAAACATGTATGCATATCAATTTGTGTCCAATTTGCATTACCCCTTCTTGGTGTGTCTTTTTTTTGTCTAAGACTGTATAAATTCCTCTGTAGCTTCGAAACAGCCGTATGCAAAAATTATTGCATCTTACTGCTATTTGTGATTTGTTTACGTTGGTTTACCTGTTTATTTAAGACTGTGTATATATATATATATATATATATATATATATATATATATATATACATATATATATATATATATATATATACTAGCTGAAAACCTGCACTTCGCTACGGAGTACATTGAAATTAAATACAACGGTCAATGTATATATTTATAATAAATACGACGATCAATATATACAATTGATGTACAAAAAATATATGTGGGCTCTGTCGATCGTGATGAATAAAAACACCTTCCTTTTAAAACAGATTTATTGAAAGATCAATACGTCGAAAGTAAGTAAAAGCACAACCAAACGTCAATGGCGTCTTCACGTCAAACTTCGTCTCTCACTCTGCCTACACACCCACCGTCATCTTACTTATATGTTGTCGTTCCACCTGTTGCCACTCTTCGCCTCAAACATTTTACACTCTGGAGTAACCTCTCGGAGTACGGGAACTGCTGCTGAGGGGCGTGGTTAAGAGCGATAATCAAATCCTACAACTCGGCTATCTTGGCAGCGGCTTGACCACAAGCCGGCCAAAAGTAGATGCAGCAATAGTCACAGGGCAATGGATGACGACATCACATACAAAGAAACAAAAAAAATAACAGTTAGTGCACATAAATGAAATCAAGTAGGTTGGGTAGGGGATGCCCATGGTTTTAAAAATTCAGCACATGAGCTAGTCGTTATGGGACCTTCATGTTGTCCAACACGATGCACATCGTAGGTGTCATTGGGTTTCACCTTTGTCACTTTATAGGGACCTAAAAATTGACTTCTTAATTTCCGACCAGGACAGGCTTGAGTTCTTTTAATGGCAAGGTAATCATCCACTTCATACCGAGCAGGCTTAAGTCGGTGCATGCTATAGGATTTCCTGTTTTCTTCCCGAACCCTCAAAATTTGCTGTTTTGCAGATTCTCTTAAGTTATTTCGATTTTCTTGAAATTGAGGTAAAAATTCTTCATATAGTAGCTGTCTTAATTCAAGCAACTCAGGATTGCGCATTTCCACTCCAAATAGCAGTTCAAAGGGCGTTGTACCAATACTTCTTTGGTATGTAGAATTCAAAACAGTTTGTAACTTATCGACGTGTTGGTACCATTTTGTTGGATCATACAAGGATAATCTGGTCAAAACTTGAATGATAGTCCTATTCAAACGCTTAATTTGTCAGTTTGCCCTAGGTAAACCTGTGGTTATTTTAACATGTTGGATTTTTTCGGTTTGGCAATACGACTGAAATTCGTCAGAAGTAAAAGCTTATCCCTTATCCGATACAATACGATGGGGATTCCCCAAAATTTTCTTTTGAAGCTCCAGTTTAGAAATGACTTTTTTGAAGTGGTAGACATAGTGTGTAATTCTGTTTCGGCATATGGGTCGTATAACTTAACAGGAGTTTCCGCTAACTTTGTTTTTAACAATTTAAATGAAGTTAACCGCTCAGGACCAAAAATAAAGTCACAATTCGTTTTTGTTAAATCACTCAGCGGTTTTGCTTTAAGCGCATAATCCTTAATGAACTTGCGAAAATAACCCGTCAGTCCTAAAAAAGATCTAATGTGTTTAACATTATGTGGTTGTGGGAAATTAACCACTGCTTTGGTTTTATTAGGTGATGGCATCACGGTATTATCTTATACCTTAAGTATTCGATAGCATGCATTAAAAATTTACATTTTTTCCAATTAATTTTCAAACCATATTCTTCACAGCGTTTGATTACTATTTTTAAATGTTCTAAAGCTTGGTAACACGTCTGCGATGGAACAATTAAATCATCAATATATATCAACACAATACTATCGGATATTAAGTCTTGGAAAATGTGATTTATGAAACGAACAAAATTTACTGGTGAGTTGCAAAATCCAAACGGCATCTTGAGAAATTCATAATGACCAGTTGGGGTCACAAAAGCTGTATATTTTACACTATGTCTATGAACAGGCACATGAAAAAACCCGTTTTTTAAATCCATAGTTGAGAAACACTTAGCCCCCGAAAGTTTATCAATCTGATCCTCGATGCATGGCATAGGAAAACGATCCTTACAACTTTACTATTTAGTTTTCTGTAGTCTATACAAATCCTTATACTACCGTCTTTTTTTCTAATCGGAACTATGGCACTAGCGAATTCTGATGTACTTGGTTGAATAATGCCCTCTGCAAGCCATTCCTTTATTTGTCTTTTAACTTCATTATTTTCAGGTAAAGCCAAACGTCGTGGTGTTTGGTAAACTGGAATATCATCTGTTAGTACGAACTTAGCTTCGATACTGCACTTTTTAATGTTTTTAGGTTTGTAATCAGAGATTAAGCTTTGAATATCATCCTTTAAATGCATATCGCCTATTTCAAGAATGTCTGCATTAGATTCAATTTTTACTGGTAAAACTTCAAGATTATTTTTATTACTTAATGGCTCGACCAGTATATCATTTTCTTTCATTAAAATTTCAGAAAACTTGAGTATTTCTCGTCCTAATAAAACTCGATGAGAGCAAACAGTATGGTCTCTGACTACATGAAATGTCAATTTATACTCATTATTTTGAATATTATCATTTGTAGAAAATGAACCAATAGTATATACTGAACTATTTCCCTATCCATTTAATGTCAAAATATTTTTCACAAGTTCAGGACTACCAATATGTTTATAACAATCTAAAGTAATTAAATTTACATCACTACCAGTATAAAAAATTGCCGTAATTTCATTCTTCATTATCATTATTTTAAGCATCAGATTTTTGGATTTTAGACTATTCGCAGTCACAAATGTTGATAAATTACAGTCTTGAAACGTGTCCGAATTTCTGGCACCTGAAACACTTCATAGTTTTGTGAATACAAAATCTAGACAAATGCCCCTTGTTTCCACAATTATAGCAAACTTTATCATTACGGTCATAACTTTTAATAGGGCGTTTCCAATCAACAAAATTTTCTGATCTCGGTTTTACTTTATCCAAACTGCATTTACTTTTTGTATTATCAAAATTACATTTAACTCTTACAATATCATTCTTTATAGTTTCATAAATTTTAAGTTTTTCTTTGAATTCGTTAATTGTGTGACAACCATATAATATTGTTTTATTTTGAACGGTATCAGGAATGCCATTAATTACGTAATGCATTAGGGATTTGTCATCAACACTACCGAGACTACAAATAGATTTCATAATTAAAAAATATTGCTGGACTGTTTCATTATCTTTCATATTTCTTTTAGTCAATGTTTCATGGAGTTGTGCAGAACTGCAGGCAGTGACGAACTCGTTAATTAACAAATCTTTTAACTTATTCCATGAGTTAACAAGTTCACCCTGGACAAACAAAAGCGCGTTACCACCAAGAGATATTTTGGCAAAAATAAACTTATGAATGTCAGATAAGTTAAATAACCCAGCAACATTTTCAAAATTTTCTACCCAATTAACAATATTTTCATGAGATTCAGCATTAAATTTAGGTACAACACTTTCGATATCACTAAAATTGATTGATAATCTCATATTGTTTCGACTATCAACATCATCATAAAATTTTAATTTTGCTGATTCATCTGAGTTAAAAACGCTATCAGAATGAACAGATTTACCGTTATGAGTATTTCCACACAGCGCTGAATAATCACCTTGTATTTCTTCAATTTCACTTTCCGATTCGAATTCTTCTGAATTTTGAATGCTTTCAGCCAAATAAGTAACATCACACAACAGTTTAAAAATACGTTCGCTGATTTCACTTTGAGCACCATGAGATGGAATATTCAGAATATTACAAATTACGATAAGTTCATTCAAAGAAAATGTATCATTAACTTTCTTTAATTTAGATTTAAATTCAGAATCATTCAACTTGAATTCAAAACCGGAAAAATTCCTAAGTCGCTCTCTATTTTTCATATCTCCCTCAACGTCGAATATAAATCCATGCAACAGTTTAGTTTTATCTGTTTTCGAATTCTTCAGTGCATTGCGTATATCCTCAGTATCACCAAGCTTCATTTTCACATGCAAAATCAAGCAAACAGGACAAGAACAAGTCTTTACTCGCCACTTTTTTTTCAAATTATTCCCAGCGTCGTAATCCAAAACACAGTAAGCTCTATGCCACAATCTCACTTATAAATTATCCGACTTCTGACAACACTTTGTGGGCTCTGTCGATCGTGATGAATAAAACACCTTCCTTTTAAAACAGATTTATTGAAAGATCAATACGTCGTAAGTAAGTAAAAGCACAACCGAACGTCACGTCTTCACGTTTCACGTTCGTCTTCACGTCAAACTTCGTCTCTCCCTCTGCCTACACACCCACCGTCATCTTACTTATATGTTGTCGTTCCACCTGTTGCCACTCTTCGCCTCAAACATTTTACACTCTGGAGTAACCTCTCGGAGTACGGGAACTCCTGCTGAGGGGCGTGGTTAAGAGCGATAATCAAATTCTACATATATATATTTATAAAATAATCATAAGGGATATTTTTATAGACAAAATTATGTCCAATCGTCTGCCGCATTAGCAAGAAAAAAAATATTTTTTGTCTATTTAGTTGTTATGCACGTGACGATAAATTTATTTAAAGTACAAGAAAAAAGAAATCACGTGATCAGCATTTAATAAATTAAATTCTAAAAATTAATCTTTAAAAATTCCCCCAAAATCAGAAAATAGAGGTAAAAATTTGAAAAAGATCTCATTTTAAAGGAATTTTTATGATCTTTCTCGTGATATAAATTTTATAATCCTCCAATTATTATTTTAAATGCAAACTTAAAAAAAGTTACTAAAACAGCTTAAAAATTTAATTTTAAAAACATCTAAGAGGAATTTTTCAAAAATCTTTCTTAGTGCACCTCTACACGATTAGAATAATCACCCTGCACAATTTCAGTCTTTTAGGCCCAGCGGTTTGGTCTGTGCGTTGTATTTCAGTCAGTGAGTCGGTTACGGAACTGTTATATATATATATATATATATATATATATATATATATGTGTGTGTGTGTGTGTGTGTGTGTGTGTGTGTGTAGGACGGCGTCTAGGGGTAAGTAACTTTATGAAAAGAATTATACCAAAAGTATAAAAGATTAATGTCTAAACTAACATTTTATTTACTTTTAATCACATAAAGAAAAGACATCACGCTATTTACAATTTACAAATTTACGAGGAAGGTAAATTAAGGTTTCACTACAGAGCATCGTTCACCTGTGAGATGGGGACTCCGAAATATCCCAATTCGTTTAACGAATTCGATAAAAACGCGATGCGGGGAAGAAGGCGCGACTTTACTCGTCCATGTAACGCGGGGGTCTGAGTGTGAGCTCCAAATGCTCTCTCCGAAAAGGTGACGTCACGCGCGTGCAAAGCTTTCCTAGTGGACGCTTAAGCCCAACGGAATAAAATTCTTCAAACCGAAAACGGAAGTAAAAGTAAGGATGTACCTAGGCAAATGCCTTATGTAAGGAAGCAGGTTGTAATCCGGGCCGGGGCCCCAATTTGGAAATGTTCAGGTCTTCGAGAATAAGTATCGTTAGATCCACTGGCTTCATATTTTCCGTTCGCGAATGAGTGTCGCTGAACTGCCGGTATCGATGAGAGCTTCAAAAGTCTTGTTACCCATGGTTATTTTCTTCGTTTTAACTCTTTCTTGAGAGATTCGTGAGCAGACTTGAACCGGAGAGCTTGCAGATTTATTAATGCTTGGGTTTTTGGGTCGCTTTGTACAATCTACGGCATAATGACCCGGTCCTTTGCAGTAGCTACAGATTAGTTATTTATTTCTTCCGACGTAAGGAGTTCCGTTCGATTGAAAGTATTTTTTTCATGACTATTGTACCGAAGAGAACATCCAACATCTGCAGATCACCACTGGCGTACCGCGAGGAAACGGCAAGTGGAGAGAATCCACCGAACTCTTATCCCTGTTTTGACCAAAATGTCCATCATCGATCCTACCAAGTGGTACAAATTCGTAGACGCCGTCCTACAAATATATATATATATAAATAAATATATATATATATATATATATATATATATATATATATATATACAATATGCTGGGAACCCAGATCTGGATCTTTCAATTACCATATGGGTTTATTGAGTTCTTTTTTTTTATCAAAAATTTCTCAAATTTCTCATGTAAGAGTTATTTAATTATGTAAACGTAATTATGTGATTTGAATATGTAATTTTGTAAATAAATGAATGTAAAATAATACAAATGAAGAACATATCGTTTGAATCATAATTTATGTGTCTCTCTTACGAAATCATCCCAGAATTTTGGTATTTGTTATGTAATATCAAAGATGGATCTAATCATCCTAAAATTTGAAATCTCATCAATCTTTATAACCCTCTTGACGATTTTAGCTTACGGTTCTGTGTACGTACAGAAAGTTTTCATAAGTTAGTAGAAAGAAAACACACAAATTCTATTATCTTACAGGTTAATTGCTTAACAATTTTACACATTTTTGAAAATTTTCACCTTACAGAAATATTCTAAATAAAGAAATGTAAAAATCAAGTACAAAAGAAATAATCCTTATATACTGTATCAAATAAAATACACATATACATTTTAAAATTGTTTATAAAACCGTCAGAGTTTTCATAAAAGACTTTGTGAGAAACGTGTTTGTAACTTTAACTGTTTTTAAACAAATGTTGTATGAAGAAAACTCAATCTTCTATTAAAATTATTTTTTCTCATTTCTAAATTTTTAACGGGAAAGCTTATTAATCGATCTACTTGATAGAATTAGAACACATCATTAAAAATTAAAATTAAGTTTAATATTAATAAAAAAATTGATAAATAAGGAATTGCAAAACTGATAAATTTATTTTCTTTGAAATCAAAATTCTGGTCGCATAGCTAGAGCGGTAGATTTCCAAATTCCAACTAACTGTCTGTCTTATCACTAATGGTGCATATACATTGGTACAGAGTTCTCTGCCTGCAGATCCCCGACTCCTGTCATCACATTAGTCACGGTAACATTAGACACGGTATGTAGAACCACCCCCATTCCCGCTCTTTGATCTGGTGTCTCCCCCGACCCCGCTCGACACCAATTGACCCGCTGACCCCCCCACTCTTTCTTTGATGGACCGCCAGAGGAGGCGATCCACGCATAGCACAGAGTACAGAGAGACATAAATCACTGGCAGATGCAGAGAACTCTGTACCAATCTGTATGCGCTAAAAAATGCAGGAAGTTAGTGAGTGTGTGTGTGGGGGGGGGGGGAATTGAATGTGAAAGGCTGTAAATAGGGGAAGATACCTGACCCCATCCCCTTGTTCAGTCAAAGTGTAGGCAAGAACCATTGATAGCTTTGTTGACAGTTTCAAATTACGAGGGGGTTTTACTACCCCTTCTCAACTTCGAAAACTAATCCCTCTCTGATTGGTTGCTTTTCTGTCAATCATGTCGACATAGCCCCTGCCTTCCTCTTAAAGGTTTCTTGTGGGTTTTAGTGAACGCGGGGGAAAAAATAACTCCAGCGGCCCCTTAAACAGAGATCGTCGTGAAGTAGAGCGTCGTTAAACAGAGAGCCAACTGTATAATCTGGATTCAACCTTCAAAAATTGTTGTTTTCTTATTAATTAAAAATTAACGATAATTAATTTCGAATGCGGAAGTTCTTACTTGCATCCACTCTGTTCATGCTTTTTCATTTACGCATTATTCATATTATTATTATCTTTATAATACACTGAAGTGCCACTGAATTAGGGATACCTACCAAGTAACGAGTTGGGCCTCCTCTGGCCTTGATAACGGCTGCCACACGACGAGGCATAGATTCAACAAGTTTCTGGAAACGTTCCACGGGAATGGCTTGCCAATATTCGCTAAAGCTGTCCATAATTCAGTAAGGTTCTTTGATGTTGTGTGATGGCCTTTCACGCCTTGTTCCAAAACATCCCAAAGATGCTCAATAGGATTTAAGTCTGGGCTTCTAGGTGGCCAATTCATGACAGAGAAGTCAGAGGAATGCTCATCCAACCATCCAGTAGCCAACCGAGACTTGTGAGAGGTACAGTTGTCTTGCTGGAAAACTCCATTACCGTGCGGATAACAGAACAGCATAAACGGATGGAGGTGATCACCCAGCAACTCTACGTACCGAATTGCATTGAGGGAGGTTGGTACACACATCAAAGATCCCAAACTGTGCCACGAAAAAACATCCCAGACCATGATTGAGCCACCATGCCCTTGTACAGTTCCATGCAGACATGCAGGATCCATGGCTTCATGAGCCTGACGCCATATTCTCAGTCTCCCGTCGGCGTTAAATAGTCGGAATCGAGACTCATCACTCCATGCTACTCGTTTCCAGTCCTCTACACTCCAGTCTGTGTGCTCTCTTGCCCAGGCAAGACGTGCAGCCCGATGGCGAGTATAGAGCAATGCTACTCTCGTAGGTCGACGGCTCCCGAAACCAATACGGTGAAGCGAGCGTTGCACAGTCCGTTTACTGACTGTACGACTGGCACCGTCATTAAACTGGGTGGTAATTTGAGCTAATATTTGGCTTCGCTTCCTACGTACAACACGCCTGAGCCGTCTCTCACCACGCACTGTCAAGGCTAATTGTCCTTTGCAGTTTGCCCGATCGCTAGTTTTTTTCCACCATCCATGTATTCTTGGTATACTCTTGATACTGTCGACCTTGAAAATCGTAGCTGTCTGACGATTTCGGAAATTGAATGGCCCATGCGTCGCGAACCTACGATTTGTTCGCCATCGAAGGCGTCTAAATCAGGCAGTTTACCCATACTGGCAATTCCAACAACTAATTCAGAACAATAACAGTACGCGCTATATATGCAGTTACCACAGCACCGTCACTTGCGCATACATGATGCGCAGCGCTACACAATTTGCATAGGCTTTGCTATCCCTAATTCAGTGGCACTTCAGTCTATAATCTGGATTGGCCCTTCAAAAAGTGTTTTCTTTTTATTAATCAAAAATTAACGGTAGTTCATTTCGATTCCGGAAGTTCTTACGTGTATCCACTGTGTTTATACTTTTTCATTTACGCATTATTCATATTATTATTATCTTTATAATATAATCTGGATTCACCTTTCAAAAATTGTTTTTTTTTATTAATTAAAAAATAACGGTAATTAATTTCGATTCTGGAAGTTCTTACTTACATCCACTGTGTTTATGCTTTTTCATTTATTATGTATATCTTTATAATATAATCTGGATTCACCCTTCAAAAATTGTTTTTTTTTATTAATTAAAAATTAACGTTAATTCATTTCGATTCCGGAAGACCTTACGTGTATCCACTGTGTTTATGCTTTTTCATTTACGCATTATTCATATTATTATTATCTTTATAATATAATCTGGATTCACCCTTCAAAAATTGTTTTTTTTTTTTATTAATTAAAAATTAACGGTAGTTCATTTCGATTCCGGAAGTTCTTACGTGTATCCACTGTGTTTATGCTTTTTCATTTACGCATTATTCATATTATTATTATCTTTATAATATAATATGGATTCACCCTTCAAAAATTGTTTTTTTTATTAATTAAAAATTAACGGTAATTAATTTCGATTCTGGAAGTTCTTACTTGCATCCACTGTGTTTATGCTTTTTCATTTACGCATTATTCATATTATTGTTATCTTTATAATATAATCATGATTCACCCTTCAAAAATTGTTTTCTTTTTATTAATTAAAATTAATGGTAATTCATTTCGATTCCGGAATTTAGCTGAACGCCAAAGCAATAATCGTTTTTATTCATATTATATTGGTTTTTTATTAATTAAAAATTAACAGTAATTAATTTCGATTCCGGAAGTTCTTATTATCTTTGTTATTTTCATATGCTTTTTTCATTTACGAATTATTCATATTATGTTGGTTTTTTATTAATTAAAAATTAACGATGATTAATTTCGATTCCGGAAGTTCTTAGTCGCTTCCGCTGTGTTTAACAGCGCCTCTATGTAATAAAAAGAAGAAAAAAAAACTTTTGTGTTATTTATACATTTCTATGCGTTTAATTTTTGTAATTCATAAATTTATATTTTTAAACGTTTTATTCTTGCATTCGTTTTGGCTTTAAAGAGTAACAATGCATCTTTTTACACATAAAATTGAGATAATTATATGCCACCAAGAAGGAGGCTAGATTTGGTGGGGGAAAAAATAATTCCACAAGGAATAAAATATTATCAACCTATCAACAAGCTTCTTGGACTGTGGAATCTTAAGAACACAGATTTCGAAGGCTGAAAGCTGATCGCATAGCTCATGCTGATGTGAGAGCTGAAGAATCCCAGGAAAGAGAAATGCAAGGCTGGAAGCTGCTCGCAGAGCTAATGCGGCTATTTCAGAAAAGTTTGTCATTGGAAGGATGGAGCATGCCTGCCCTCATTGTGGTGCTCTGAAGTGGAGTGGCGAAACTAAAGGCATGTGTAGCTGCAATGGAAAAGTAAGGCTGTCTGTACTTCAAACACCTCCAGAGCCACTCAAGTCACTTATGGGCAATGAAATGAATGCGTCTAAGTATTTTCTTCAGAACATTACACTGTACAACTCTGTTTTTCAAATGACTTAATTTTGCTCAAGGAGCATTGTTGCTTAATGTGGATTTATGCCGATATTCAAAGTTCAAGGGCAGGTTTATCATAGAATTGGAGCCATGTTACCCCTAGAAAATGAGGAGCACCAATAAGGGTCATACTGAACGCCACGCAGAATTTCAATAGCCTCCCGCCCATAACGCCCGAGATGACAGATATGTTGTTATGTAAGCCTTGCAGGATCGTACAACCACATCACGGACATTGAGTCGGGAAATGGGCTTGTTTGCAGCACGAAAAGTATCCGCACGGACAGTGCGACGACGTCTGGAGCAGCACGGACTGCGACCATTATTGCGGCTTCCCTTGACACTGCAGCATAGAGATGCGCGGCGACAGTGGTGCGCCCATCTACAAAACTGGATACAGCAGTGGCACCACGTCGTCGTTTCAGACGAGTCCCGTTTCTGCGTGAAACATCATGATGGACGTATCCGTGTCTGGAAGCACCGATGAGAGCACACGTGACCTGCTTTCACTCAATATCGTCATACGGCCCTGCACCTGATGTGATGGTATGGGCAGCCATTGGGCACATGACACGAACACCCCTTGTTCGCCTCGTCGGTAATCTGAACAGCCAACGTTACATTTCTCAGATCTTAAGGGGACAGTAGACTTTCAAAATTGTGAAATTTGTTCGCAAATTCGATTTTTTTTATTTTATTGAGTTGTGAAACTACGGACGAGTAGGAATGTGTTGCAAAAATAATTTTTAATTTCTGTGATTACTTTCCTAGTTATAGGCATTTGTATTTAATTTAAATATTATGTGGTTACTAATAGCAATAACTTTAAATGTGTTTTCTCAAAATAAAAATTTTCATGCCATACGAATATTCAAACTGCTCCAGGCTAATTTCTAATTAACGTTTTGCTTTGAAACTTAAGTTTTATATACTTAACTGTATATCAAATAAACCTTATTGAAAATAATTATGCTTCGTAGCTCAGAATTTCTAAATTTTGTACTTGAAAAGAGGATTTATAGGTATTTTGCGTAGTATGAAGGGCGTTTTCACTATTATTATTTTTTTCTCATTATATTTTTAATGAATGCTTAAAATAAGCAATAAGTTTCATTGTTCGTTCTGTAAGGTATCCTGTAAATAAAAATTACCATATTATATGCAAAAGAAATGCGCATGGAACATTTTTAATTAGGCCAATTTTTGATATAATTAATAATTCATAATTCATAAATTATTAATATTTCATCATTAAATTTTAACCACTTTTACATATCTATGGTACTAATCACATATTCAAATTTCCATCAATTCCATTCAAAACAAAAACAGTTAGGTTTGAAGGTCCACTGTCCCCTTAAGGCCGGTTGCTGTGCTTGCTCTATCTTCGAGGCCTCGGAGACGTCATCTTTCAAGAAGATAACGCAAGACCGCATACTGCCAATATACCCCAGTCAAAATAGACCCGATTTTGACGAATGGCTAAAAAAAATATGAAAGTTTTGAAAATTGGGGGAGATGTTCGTTTGGGCATACTGTTGAACATACTAAAAGTCCCCACCGATCAGACTTGAGCTTTCGCCGCCATCTTGGAAAATGTGTACACTTTTTTCGTTTTTTGCAAGTAACTTCAGAAACATTGATTTTATGTAAAAAAATTTAATTCAAAAATTGAATACCATTAAATTATGAACAACAACATCATTTACATATTTTTTATAAGTCTAACACGAAGAAAGATAATTGACTTTGAAAATTGCGAACAATCACGCGTAGGACGCGGATGCGCGGGTCATCCCCATCGCGATGGGGGAATGACCCGCGTATGTGCCCCAAAAGTCTTGAACACGTACGTTTGTCAAACCTCTGCATATCAAAGCTCGAGATAAAGTTGCAGCCACATCCAATCCATTGTTATCAGGTTGTATTGTGGGATTTGGTGGATTCTATCCTTTTATGTTATACTTAGGCTGCATTTGGTACATAATGGCTTGAAGTGGGCAAAAATAAATACTAAATTTGATGTATGCAACTACGTCAGTAGGTAAAACGTTGCCTGGTCATGCATACGCTAGAAAAATCCTAGCTTATTTATTTATACAAATAGCTTTAGCAAAAATAAATTTTGACGCCATGTATATATCTGATTTCAAAAGCAATAATTTCCATGAGTTGTTTAGAGATTTTGCTACTGAACTACTATCACTAGAAACTATATACGGACATACTCATATACGAGACATCGATATTAAAATGAGCAAGACTTTGAAGCAGTTGAAAGAGAATGGCCCAACTGCATCCCTCTGGGTTCAGTACTTTGAAATGATAAAGCTTATGAAAGTTTGATCACCGTCAATTGTGCAGTGAAAGTAAACGGTTTCAATACATTAGTAAACTCGTTGTTGCTTTTCCAAAGGATAGAGATTTTTAAACAAAACGACGAAGAAACGAGTAGCATTTTATTTAGAATATGAGTTAGCTCCTTTTACATTTTCTCTGTTTAATGAAGCTGGCATGCGAGAGACAACGACATTGGATAGGTACGATATTTTTGAAGTTCCAAAGACCTTAACATCCTGAATTGCGTCAACATTGTGGACAGTGGTGTTCTCCTACACCGTGTCAAATGGGGAACACAATTGGCTTTTTAGGATGTTTGCATTAAGTTAACCATATAAAAAAAGCATTATGGGACCAGCTGTATAGTCGTTTTTAATGGCTAATCCAACACCAATAACATTACAAAAAAATGGAAGAAAATATACGATCTACTGTGATATAATCTGTAGACATAAGTTTTGATGGAAACATGCGAGTTACTGTTCAACAATAACAGTTCCTTTCAAATGAAAACAACAAGAGCAAACTGATCAGCATGCTATCAGCTGAGCTGGAAAACAGTGGGATTCGATTCCAACAAAGTAATGACGAAGCCGACATTCTCATTGTAAATACTGCAATTAATGAAGCATGTACTGGTAACAACATCGTTGTAATCATCGGTGAAGATGTTGACCACCTGGTTCTATTAACAGCTCTCACTCCTACAGAAAAGACATTTTCCTTGTCAAAACATGTAAATGGAAAGCAAAGAAAAAAATACATTCGTCAAATAAAATGCAATCATCGGGACATACCAAAGTATCCTTTTTCTCCATGCGTTCAGTGGATGCGATACTACTTCTGCAGCATTCAACAAAGGAAAGAAAAATTGTGTAAAAATGTTCCAAAGTAAAGATATGGAACACGACGTGATAGTAGTTAATAAATGCAACTCATCGCATAATGATATTGCTTAAGCAGGAGAATGCTGATCTGGTATGGAGCACATCCCAGTGAAAAGTCCCTAAATAAGTTTAGGTACACATGCTTCACAAAATTTGTCACTAAAATAAAACCATATATTTCGTCTCTTCCCTCAACTGAAGAGACAGCCATGCGACATTCCTTTCGGTTGTATCACCAAGTGCAAAAGTGGTTTGGGAATGAGTAGAATCCTGAAGTGAGGGCTTGTAATATCAAAACAAAACCCTCGTGCCCATCACAACTATGGATGCAGTGGCTCCCGTTTCAGTTTTAAGCATGGTGTTTCACAACTGTAAGACTGACTGGGGAGAAAGATGCGTGTGTCGGAAAGCAAGCATCAACTGCACAACGGCCTACAATAACTGCAATGTGGTATGTCACAATGACATACCCATTGCAGTTATTGCACTGTAGATCATGAGAATCCAATAAAAGGAATTCGGGAATGAGGTTGTGCTAGCTAGCCCAAAGACGTTCTTTTCAAGACTGACGACGCGAACAATCCCGTATCGAAAAAAGCACGACAAGCATAAAGTAGGTAAGCTTAAAAAATTATATACAATGAAAATATGGTAGTGAATAAATCCAAGTGTATTACATTTGTTCATAAAATTGAAAATGATCAATTTTCTACATACCAAAAAACATTAGTCTATTTTTTTGTGTTTAAAGATTGCCCAAATGAGGGAGAGGAGATAATTCAAAGGAAAGCGCCTGCACCGAGACATGGACGCTACATTCATAATCAACCCGCATTTAATAGTCAATATTTTGGTTCGTGTTGGGGTTACGGTAAAATGTATTTAATATTTTTTGTACACAATTTAATGTTCTTTAATTTTTGTATAAAACTTTTTTTTTACATAAAGTTCATATTTCCCAAGTTATTTACAAAAACACAAAAAAAGGCTTTCAAAATCTTTAAACAGCTCATGGAAATTACTGCTTTAGAAATCAGATGTCCATGGCGTCAGAAATTATTTTTGCTAAGGCTGTTTGAGTAAATAAATGGGCTAGGATTTTTCTAGCGTATGCATGGCCTGGAAACATTTTTTTTTACTGACGTAGTTGCATACATCAAATTTAGTATTTATTTTTACCCACTTCCAGCCATTATGTACCCAATGCAACCTAAGTATGACATATAAAGATAGAATCCACCAAACCCCACAATACAACCTGATAACAATGGATTGAACGTTGCTGCAACTTTATCTCGAGCTTTGATATGCAAAGGTTTGACAAACGTGCGTGTGTAAGACTTTTGGGGCACATACGCGGGTCACCCCCCCCCCCATCGCGATGGGGATGACCCGCGCATCCGCGTCCTACGCGTGATTGTTTTCTATTTTCAAAGTCAATTATCTTTGTTCGTGTTAGACTTATAAAAAATATGTAAATGATGTTTTTATTCATAATTTAATGCTCTTCAATTTTTGTATTCAATTTTTTTACATAAAATCCATATTTCTGAAGTTACTTGCAAAGAACCAAAAAAGTGTACACATTTTCCAAGATGGCGGCGAAAGCTCAAGTCTGATTGATAGGGACTTTTAGTATGTTCAACAGTATACCCAAACAAACATCTCCACCAATTTTCAAAACTTTCATATTTTTTTTAGCCATAAAACCTATTTTGACTGGGCTAATAAGATGAACACTAATCGAATGTGATAGTCATTTTTTCCGATACAACCCAACCAAAAGCGGTATTTTGAGCTACGGGTTCATTTCGAGAACCAATAATTTGTCCTGGGAAAAAAACAATCTGACCCAATAATTATGGCAACTTGTTTAGGCGTAGTGAAATAGAGGTCTGCTATTTTAATTGATTTTTAAATCCCCTTTATCAATAAGTTCAGAAGGTAACTTATTCAGAATTAGGCTTGAACTGAAACGCTAATTTTATCTGGAAACTACGTTCACTTTTACGTAACCACGAGTAGTTGCTGCTTCTGAAGCACCCAAACCTTTTACGCGCATTTTTTCTTTCAATATTTAATCTATGCACAAATGATTCGCTAATAAAAGATGCTACACTTCCACTATTTAAGACAGTCATGTCAAATTCGCGGCCCTCAACTGTTACTTGTGTGGCAGGCCCAGCCACTATCACAGTACGTGAATATCGTGTTACCTTATGCGCCTTCCGCATAGGCGAATCACACACACTAGCAGTGACTACCACATGCCAGACCAGTAGTATGGTCAGTAAGTTGTCTTGTACAAAGTGATTTATTTGGTGGGTGTAAAACATGTTATATTTCACTTTCGGCGAACGCTTATTAATTTGTGAAATTATTCAGTGTCTGGTGATTTAACGTTCAAGAACAAAAAGTGTCAGGAAGAAAACATTAATATTATTGTTGTTGATTTTTTTTCTATTATACTTTTTGAAATAAACCTACGTTTCTACGAGAATTGATTTTGAAGTTTTACTTATTTTTGCGGCCCACATAAACTTTAACTTTGTTCATTTGACTTTATTTGTCATTTTTTTGTTCATTTTAACTTTGTTCATGGCAGTTGGTAAAAAAGAAATACTATGACCCTGAACAGTATTGCTAGAAATATTAAGCCTCTCTGTAGCATCAGAAACTCTCTGTATCATCATCTTCTAGCTTTAGATTAGACATGGCAGCATTATTACTTTTAATATCTTCATGCAATAAAGTGTGGTGTCTATTATGGCATATATTGCACGAAATTTGAGCTGTACAATGTCTTAATTTGTGATTTCTAAAACAATTAAAACACAAAAAAATTTTTAAGAACCAAATTTTTTCTTATGGAAATATCAGTACTGTTAAATTTATAACACTTATAAACAATGCAAACCATTATAATATTTGCATTTAATGTTATTTTTGCTCTGTACGTGCAAAGTATTCTTCGATACAATGTGTTGGTTTTTATTAAAATTCTTTTTTCATTATTATGGCAACCTGACATTTCAAGAGAAATACACCTAGAATCCAAAAATTCTAAATAACAATTTTAAGTTGAAAATTCTGCGTTAATACATTTTTGTGACCACAAATGCCGCGTTTCCGTATCAACTTTTGGAAAAAGCAAATAAATTAACCAGACGTCACGTGCTCATGCATTTTCTCCTATTGCTCGTAAACCACGAACCACTTCATCAGACGTACAGTAACCACCGCTTATAGTGATCAGTGGTTATAAGAATCAACCGTTTATAAGAATCAATATCGCAAAAACAAAAACAAATGTATTATTTCCATGTTAAAATTTCCGCTTTAAAGAATCAATCCACCGGTTATAAGAATCAGTTTGCAATCTTCGCCTTCCTTTCATTTTTCCAAAAAATGCCACTTGAACTCTCAAAAAGTAAGAAATTCTTTCTTAAGTTTTTGAAAAGAAAGATTGATAAAACTTTGGGGTGGAAAACAGTCGTAAAATACATTCCTTTAGACATAACATAACATAATTCTCCTTACACGTTTTTGCTAAACACTGTCTTATTAGCTTTACCCAGGGGCATCTAACCCGCCCGGGTCCGATTTCACTTTTCTCCAGACAGGCACTCCTTTTTTCCCACCACTTACTTCCTGGTTGCGGATTTCTGGACCCTGAAACACATAAATCTTCCGCGAAGTGTCCATCATCATTTACGCAAACGGGACAGTGGATTCAGCACTTCAAACCGTGAAACGTAAACGGATCCATTTTGCTGAATCAGATGCTGAATCAAACGTTTCACGGTTTGATTCAGAATCAAACCGTGAAACGTAAGCTATAAAGTGAATCTTCGTCTGAGACTGTAATAAGCATACGTCGCTAGTATTCACTTTAGTTTTCTAACAAAATTGCCAGTTAGTGTTAGAACTTTTTGATAGTCGAATTCAAATATGATAAAAACAAAGTTTTTCTGAAAACCAGAACTTGTTAATTAGATATGATGCTCTTCCAAAGTGTAGTCAAAGAGAAGCTGCTTCTTGTTGATTTTATAATCATGCGTTGTTACTTATAGGAGAGATAAATTGAGATATTAAGAGATAAATTGAGTTATAGTATTTGTTTAGAAATTGAGTATTTTTAAAATTATAAAAAATAATTTTAATAAATGATAAATAACGTAAATTAAAGAGTATTTAATGGTAAATTATGTATATATGTGCCTGTGTGTTTATATATATGTACAAGTATATATTTATGTATGTGTGCCTGTCCAAAGGGAAGTTTCGGTTATAAGAATCAACCGCTTATAAGAATCAAAAACAGTAATAACAAACGTGATTCTTATAAGCGGAAATCACTGTATCTGCAAGCTATCGTAAATTAGAACTACTTGCATTTGAAACATTTGGTTGCTCTAAAAATGTTTTTATTAATGACGTCACGATTTGATTTTTCGTACCGTAGCTATTCAATAATTTTTGCCATGCTTCATCGTATATTGTTTCTGATATAGAAATATGTTTGATAATAGCCGTAGGTTCATCGGATATCAGTCCTAATAAATATTGGAACTTGTGTATTTTAGTGATCATGTACTGTCACCAAATAGAAATCTTTAAAGTTAAGCCAATCTGTAAATTGTCCACTGAACTGTGGAATATTTAAACGCGGAAGTTTACCATTCACTGCATTCGAAATCGAAATGATGTTAAGTGTAGAATTCGAGTCTATAATTACAGTTCTACTAGACCAGGGGTCCCCAACCCTATGCCCGCTGGCACCATGGCGCCCGCCGATCGTTTTACGTGTGCCCGCTGCTGTGCGACCATGATAAAAATATTTCAGAGTCTATGCTCAGCTACCTGGGAGAAAACTGTTATATCGTCACAGTAGGCTTAACATGGAATGATAAGACTTAGTATATGAAATGTGCCTCACCTGGGGAACCAGATTAAAGACTATTCGGCTATTATCAACGACGATTCGGCTATTATAAACGACGATTGGGCTATTATCAACACAATAAATCGTATATCCAATTATTTATTTAACATTTGCCTGCAATTTAATACGGCTTTAAAACTTATTCATAAAACTAACTATGCTAGAACAACCTAGCCGTTGCCGAAAAAAAACATGGAAACAAGAAGCAATTATTATACAAATTAAAAAATAAAGTAATATATCCGATCACACTGGTTTTTCTATTTCGCTCTTATTTACTTCTTACTAAGTAGTTTGACTGACTACACAGCTAATATTTTTCCTATTCTACCTAAATCTTCCTCACTCATGATCGGCTGCATAACTTTGAGTTATACAGTAGAGTCCCGATAATCCGAAATGATTGGGACCAGACCCTTTTCGGATAAAGCGAAATCATTCTTGAAATATACTTAAATTACATAATACGTAACGTGTGATTACATAAATATTACATATTTCGTGTGATTACACAGTTTATTTTATAAGGTCTGTCTAAACATTACTAAATCTCTGGACGCAATGGGTGATAAGAGAGCGGAACGCTGCCTAGTACAGTACAGTCGAGTGTAAGTTGTTCGTACAGTACAGTGTAAGATTTTAGACGATTAGTAGATTGTTCAAATAGATTTGAAGAACCTGTCAACGTCTCAGACGAGAGTGAAGGTGAAGCAGACGGTGACAGCGAGCAGAAGGTATCCCACTCAGACGCCCCGGCTGCATTTGATATAGCGCTACGTAATTTGGCTTCAAGGGAGGGATATTCTTCTCTTCGACAAAAAAATTTAACAGATTTTTTCAAACCAATGTAGTTCAGTAATAATTAGTTCAGTGCATTGTCTAACTTTGAATTTTCTTGTCATTATCAGAAATATACTTTATAATACTAAGTAGCACTGTGGTTTAATTGTAATCTTAGTTATTTTTGACTTTTGGTTTCGGATTAAGCGGACTTTCGGATTACCGAAGTTCGGATTATCGGGACTCCACTGTAGTTTTTATATACTTGTGTTGTTATTTATTTCTTCATTCTTTTTACTACTGTATCCGTTCTAATGAACTTATTCCGAAATATCAATCGTGACCTTCTTTGCTGATGTTTAGGAATCTACATAAATCTATGTGAGTATGTGTTATGTATACAGTGGCGCACCCCGGATTTTTTCTTGGGGGGGGGGGCGAGATGAACGGGTAAAAATATTTATAATGCAAAATGAATATTCATAATGCAATTTCTACTTCTCCCCCTGGTGCGTCACTGTATGGCGCTTTGATGATCTCTTAAAGAAACTGCGTATCAGTTTGATGTTAAATTTTCTATTTCTCTCGTTCGAGTGACTGCAAATATTAATAGCGGACCGACCGTTACGCAATTTAAATTCCTGCAGCAAAATAGTCATTTTTTTCGTGATAGTGAGAGAACCGCTCTAATCAGAATCATTTTGGACTGATAACTGGGCCAAGAGGTTCAGTGACCGATTTGCGGCGACCTATAGGCGGGTACCCAGCTATCGATTGGTGCAACTACATGCCGCTCGACAGAGTGTCTTTAAAAGTTACAATCGATGCGCTCGTACATTTGTTTGCCTGAAAAGAAAAATAATATACTTAACTGACTGAAATTAATAATGAAAATCGATGCATTCATGGTACTTTTCAATTCTAATACGATGAATATTTATTATCACCTAGAACCTTTTCATTATTTGCCGTGATAAAATAAACATTTATTTTATAACAGGGTTAACTTTGGTTTAAAACAGGGGTCTCCAAACTTCGGTCCGCGAGTACCTCCAATCCGGCCCGCCATAGTTTATTTTGATTACATTGTAAAATTGACAATGTAAGTAAATCATACAAAATAATAATTAGATGTTTTTATTTAACAACCAGTTAAGAAACACAATAACTGAAATAATGAAATTAAACATATTAAGTGTAATTAATGATAGATTTATCCCAAAAAACTTACAAAAAGTGACTTACATAGGTAATTTGAATAATGAAATAAAACATTATCATTATGATTAATGATATTTATGTAGTTGTAACTTACTTGCAGTTGTGGATCAAGTTTACTAGTGGAAATGGTTGCTAGTCCCGAAACGAACATTTGCGCGTCATTCCAAACTACAGTATGTTGGTATGATGGTCTTGGCCCTTGGGGTTTAGTGGAGGAGTCAGTGGAGGCTAAAAAGTTCGGAGATTCCTGGTTTATAACAAAAATACAATAAATATGACCGATAATTTCTTTTTGTACTAAATGACAATGTTTTATATAAGCAAGCATTACGAGCAAATAGCATTATGATTTTATGGAGCTAATGTGCAAAAATTTGTGGACGGGAAAATACTTTAAAATTTTTGACTGTGTCAGGATATAATATTAAAACTTTTAATAGGGAATATTACGAGCGAGAGCAGTTATTAGTATTTTACTGCGGTAACAAATCTCAGGAGGGGAAAAAAGTGAGGTAATTTTGATGCTTTAATTATAAATATTTATGAGAGTTAATGGTTTGAAAATTTTTATTTTGTGACATTAAAAGCTGTTACAGAAAACCTTTCTATGTGTGAAATGCAAAGTGATAGTTTGTACATAACGTATACTTACGAGAATATTTAAGTGGAAGGATTCCACTTAAACTTTCTATGTCAGTTGAATTGCTTTCCTTCATTATAGTTTCAAGTTTTTACTCTCTCAATACAATGTAACAGAAAACTAAAGGAAAATGATGATGATTTTAATATTTAACTTTTGGGGAGTCTAAATATTTATAGAACGTAATTGAACCAAGAATCCCACCTGAAGACCTAGTTAGAGAAGGTGCCGTTTTCGAAGTTGTTGGTGTTCATTTAGCGGGTCCACTGTATCTCGCCGACGCACAGTGGAGTATTTGACGCAAAAACCTGGCCAAAAGTGTAAAAATTAAAAATTGCGCAGTAATTGTAAAAAGTGCATTTTATCATTTCTAACAAACTGCTGAGTGAATCACATCATTTCCAGCAGCATCAGTAACACTCAGCAGTTTCTAGCCTCAGTTGAACAGATTTCTTTGCGAATGGACGTGTCATTTGATTGCGTTTCAGCTTTCTTGTTAGTTTAAATCTATATTTTTTGTGGCGTTAAGAATTAATGTTTTGAAATTGAATCAGGTTTACGTGTTAAAATAGGGTAACAGCTTTCTTTTAAAATATATAATAATTTATTTAGTTTTATTATCAACATATTAAAAAAAATTGAAAACTTGAAAAAAAAATTTTAAATCAATTTAGCTGTAATTTAAGTTTCTTAAAGCTTTATGAAGGTGTGTCGGGGCTTGTCGGACCTAATTTCAATTATAATCGTCATGGTTATAGTATTGAGAGTCTATTTCAAAGAAAAAATGTTCCGCAAACAGCTGCCATTTTTATATAGAATTTTTTTAAAAAGAACCCATTTTATTTTCATGATAATTTCTTGACGGGTATGATTTGAAAATGACTTACAACTATAGATGTAATCTGTATAAATCTTGTTAATATATAAAACTTTATTTCTTCTTAAGCCTTTGAGACAAAAAAAAAAGTTTTAAGAAATAAGAGTGATGAAGAAGATTAATTTGAGGAAGATGACGAAGGTCAGATTTCAGAAGAATCAGATTGAAAAAGTTAGGCCGTCCGCACACGGAGCAACTCAAAAGAAACTGATAACCGACTCCAATCACAAACCAGTCCGTGATGAGTCGTGACCTATGTAATTGAATGGAGCCACGCACACGGCGCAACTGGTTACAAACCCGTCAGCAACGCGTTTGTAATCAGTCGCAGGCAACTCAACGTGTCGAGTTGCTAGCAACTCCAGTCGCCAGTTTCTCTTGCGTTGTGCGTGTTATTACACAATCTATGTTACAGCCGCTCTTTTGGCAAGCTGCCAAATGACGTACATGAGTCACGTGACTTCTGCCTAGCGATGAAATTAAATTTTATCGTTTTTTGTTGTATGGAATATGTGCGCCCATATACACAGTCCATTTTTAAACGATTGATCAAAGACAATCTATTGTGACGATTTTTTAAAATAAATTAATTTCTGATAATAATTTAACTAAAAATAATGCCCGGAATAATGATGTTTTTCCTTCCATGACAGGTCGCAAACTATTGATTTGAATCACTTTTGAGTCGGCCCATGTGCGGAGCCGCATCACTAACGAGTTTGTAACCGATAAGCAATTTCAGTCGCTAACCAGTTCAGTTTCCTTTGAGTCGCTCCGTGTGCGGACGGCCTTAAGCTTCTGAAGTCACTAGAGAACTAAGATCCCTATAGTTACTAAATTTTGGTAACTATTATATATATATATATATATATATATGATAAAGATTGATTTATAAAGCTAATTTTATATAAAAAATTTTTAATTTTAGAATTTTAGAATTTTAAAATATTAAATTAAAAAAAATTTTTATATTTTTTTTACAAAAAAGAGAGTATTTACTATTACAAAGTAAGTTAAAAGTCAAAAGCAATGGTTTTAACTTTAAAACACATGAAAAATATTTTTGGCCAGGGTTTTGCTACAAATACTCCACTGTGCGACGCGACGGTTCGAAATCGTGGATAGTATTGTAAACGTGCGCCATCTACCGTGCAATTCACCTTGAGCTGCTGACTTCACTGTCCACGGAAGCTTTCGTACAGTCGTTGCGCAGATTTATCGCCAGAAGAGGTAGACCTTACGTGGTCTACCCTGACAACGGTACGAATTTTGTTGGCACTAACAAAGCCCTTGTAAAGGTGAATTGGAATGCTATAAGCGCAGTAGCCTCTACCCAAATGATAAAATGGAAGTTTAACCCACCTACTGCAGCATGGTTGGGGGGGGGGAGGAGAGGTTAGTGAAAATGGTGAAAGAAATTTTAAGAAGAGTATTAGGACGGGCCCATTTCAAATAAGAAGAACTAAACACAATCTTATGTGATTGTGAACAGGTGATAAACTCCCGACCCATCACCTATGTTACTGAGGATAATCGAGATCTATCCCCACTCACTCCAATGATGTTTTTATAAGAATTGCCATCATCAGGAATCCCTGATATTGACCTTGTAGACTCCAAAGAATTTAATCGAAGAGCCAAGTACAGGCAAAAAATAAGAGATGATTTGCGGAACAGATTTCGCAGTGAGTATCTGGAGCAATTAAGACATCAAGCTTTAAAGAATGACAAGTTTCAAGAATTAAGTGTAGGGGACGGTGTCCTCGTTGAAGACATCATTAAACGACGTATTCACTGGCCTCTAGCAAAAATAGTAGAACTGTTACCTAGTAAAGATCACATTGTTCGATTAGCTCAAATCAAAACTGAAAATGGAATGTCCCTCCGTCCGATATCGAGACTGTTTCCTCTTGAAATAAGAGCGGCAGATACTGGAATCCGTCCATCTCCTGACAAAACAGTTTTATCCAAGTGGAACTTGCAACAGACTTCCAGTGTCTTCGAAAATTCCCGACCTACTGACCAAGAGAATCGAACCCAAGAACTTTCCTCGACATCTTATGTCACCAGAGCGGGACGAGCTATAAAGCCCTTTGTACGACTCAACCTATAGTTATTGAGCTCCTCCAGAGTTCGGACCTCAATGGTGGGAGTGTGTTGCATCCGGCCTTCAATTTCAGCGCCACCTGTTGGACGGCAAAGAGAACTAGGCAGATGGCAGGATGGATTAGCAGGGATGCCACAAAATATTGTATCTCAGGTCCAATATTTTAAAATTCTAACACAGATAAAATTTGCTTATGTGTTCTTCCCGGTTGGCGACTACTTTATTTCTTTATATTCTCTACTAAGCTAAAAAATAGTCCTTAACGATACGGAAGATAACCAGTACTTCTAAAAAGAGGAGACTAAATTAAGTTTAAGTAAATTATGTTAAACATATATACATCGTTCAAGTTATTGAGGAACAGCGCTCTCTAACAGGTACATTTTTCGTCTAACCCATCCTGCCATCTGCGCTGCCGGATGCAACAGTAATCGATAAAATTCTTTATAAATCATCTGATCATGCATATTTGAAGAATTTTAATCTTGAAAGTTTAGAGTATTTTCGATTATGACATTAATTACAAATGCTCTCATTGTGTCTATGTTTCGGGTAATTTCCGCAGCATAAAGATAATTGTAACTTCTCTAGTAAAAAAAAATACTTCAAACGTAACTTTATTATACATGTAAATCTGTAACGTTGTTACTTAAAATACAGAGGCTGTTCACACATTTTTTAGACGATGTATATTGTATTCACAAAACTAAAGTACATAAAATTCTTGTGTTTCAAATGTTCTATTTGACATCCCTTATTCTGAACTATCTTTCGACACCGCAATTTCCAGGATAATAATGCCTTTTGAAGTGTCAGAAGAGGTATTCTATCCCATTCCTTCTGAACAGCTTTCCAGAGTCCTGTAAGGGTTTTGGGACGACGTTTGGATAATGCAGATTTTAAAAGTCCGAAAGCACAAAAATCCATAGGTGATACATCGGGAGATTTAGTAAGGATATCAATGAAGGGTATGGCCTTGATACCAGTTTTTTGTTCCATTTCTTTTAGGAAATTTACAGTAGATTTTGATGTGTGACTGCTAGCTTTGTCCTGATGGAGTCTCACGGATTGATGGCACTGTGGGTAAAGCGATGGTATTTCATTCAGAAAAATTGGCGATAAAATATGTTCCTGATAGTATTTGGAGTTAATCTTGACATTTTTTCCCACTCTCTTTACTTTTAACTTGCTATTATAAGAAAAACCAGCAACAATCATGAATCCCTTAGAAAAACTTTCTTTCGATTCTTTGATCCATGTACTTCAATTTTTTTCTCCCCTTTTATGATAATAAACGGCTCTTTTTTTGTTGCAACCATTTAAATACATCCATGATTCATCTATTGTGACAATTGATTTCCATTTTTCTTTGGATAAGTATTTCTCATATAGAATTCTGCAGTGTGTCCTGCGTTCAGGGATATGATTTGGAAGAAGACGATGCACATTGCGTTTTTTCACTTTCTTAAAATTCAAATCAACGTTTATTATTTTGTTTTCAGTGGACACCGAGCATTTTGATGATTTTGCAACTGTCCTTTGACTAGGGGGATTGTCTTTTAACATTAAACACCATACCTTTGCAATAGTCGAAGATGTCCGTTTTTTCCTTGGATACTTGTTTGGAATTTTTGTCCCACTTGAGGCTCCAATTTGACGTTTTTTTTTTCCTTTCTTGTTGACGATATTACCTATCGATGCTTTAGATATCACAAAACCATGACTCTCACATCGTTTTTGGATAACGGAGTATGCATATTTCTCTTCGGAAAGAGCATAAATGTAGCCTTCAAACCACTGCTTTGTTAAAAACGCCATTTTGAATAAAAACAAAACTTTCAAACCGCAGACGATAATTTTGACTTTTAAAAACATAGTACAATTGCAATTATTTCTTTTGCAGCAAACGATTTTTAATTACCGCTTACCAAAATCGTCTAAAAAATGTGCGAACAACCTCTGTATATGTGATAATCATTGGGATAATTCTTTTTTTTAGTTTCTCTCTCTAAGTAATGCAGTTTGATTCTATAAATGATAGAAAAGTAATCTGATTTTGAGGAAAATAAATTTGTAAAAGAAATTCCAGTATTTTCTCTTTCATATTCGTAATTATACATAAAAATCAAGCTACGGTTGTTTTTTCATGACCTAATTTCACACCTTTTATCCTTTCAAAATTTTATTGATAGACACACACACATATACTGTCAGCAGAGAGATTTCCGGAAAATAGTATTTTATAGACTTTGTCCTAAGATGTTCATTTTGTTCTCTTTCCTAATAAATAATTTTTTACATCTGAATACTGTGTAACAGTTTTTCTCTTGATAGATGTGTATTATTTTGTAAGACTTCATGACAATGTTATAAAATAACTATGAAAATTTAATTCAAGAAATCTTATTAATTTCTACGAGTACTTCTACAAAGCCCTATGAGCCAAAAATGACAAATTTTAATCTCGCACAGCAGTTCTAAGGTAGCTATCAACAACTTTTTCTTTCTTGGAGGAATTGATGAAATGTTTTCACCCTTCCAAACTGATGGACATTTTTCGATTTGGCGGCAACCTTTTGTGACATTATGTTTCTCCTGTTGTGCGGAAACTGCATAATGGTATCGAGTTGTTTTTATAAAACCATAAACTGCGAAGTGCATCTGGACATTGTCCTTTTCCATCTCGCCAGCTATGATGTAATACATTAGAAATTCACGAGTTGCACATTGTGCAGGGCTAGCGCAGTCACCTTTTGAATCTGAGGTGGAATCGATCAACGGACTAATCGTAGAAGTAGAAATCGTTTGGAATAAACTGGAGAGACAGGGACAGAAACAAAATCGGCCATTTTCGTTCTCATATAGAACTTTGACAGGACGAATAGACCACTCCTTTTGATACCTGATGCAAAGGGGTTGATAGAATGACTCTTCACATATCTGCAGTCATACAAACATAAGATTGAAATTTTAATAGCTAATTGTCAAATGAAGGCCTTTTTTCCACTACATATACATACACACACACTTTGGAACAATCATCTTGTTGACTTCATTCCTCTTGTTTCAAAGTTTCGTTGATTAAATAACTCTTGACAAGATGAAAAATAGAAGAGAATGAGTGAAAGAGATATTTGAAGGAACGGAGGCTGTCTTAAAAGGGAATATCATGTCGTAATCGAAACTATAGGGGTGGACTCATGATACAAATTTAATTAGGACGAAGGAAAAAATATATTATACTTACTCATATCGTTTCAAAAATACGGCACCTTGAATATTTCAGCGAGAACCTTTATTTTTTTTTTAACTGAATATGTTGAAATTGTGATAAAATTAATCAAAGCTACGATATTTATTAAAATATTGGTAAATCTAATGAATAAGAGTAATATATGCGTCCAACTGAACAATTATCTATGCATTAAAAATTGCTTGTTGCAGAAAATTATGCTTCATGTGATTGTTTTTCGAAAGTACTTATATGTTTGAATTTTTAAAATAGTGCCATTAACAAACTATGTAATTATTTACTGTGAGCATTTTAAACACAAACCCAATTCTGATCTAAATTTACTTTAGTATTACTCTTCTATGGAATCTGCCATAGTAGAAGTGAAACCTCCTCTGAGGCCTCATAATTTCAGTTGGAATCCAGATTTAAAAAAAAATATACATTTACCTTTTCTCACATGTTTGCTAATTTGTTTTAAATTTCAGTCATATTTAATGAATAGTGTTTTGCCGGATGACATTGTTAGAAATGGGCTACTTATGTTGCCCATAGTGTTGAGACTTTAATTTTATTAAAAGAAAACAACACGTTTTCTTTATTTTATTTTGAGAATATCTACTTTTTAGATGGCAAACTTCTTTTGTTTTAAAGTTATCTACCATTTTTGCTGTTATAGTGGTTGTTAGAATTTTGGGCCTGTGATATGTGAGTTTTCCGTGAGTAAAATTATTTTAAGTTATTTACAGATGAAAATGTGTAGTATTATTTCTTTTGAGAAGATGGAATGCATTAAAGCACAGAAGTTATTTCATTTTGACTCATTTTATTCTAAAGGAATGGCTGTTTTCTCGAACCGGGTGCGTTCTCAACGGTGTTGAGTAGATTTAGACACACTAACTTTCTTTTATGTTTTGGTTTAATAACATAAAGTGGCGTCCGCGACAGGACTAACCGCCAATTCTCAGAGAATAAATGAATAGAAATGTTGTTTAAAAGGAAACTAGTAGAGAAAAAGTTACGGAAGATATTTTGAGAAAACAAAAGGTTTAATATTTTTTAAAAATAGATATTTAGGTTAAAAGAGATGTGTCAGCCCTGCTGTTAAAATTTCAGTTTCGTGGCGAAGTACAGTAAAGTTTGAGGAACAGGAAATAAAAATCGCCAAATCTAGGAAATAAAAATTGCCAAGCAGATTAAACGAGAAATCGCGCCTTGGCGTTCGTTCGTTACACATACTCCATCTGAGCCAAGTTTGATACTGAAGGCAAATTCGTTTTGATTTGGATTGCAGATACTTTCATTTCTGAATTGTTTACAATGGAAAAGTTAAGGAAACCACGTGGTGCGTTACGCACTTCATTTTCGAGAACCCTGAAAATGTTAAAAACAGAACTTGGAAAAAAAGAAATAGATAAAGATTTTATAATGGATACAACCACGAAGATTGATAAGCTTATGTGTGAAATTAAAAAACTATGATAAAAAAATTATTGATTTAATTTCTGATGCTAAAGATTCTACTGAAGAATTAGTTTTTGCCGAAATGGAAGAATGCGAAAAATATTCTGATGATTACATAACAATTAAACGGTTGGTCTCAGAGATTTTAAGTAGTGACGGATCAGTTATAAAAAATATAAACCAGAATGAGCCATTGAGTAAGGATAGTAAACCTAAGTACTATAAATATCCAAAATTGAGTATTAAGCTTTTCGATGGTTCACTAATTAATTATCTTTCGTTTTGGTCGCAATTCCAAAAAATCCACGAGGACACTGAGATTGAGGATTGCGACAAATTCCAATATCTTTTGCAATCCGTGCAGCCGAATACTCGCGCCAGAGAACTTTTGGAAAGTTATCCAATTACATCTGAGAATTATCCCAAAGCCGTATCAGCGTTTCAAGAGATAATCGGGAATCAGGAACTTTTAGTAGAAGTTTATGTCAGAGAATTTTTAAAGTTAATTATTGCTAATGTTCAGTGCAATAGCAAAGACAAACTTCCACTTCCCGATTTGTTTACCAAATTTGACGGTTATTTAAGGTCATTGGAATCTTTGGGCTTGAAGTCCGAGAATAATTCTGCTTGGTTGTACCCGATGGTAGAATCGAGCCTGCCTGAAGATATTTTAAAAGCATGGCAGAGATATTGTCTTTTAGGCAGCGGCCATAGTAATGACTCTAATAAATGTACATAATTCAGATTTGCTAGTGAATTTCCTAAGACGTGAAGTCGAAGGGGAAGAATAGCTAAAATTGGCCAGAACAGGGTTTGAGGATAACCATGTTGACCGTAACAAGGGTACCGGAAAAGAGAAATTTCATAGAAAAGAAACCAGGTTCCCTACTGCTGCAAGTCTGTTTTCAGCTAAAGAGCGAACTTGCAAGAAGTAATTCCTAGATCAAGAAGTAATTTGTGGGAACGTACCCCGTGTTCCTAAAGAAACCGTACTTAGGGAACTGAAGAAATACAAGATCTGGCTGACCGACGTAGGCTCGGGATGCCCTGAAGTCGAGCTCTTAATTGGCAGTGACATTTATGGTCAGTTGTTAACAGGACGTGTTAAACAGTTACAACAAGGTCTCACTGCAATAGAAACAAAACTCGGATGGACTGCATGCGGAAAACTGGATTTTCCTTCCCAAACACTTTGTACGAGTGGAACTGCTATGTTAATTAGCAATTTGGCCATGAGAGATATGAATGTACCTGAGTTGTGGAAACTTGAGACCATTTGGATTTTAGATCCGGTTGAAGCAGTGTCTAAACAAGAAGAAGAAGAATTAGCTCACGACCATTTCCTCAAAGAAGTAACGAGAAATGATGAAGGCCGTTATTATGTGAGTCTCTCCTGGGTAAATGACAAAAGGGAAATTCCGTGCAATAGACAAGTAACTGAAAGGAGATTGATGAGCGTGACACGCAAGTTGAAGACTCTGGGTAAATTGGAAGATTACAACCAGGTATTTCAAGAATGGGAAGAGGAAGGCATCATAAGTAAAGTCCCAGATGTTGATCTAAGATTTGCGGGACATTACCTACCTCTCCATCCTGTAATAAAACCTCAGAGTTTGTCGACTACCATCAGACCAGTTTTCGACGCGTCGTGCAAATTGGGAAGAACGCCTTCATTAAACGACTGTCTTTTTAAAAGACCCAATTTGATTGAACAGATTCCATCCAGTATATTAAGATTTAGAGAGAAGTCGGTTGCTGTCATTGCTGATATTCGTCGTGCCTTTCTTCAAATTGAGGTGAACGAACATGACCGCCAGTTTTTGAGATTTCTGTGGTGGGAGAAGCCGGAGAAGATACAAGTATATCATCATAATAGAGTTATTTTCGGGGCTACTTGTAGTCCATTTCTACTTGGGGCAGTTATCAAGTTTCATTTATCCAACGCTTCAGAAGAGCAAAACCAGATTGCTTCAAAACTCGCTAAATCCTTTTATATAAACAATTTGGTTACTTCAATAGATAACATTAGCGAGCTGAAAGAATTCGTTGTGAAATCAACAGATCTTATGGAAGAAGCCTAAATGACGTTAAGAATGTGGGAATATGGGCCATTAGAAGAAAAAGAATTTTTAGATGGGGAAAACTTGTTTAAAGAAAACCCCAAAAATACTGTTCCAGTACTAGGTCTTCTGTGGGTTAAAAGAGAAGATTGCTTAATGATTAATACCAAATTTGATAAGAAAATAGAAAACTTGTCGAAGCGACACATTTTGTCATTGGTGCAAGGAATCTTCGATCCCATTGGTTTCATGGCCCCAGCGTTGTTACCCGGTAAATTAATGGTGCAAGAAACTTGGTCCACAAAAACAGATTGGGATACTCCTCTTCCAGATAAAATTCAAAAGGATTTCAAAAAATGGTATGAAGAATTAAAAAATTTATCTAGTGTGAAGATTCCAAGAAGAGTAGGCTACGGTGAGAAACAAAGTTGGTCACTACACACGTTCTGTGATGCCAGCCAAAAAGTCTTTGCTACCGTTATCTTCCTTCGTTGTGAAGACTGAAAGCAAATTTCTGTGCAACTCTTAAGTGCAAAGGCCCGTCTCTCACCAAAGAAGAACGTGACTATACCACGTCTAGAGCTTCTTGCTTGTGTTCTAGGCGCACGATTGACAGATTACATCCAGAAGACCTTAGCTTTAGATACAGTTACAAAATGTTATTGGACTGATTCGTCGACCGTACTTGCGTGGATATGAAGAAACAGTCAATGGGGTACATTTGTAGGGAATAGAATAAGATATTTGTAAACTCACCGAAGTTCATCAATGGTTTTTTATACCGGGTCATCTCAACCCGGCCGATTTACCTTCTCGTGGTTCCCATCCTCAACAATTCGTGAAGAGCAAATGGTGGGAGGGATCACATTGGTTAAGAATGTCAGAAGATGAATGGCCCAGGTACAAAATCTGCCAGACCCTACGAAAGGAACTTCGAATCCGTTTCAGGAAGGAGTATCTGTCTGAGCTAGTTCAGAAGGCAAATGAATTAGGACAGGTTATACAGACAGGCGACATCGTGTTGGTCGAAAGTATTAACCAAAAATGAGTTACTTGGCCTTTAGGACGAGTGATGAAACTTTTGCCCAGCCGTGATCGATGTACTCGTGTGCCGAAGTTAACACTGCTTCGGGGACTTTAATCCGTCCACTTCTTAAACTTTATCCTCTTGAAATTTCAAGCCAAGAGGACCCTATTCTGCAAGCCGTGACTGAAGTGAGAACCAGAAGTGGTAGACTGGTAAAACCTCCCAATGAAGGGCAAGATCACAGTTGAACATTTTTGTTTGATTTCAGCACTTGCAGAAATCAAAGGTGGGAGTGTGTTGATACTTTAATTTTATTAAAAGAGAGCAGCACGTTTTCTTTATTTTATTTTGAGAATATCTACTTTTTCGATGGCAACTTCTTTTGTTTTAAAGTTATCTACCACTTTTGGTGTTATAGTGGTTGTTAGAATTTTGGCCTGTGATATGTGAGTTTTCCGTGAATAAAATTATTTTAAATTATTTACAGATGAAAATGTGTAGTATTATTTCTTTTGAGAAGATGGAATGCATTAAAGCACTGAAGTTATTTCATTTTGACTCAAGGTAAAAATTTTGATTCATTTTATTCTAAAGGAATGGCTGTTTTCTCGAACCGGGTGTGTTCTCAACGGTGTTGAGTAGATTTAGACACACTAACTTCCTTTTATGTTTTGGTTTAATAACACATAGCTAGAGTTTAACAAATAAATATAGTACAGAGAGAAACATTGAAGGAAAAGTTTCGTAACAAAATACTTTTGCAAAGAAATTAATAAATATTTATTTGGGCACAGAGACACGAACACAGATTTAAAAAGAAGACTTTACTATGGTTTAAGGGCAGCTATGTACGATTTTAAATTTAAAAAATAAAGTTCCCCATTGCAGTCGTGTCCCTTGCCCAGTCGTAGTTCATCATCCGTTCGGACCGTTCGTTCTTCCTTCACGTATATCGACGAACTCCTCACACCTCCACAGAGGTCGCTGTCGTTGCTTGAAGTCTGCACTTGACATTTAAGCTAAACTTATTCCTCCAATTATTCTTTGTAATTTGTAAAGCGTTGGTCTGAGAAGAAAGCTTTATGTTAATTTGTTTAGCTGCTACAATATCCATTTTTATGTTTATACAATAATGTTAATTTAGATATATGAGAGTAAATAATGTTATGAATTTTCGCGTAAATGACTTGTGAAAAAAAAAGACTTCTTTAAAAAAATTTCCTTTATTATATCTGTGAAACTTGAAGTGTTGCATTCCAGACAGAACCTACAGGAATCAAGAAAGTAGAATTCTAACAGCTAAATCGACTCCAATAGCTTAATGATATTTCCGCGATACAGGAATGCGAAGGAAACAAACGCAACGAAGCTATGAATGACGGACAGCTAATCGCTTTCTCGCTGATCTGAGTTCTCGAATGAAAAGAAGGTTTCTCAATTTACCCTTCTTCAACAGTTTCTCGTGACGTAATAATGCCCTCTAGGATGCCCCAGTCATTTAATTTTTCACACCATTCAGAAGTCGCGAAATTTGCCGTGGCCACTTTTCAAACTACTTGGCAATATTTTTAGCGACAAGCAGTTCCAAAATCTCGTCAGGTAGCTTGAAAAATCTTCAAATTACAAAACTTTCGATCTTATTATCAAGTTATTTACAAGCAACAAAAAACACTTCACTGCCAAATATAAAAAAGATTAGCGTAAAAATGAGGTTGTATTGCTTTATGTAAATATTACTAATATGTTTTGTGTTATTATTAGTAGTAATATTTCCATTATCTATGTAAGGCGCGCCACGCCTGGTAACCCGTGTCAAGGTTGGCGTGTGGCAACCCTACTTCGGAGAGGAGCGTTGTTTTTCAGAGTGGGAGTTGAACGATAGAGGAGAATAAAGTAAAGTAATAAAAAGTAAAGTAACCAATAAAGTAAAGGGTTTATCTGACGAATATGGCTCTGTATACCAAATCCATCTTTTTTTAATTACTTTATATGTGTTGTATGTGCTGTGTCCCTTAAAAACCATCTAATATAAGTTTGGGACAAAATTCTGGAAGTCTTTCTTGTGTAGTCTCTGTTTCCTCGCACAAAAGAACCCCCACGCAAAGCGGTTAAAACTGTCACAATCTACAAATCTATAACAATAGCCATTTGATTATACTTGAGTTTTAAGTGCGCTACGTTGCAGGGAGTTTCGAAACACAAAAGATATCAATGTTTTTTAATAACTGACTTTAAGCATGTCTTTATACCGATCTCTACAATCACTTCCGTACGCTGTAGTAAAAAATCATATAATCTTAAGTTTCCAATAAATTAAAGAATATCAAATCTTAAAAAATTTATTCAAAAGGTATGAAAGAGTTGGAAAAGTATTTTTCTACTTTTGGTACTTTGAAATAGAAGAATGTAGCCTCAAAAGCTTTAGAAAGAATGTATTACAAATTAGCGTTGATATTCCAATCGACCGATGTATTGTAATGCAAATGCTAGTCATTTTGCTTTTCTTTTGATGAGAAATTTTTATGCTCTAAATGAAAATAAGGATGAATGGAACTTCATCATCACTTTAGTTGAGCTCTAATTACGTAGTTCATTTCAAGTGAATCAAAATTTAGCATTAATGGTTGTAAAGAAAAGAATATTTGACAAAAGAAATTGATTCAGATACTACAGTTATAGTCTTAACTATCGTTTAAAGAATCAATTTTATTTAGTCTGCATTTTTATTGATCGGTATTACAATAAATATTATAATCCAGTTTTAAATGTACAGATGAATGGTTCAGTTTTGAATGAATGGTTCAGTTTTGACACATAAGAGGGTCTATTTTTACCCATATTTAAAGCTTAAGAATTAGAGATCCTTCGAAATGGTTGGTCAAAATATGCATTTACTTACACTCATGATAGTTATTTATAGTTATTAATCAGTTTAACCTGCAGACACAGTTCACTAGAAGTAATAAATGTTTCTGTCTGTAGTGTTTTCGAAAATGAAATATCGCATCACGTTGTCTCAACAGATATTTTCTTCCTGCTGTGAAGTTAATACAATTTTCATGTATTATTTTTGAAATTCAGTAGAAAAGTAAATAGCCTACTTTTAGGGTATCTCTATTAAAGATGTAAATTCACGAGATGTGTTGTGTCTCAAAAGAAACCAATGCAATTGCTGATGTTTTGAAAAGAAACTTTTATGCTTACTTTGCTATTTGCAAAAAAAAGGAATAATTTCGAAGAATTCTTTTAACTCCATTTCTCAGGTCTGAAAATAAGAGGTTTCTTGAAGAAAACACTACGGTCATTTTTTGCTACTCGGACCCATAGTTTACAGCCAAAACCGAATGACCACAAACATTCCTACTTGCAGGGAGTTCTAGTCTATAGACGAATGCCAGCACCCTATCCATTCGGCCGTATACATTATTATTAGGCAAAGAAGGCTGGCCAAAAATTGTAAAACCTCTGATATATTTTTATTCACGTAAAATACAGATATACAGTGGAATCTCTATCGATCGTTCCCCGAACGATCGTTTTCCCGTATGTATCGTTTATTTCACCCAGTCCCGAATAAATTCCATAGAAAACAAGCAAAAAAGACCGCATGGATCGTTCCTCGATCCATCGTTTTCCCGTAATATTCGTTCAGAATATCGCAGCTTTACATTAATTTTTCGAATCGATCGTTTTTTATAATAACTGAACCTGAAATATAAATGGCTGGATTGAGCTAGAATCACCCTCTAATTAAACTATGAGCAGAACATTTGAGATGCTCAGTCTCGTATTTTTGTTCTCTCTTGTTTAGCCTGGTTTCCACTCCCATTATTTGTTCGTCGTTGGTGTTCCTTAATTCTTTAGCCCCTGGAGTACCCTAATTTCGACAATCCATTCCAAATTCACCAACTATTCAACATTTCTGTTCTTATCAGCAATGGCTCACAGTCAGCTTTTGTGTTGGCGTTGGGATGGAGGCGCCCTGGTGTTTGGTCTAGTGTGTGAGAAGTTTCTGATTACTGCAGTTCTACACTGGCCGATGAGTGTTTCCCCCGGAAGCAGAACTTCCCGGCGGACCCCATCCAGTGCAATGGAATGGTTCTAGTTACAAACGATTCACGGCTGCCGCTTCTTTATACTCTCACACAATAACCGATACCGAAAAGAATGCAAGTTGCAACACAAAAAAATTGTTTACTTGTGGAGAGAAAAACGCCAAAGAACAAACGACGATTAAGTACTTTTATTTGAATCAAAATTCCTGTGTATCTACGTGTATTTCTTTTTTTTATTATTATTATCTTGGATTTCAGTACAACTTTGTAATTTTATCTTCAGCTACACTACGGGTATGTATGCATTTATGTATGTGTGTAAATATATTTTAGAGATATCAAACTTTAAGATATGTTAATACTTTTTTGTATGTTCCCGCATCTATCGTTTAGTTCAGTCGGTCCCTTCGAAAACGATAGATCGAGATTCCACTGTACTTTGGTTTCGTTTCAAGATATTTCACTTTTTTCGGAGTCAAATTAATCGAATTTTAAATTTTTTTCGAGAGAGAGGAAAGAGTTATATATTTAGATTTTTAAAAGAAACTATTCAGGAGTTTCAAAACATCATAAATAAAATATTAAGACCACATAAGAATTTAAACATTTTTAGATGGATATCAGAAATGTTTGAAAACTCTTTTAATATTATCTTCTGTTTTTTGTATTTTATCATCGTACCACTTGAATGTTATCAGTTCATCAGATGTTCAAGTAAATATTTTCATCTGCTCGTTTAGAGAAGGGTTACTGTGTTACACTTGATACACGCAGCATAAAGCTATCTCCAGATATAATCGAGTCATGTAGTAAAATTTAATTATGAAACTCTTCTATAAAATTTGTACACATTTAGCATTTGACATAGCTAAATTTTAAAGAGTTGTCCATTTACTCGAAAGTTGCGTTTTAAGTTTTTTAACGCTGTAAATGCTGAGCTTTAAAAATAACCTAGTTCTTGCACCCAATTAATTTTATTATTTTGATTAGTTGGTTAATCTGGAATACTGCAGTCATCTTTTGGAAAACAAGTGCTAAGCATTTATTATTTGGATTGGGATGTAGCGTAAAGGTAAAATTTTATATACAAGAAAGCATATATAGATACAAAGTTTAACAGTAGGGTAAGTAATTTCAGGGAATTGTTTAGTTTTATAACTAAATATTATAATCTCATTCCTGCAGCTATACTTACAGAAGATTATCAGCAAAATTTGTATGCGGAATCGGCATCACTATTAGATTTAAATCCCCTTTATTAGCTTAGGGAAAGATCTAATTAATCGTTTTATTGTACGGCAGTTTGTAGATTGAGTATTGAAACACTTGAATTAGCAATCTGAGGGAGTAGATTTGCAGTTAGTTAGCTTTTTTAAAACGCTTTTTCATTTGCTAAATTGATTACGGGCGATGTATGACTGCAAATTTGTCATGACATTTTTGAACCATGGAAGAATTCTATGTTGATACTTACTGTATGTCCTGATGAGCATAACGTACGCGTAGCTAAAGATGAAAGAAAAAATGTCCATTTCATAATAATAAATGTGTGAAAAGACAGACAAATATTATTTCTTTTTGTATTTTTCAGAGGTCATCGTTTGCGATGGTCGACAGCCGGTTGCCTGAGGCTGCCGAGATGGAGGAGGTGAGAGTGCCGTTGGCATCCAAAAACTCTAATAGTACCAATGGCAATGGATACCATGCAAATGGACATCGGTCTAAAGCTGTAGCGAACGGACACATAGAAGCCGATGCCAATAATAAGGCTTTTAAGTACGCTGACGCTGAGATCGTCGAAGGAAGTGATTGTGGCATGTGGTCCTTCAGACCAAGCTGGCTACAGCCTTTTGCCAATAAAAAAGCCTTCTTGGCCGTTTTCTGTTTAACCAGCGTTCTTCAAGGCATGTACTACACATACTTTGTGAGTGTTTTAACTACAATTGAGAAACTGTTCCAGATCCAGAGTAAAACCACGGGTATCATAATGTCTGCCACCGAGATTGGACAGATCGGAGGTGCATTGTTGTTAACATATTACGGCGGTCAAGGACATCGTCCAAAGTGGATCGCTTGCGGAATGTTAGTTTTTGCAGCTGCCTCCATTCTTTGTTCCACACCTCATTTCCTATTCGGCAGTGGCGAGGATCTCTCGAGTCAGTACTTTGAGCCTGGCCCTACGAACGCCACTACGTACAAGCTTCGTGAGTTAAACGCTAGGTTGTGCCATGATATGTCACGTTACGCTCCTAAAGGTAACTTATCCAAAAATGAGCCTTCGAAGTCACCACGAGACATCCCAATTAGTATAGACGCATTTGTGTTTGACAACATGACAGAGCATACTGAACTAGTTACTGGGGGAGTGGTTTCTCGCACTCCTTTTTACAAAGGGCGTATAGCATCACGTTGCGATTCTCCCGACAATACAGCTTATCAAACACGTGTTACACATGCTGTTTTAGCAGTCTTCTTCGTCAGTCTTCTTTTTATTGGTATTGGTGCAACAGCGGTTTATACTCTTGGAATTCCATACATCGATGACAATGTAGCAACGAGGGAGTCGCCACTCTATTTTGGTAAGAATTGTTTTTCATTTCTCAAATAATTAATCAATTTAGTAATTTTCGCAATTAAGTTTGTCAATTTGTAATATATTTTGTATAATGCAGTAGTAGAAACTCTATCAAAAGCTGTAAATGTATACTTTAGAACTTTGTAACTATCCATTTTTAACGTTTCACAGTACTCTCTTGTTTCGTAACAAACCCATTACATTCTCATCTGCCGAATTCAAAGTGTTGATGGTGTTAATCCCTTATCAATAAAATTTATTAGAATGTTGTGAGATATGAAGTTTTATGATTTACATTACCCTTCTTTGCATTATATGTATCCCGTTGATGATCTCGTATCACTTCCATTCTATCAAAGTAACCCTAATACCTTGTAATTTTAAACCCTGGCATTCATATTGATCAGTTCAATTCGCACTTGGAACGTGTCAGTAATCAATTAGATTTCTCTAAAATTAAAAACGAGCTGCTGGCTAAAAATTAAGATCTGTACAATGGGTGAAGAATGATGAGTGGTTTCTGTTATTATCTGTACAGAATATTAAAACGTATTCACATTCATACATGAAGAAGGCAATTGTGATGAAATATTTTTTATCTAGAGGATTGCTTTGATAATTAACAATGCACCTAGATTTTGATTTGTACTAATCATCAGAATATATATATATATATATATATATATATATATATATATATATATATATATATATATATATATATATATATATATAACCTTTGTCCAGAAAGTTCGGTGAATGACGTCATAGTGCTCACGGTCGTAAGAGCGCAACCGGCGCATACCGTGCTGAACAGGTGAAGACTGGTCTGAACCAGTTTTTGAGTGGCGGCGCTGCGAGTTAGCTTATCGTGTGTAAATAGTTCATTGTAGAGTGAAAGTGTTAAAGCGCTCGGTCGAAATTCAAAATGGATCAGCGAACAAATATGCTGTTCTGTTTCAAACTTGGAAAATCAGCGAAAGAGACTCATGAAATGCTGCTAAAAGTTTACGAAGAACGTGCTGTCACCTTGAAGTGCGTGTATGAGTGGTTTAAACGCTCCCGAGAAGGGCGGGACAACATTGACGACTTCCCCCGAAATGGTCGGCATGCAACTGCACGCACCCCGAACAACGTACAGAGAGTGAAGGAATTGTAGGCTAGGATCGTCATGTGACAGTACGAATGATAGCGGAAGAAGTGGTAATTGGTTGTGAGATGGCCCACCTCATACTGACCCAGGATTTGGGTAAACACAAGCTTTGCTCCGGACTTGTGCCCTACACTTTGACGCCGGAACAAAACGAAGTTCGGCTTATTGACGCCTGTGGAGAATTCCTCGACATGGCGGATCGAAACTCAAAATTTCCTGAAAACCATTGTCACGGGTGACGAGACCTGGTGCCTGAAGTACGACCCCGACGGCAAGCGTGAGAGTATGGAGTGGCGGGGTCCAGGATCGCCGAAAAGCAAGAAGGTGCGAAATGAGAAATCCCGCATCAAGACTATGCTCGTGGTGTTCCTCGACTCTGAGGGTCTCATCCATAAAAAATTCCTCCTTGAGGGCATCACGTTAAATGCCGCTAAGTACGTGGATATACTGAAACGTCTGCTACAACGGATCAATCGGGTACGCCCCCAGTACGCCAAGCAAGGCAACTGGACCCTGATTCACGACAATGTCCGGCTACATACTGCCTTTCTGGCGCATCAGTTACTGGCCAACAGGCGAGTTGTGTCTCTGAATCACCCACCCTACTCCCCAGATTTGTCTTCCCCGGACTTTTTCTTGTTCCCCAAATTGAAATCAGCCCTGAAAAACACAGGTTTTCGGACATCCCGGGTAATGCTACGACACAGCTGAAGGCCATCCCTAAAGACGACTAGGCCATGAGTTTCCAAGACTTGTACAGTAGGGTGGAACGAAAAAACCTTTTTTTTGAATTTCAATATGCTCTAGTTTTCAAAAGTTGCCTTTTAACAAAATAAAGACGGAAATTAAATATTAGCGTAATTGGTGCATGTTTTCAGTTAGCGCAAGAAGGGCAAACTTTTGGTTTATATTAAATTTTTGACAAATTTCGCAATTATTTTGAAATTGAATACACTTGTAGTACAAAAAAGTAGCAAAATATGTAATTTAAACATTCCTTTTAGTCAGGAGATCTGCTAAACAGATTATATAATACGTTTTACTTCATAAAAATAGTACACATAAAGGCACTTAAGGACGGGGCACTTAAAAGACACTCTGACATCACGGTGGAACGAAAATTTCTTTTTCCGAATTTCAATATGCTCTAGTTTTCAAAAGTTGTCTTTTAAAATTAAAATTAAGAATATAAAACATTTTTGCTCTACTAAAATATTTTCAAGTGCCGCAAAGGGCTTCAAAGTGGATATTTTTATGAAAAAGTGATTATATTTGTATTTTTTTGTTAATTTCTTTTATAGTATATTAAAATAATGTATATTTGCTGTAAATAAAATATTCAAAATATGATATTTTGACAGAAAACTTGCATATTCTAAGTGTTTCCAATTTTTAGATGCCATAACAGAACAACTGATATTGTGGAATTTCGCGATTTTCATCATATTAATTTTACAGTAGCATATTCTTATAATACACATTGGAATGAAAGAAAAACAATTTTTAATTGACGGACCTTAGTTAAAAGAAACAAATCACACTTATTTAGAAAAATATTAATGTAATGTCTATTAAGACAAAATATTATTTTGAAAAAAATATTCATGTTTTTCAAAAGTCCATATTAATCACACATGGTTTCCATTACTTATTTCACAGACACATTGAATTGTTTTTTTGTTTCAAATTTTGGCATTATTTTTTGAGAATGTATTTTTGATTTTATCAATGCATCTCTTGGAGAAGTACCACGAACGAACAAGGATGACCAGGTAACTAATTTAACAATCCTTTCTACTACTTGTGTGTGACATGGAATGTTGTTGAAGTCAATAATTTGTTTCTCGTGATCAGATTCTGTTGCTTCCTTTATAAACAGTTTTAGTTTGTCATCAGAAACATCCCTCGTCATAGGAGGTTCTGTTACTTTAACATCATTCCATTCAATCATATCAATATAATCCTTGGCATCAAAGTTTATACGTGGAGCTAAATTCTTTCTAATGCCTCCTTCATTTTCCGCCCTTGCTTTTAGAATCCGGCGTAATCCAAGCTCTCTTACATGACTACGATCGTCTAATATCATACAAAGGAGGAGATTTTCCGAAGCGGCAAAGTATGCATTTCTTTGAATGACAGGGTCAATTACATTTTTAAGAGTCTAATTGAGGTAACGTGAATAGCTTACAAGTTTTCACAAGTGCTTGGATCCACGGATACAAGATGGTTTCAGCTTTATGTTAAACCAAATTGGTGCATAAACTTTCAAAATGTACTCAGTCAGTATTCGGAGATTTTTCGCAGGACATTTTGTTCCCACATACAAGCGAAGTATTCGGTTTGCTAGTGTAAGCCATCGTGAATGACAAAGTTTCCTGGTTTTCTCATGGAGAAATCAGAAGAGCACTTTCCCACAGAGATTGCATTATACATTTCTAACATATATTTTGGGTCCACACTTAAATCATCCTTAATTTCTAGTAATGTAATGTTAATTTCAATAGGTGAAAATTCAATCACTGGAAGTTCAGAGAAGTTTTCTAGTTGTTTAGGAATTTCTCCTCCAAATTCATTTGGGCCTTTAGTTTTTCCATCTAGGAAACAAAATAGGTGACGTAGGGGCAGTTCATTTAAATTATTGACTTCAACAACATTCCATGTCACACACAAGTAGTAGAGAGGATTGTTAAATTAGTTACCTGGTCATCCTTGTTCGTTCGTGGTCCTTCTCCAAGAGATGCATTGATAAAATCAAAAATACATTCTCAAAAAATAATGCCAAAATTGGAAACAAAAAAACAATTCAATGTGTCTGTGAAATAAGTAATGGAAACCATGTGTGATTAATATGGACTTTTGAAAAACATGAATATTTTTTTCAAAATAATGTTTTTTCTTAATAGACATTACATTAATATTTTTCTAAATAAGTGTGATTTGTTTATTTTAACTAAGGTCCGTCAATTAAAAATTGTTTTTCTTTCATTCCAATGTGTATTATAAGAATATGCTACTGTAAAATTAATATGATGAAAATCGCGAAATTCCACAAAATCAGTTGTTCTGTTATGGCATTTAAAAATTGGAAACACTTAGAATATGCAAGTTTTCTGTCAAAATATCATATTTTGAATATTTTATTTACAGCAAATATACATTATTTTAATATACTATAAAAGAAATTAACAAAAAATACAAATATAATCACTTTTTCATAAAAATATCCACTTTGAAGCCCTTTGCGGCACTTGAAAATATTTTAGTAGAGCAAAAATGTTTTATATTCTTAATTTTAATTTTAAAAGACAACTTTTGAAAACTAGAGCATATTGAAATTCGGAAAAAGAAATTTTCGTTCCACCGTGATGTCAGAGTGTCTTTTAAGTGCCTCGTCCTTAAGTGCCTTTATGTGTACTATTTTTATGAAGTAAAACGTATTATATAATCTGTTTAGCAGATCTCCTGACTAAAAGGAATGTTTAAATTACATATTTTGCTACTTTTTTGTACTACAAGTGTATTCAATTTCAAAATAATTGCGAAATTTGTCAAAAATTTAATTTAAACCAAAAGTTTGCCCTTCTTGCGCTAACTGAAAACATGCACCAATTACGCTAATATTTAATTTCCGTCTTTATTTTGTTAAAAGACAACTTTTGAAAACTAGAGCATATTGAAATTCAAAAAAATTTTTTTTCGTTCCACCCTATTGTACAGCCGGTCCCAGATGTGCATTGCCACCTACGGGGATTACTTCGAAGGACAGTAACAGCTGTTTCATGTAAGACAACAATCCAATGTAACTATAGACACATTCATCGAACTTTCTGGACAAAGGTTGTATATATATATATATATATATATATACCGTAATTTCGCACGTAAGCGCAGCGGCGCATACGCAAGAAAAAGTTCAAAAATTGTTGGGAGCGGCGCATACGCCCGTGCGACATTTACGCGGATTTCGGATTTTATAAACTTCTTTTTAGCTTGCGCTTTTCTACTAAATTTGGGCCTCACCCATTACTTGAACGGACGTTTATCACTGCGCATGCGCCAAGTTTGGCGAAACTACAGTGAGTATTGTTACTACCGGTCACGTGAAAACGTCATTTACTTCTCTTTTTGCTTGCTGTGTCTTGTCTTGCACAGCAAGCGGTGAAATACTGAAAACTCTGTCGGGTCTTAAAGGAGAAACTCTCCCTAAAAGAGAATTTTCTAATGACGTTATGATCCGCGCGAACGATAAAGGATGGATGAATGAAACAGTAATGCAAGATTGATTAAAGGAAGTTTGGCAGAAAAGGAAAGGGACTTTTTTCTATCCACTTATAATGGACTTATAAGGATGAATTATAAGGTCTACTTATAATGGACTCGATGAAAGCCTACTTGTCAGAGCCTGTTAAAATTGCAGAGGAGACTGTGTTTGAAAATTTAGCGATAATTATCGGAGGTTTGACAAAATTAAATTCAACTACTTTGTTTGGCTTTTGCATTCAAATGCCGAATGCAAAGTCTCTGGGAATCGTGGATGATTGAAGGTCTACATTCCAACACTAAACGCGGAACTATGTGAAAGGCAATTTAGTAGAAGTCCCGAAGTGGGTCTCTCAAGCATGGACAGGTGTCTCCAGTAAGACAATAATGTCCAGTTTGAGAAAGGCAGAAATAATTGTTCTCAATGCCGGCGACGACGACAGTTCTTCCAACGAGAAAAATCCAGACTATCCAGGGACGAAAATCGATCCGAAAATATTGTCTCTTTTCAATTCCGATACGAAAGATGAGAACTTGGATCGTTTTGATTGATCAGTAAATCTTATCTCTGTATCTTATATATTCCTTTTGATGGTTATTAGTATTACCTAAAGTCTTTATTACTTTTATTCATACTTATATGCTTTAAGTATTTTACCCATTTGATGTTACAAGATTGCGTTTCTTATTTTCTTTTTTTACTTTTAATAATTTATCATGTGTTACTGTGAAATAAAAATGTGTTAATACCCTTTTAGGTTTTATTCCTTTTTGCATTGTACTACGGTAGACATGTACTGGTACGTGACATTTCATTACAAAACAGCAGTTGTAGATGAAACAAATCGTTGTGGTCCAAATGACTGCCTACGCCGCTTGTAGGTATGGGGTGTCATTCGGCGCTTCTTGTGTTAAAATATAATTTATTAAGAGAAGTATTTAAAATTAGCACTATATTGAATTTATTACAGAAATAACCAAAAATCTCTGGTGTCTCAAAGAAAGGGTCGTTTACGCCGATTTCGTTTTTCAGTCCGTGCGGCGCTTAAGTGCGAATTACTACAGCCGATCAAAGGTCAGCTTTGAAACTTTTGATTAAATAAACTGAATTCAGTTTTATTGCTTTTTGTCACTTGACTTCACGAGTTTCCCTTTAATATACGCATAATAGATTTTCAATATCTATCACTCTTCCTCTATTTCTTCTGAGGTATAGTTTATCCTTATCAATAGTGACTCATCATTTGACTAGTTGAACAATGCATATATTTTTATGAAATTCTGATCCCGGAAAAAAAATATTAAAGAGACATCGACAGATTCAATTTAAAAATTTCCTGTGCGTAAATATTATGCCATAAGATGTTGCAATGATGGTAAAGCTACGAAAATCTGTTGTATGCATAAGGTATATGCACCCTGTATATGTAAAAAAAATCCGGTGAACAATCAATTAATTATTCGATTATTGAATAACAACAACTACATAGTTACAACTGCATAGTTAAAAAGGATAAAGATGCAGTACGAATATTATTTGTTGGTATAAAATCAAACACACATTTGTTATGAGAATAAAATTTTTTATGAGCTCTATTTGTATGTCCATAGCTAATTAATTCATTTTCATCCTTTATTTCGACTTTATAATAGAGGGTTATTTATTTTCGGTTAGGAAATGTTTAAAATTCTAATATTATGTTAATTCGAAAAATTCATATGTTGTAAATATCAGCCCATGTACTAAGAGAAAAGCTCGGAATTTGAATTCCCGGGCTAGCAAAATTAACTTATAAAATTTTTTAAAAGATTGTTTCTTGTTTTAAGCTTGGCATATATCATGAACAGCTGGATTTCTCTACGTGCAAGACTCAGTTCAGTAATAATATCTTATTTTTATCTCGGTAGCTAATGTCATATTTTTTCAATGAAGATTATACATTTATCACTTCGCGCTCAGTAGCTTCTGCTTTCTTGCCTATTTAGCAGAAAAACAATGAGGTACTCATTTATCTGCATACACTGGTGTAAGAAATTAAGAGAATTTGCAGACTTGGTCGATTATCTCTAGAACTACTGTACCGATTTTAAGGAAATTTGATATGTACATACATTGATACAATACAAAACAAATAACCATTCAATTATTGTAATACAGACGCATGATCGTGCGTAACACTCGTTGGAGTCGGAAGGTATGAAACAGCGGTTGCAGAATAAACAAAAAAATGGGTTAATAGGGGGTATGATTCCCTCTTATAGATATACAGGTCTCGCAGCGTGATTTCATACTTGAAATAAGGCAGTTTATCATTTCCTGTCACAATTGGTCCCACTCGTTCAGCAACGCTGTTTTCATTCCCTGGATGGTTCTCGGATGGGAGTTGCGAGTTGCAATTGCCCTCCCCAGAGCGTCCCATACATGCTCTATAGGGTTAAGGTCTAGAGATCTGGCTGGCCAATCAATCCGGCGAATATCCTCACTCTCTAGAAATTCGTCGACCAGAAGAGCTCTATGTAGCCTCGCGTTATCGTCCATTAAAATGAACTCAGGGCCAACTGCACCCCTGAAAAGGCGAACATAGGGCTCCAAGACCTCATCCCTATACATCACACCAGTGCCTCTTTCAAAGACATGGAGAGGTGTGCGGCCATCCAACATGATGCCTGCCCAGACCATTAAAAATCCTCCGCCATAATAGTCGATTTCGCGGATATTGGAGGGTAGGTAGCGGGTCCCTGGTTCTCTCCATATGAACGTACGGCGAGAATCGGTGTTTAGGCTGAACCGGGACTCATCAGTGAAGAGAACGGTCGCCCATTGATCCAATACTCCAATATCTATGCTCTCTGCACCATGATAAACGGATTCTCCTGTTCGTAAAAGTGAGCGGGACGCAAACAGCAGGTCTTCTTGCAAACAACCCTCTCTGATGAAGTGTTTTGGAAACAGTCACCCTTGATACACGGGTTCCTGTGGCTGCATACAAGTCACGAGAGAGCTGAGAAGCTGTAGCACTCCTGTTACACCTCGCTATATTCGACAAATGGCGATCTTCTCTGGCCGTCGTGGGTCTTGGACGACCTTTCCTAGGCTTTCTCTCGATGGATCCGGTTTCCCTGAACTGTTTCCATAAGTTACACACGACGCTGGGCGTTAAATTGAAATCTCTACAAATTTGGACTTGAGATTGGCTTGCTTCTAGCCTCCCCACAATTCGCCACCTCATTCCATCATCTAAACGTTGGTGGTTACTCATTTTTACTGTTACAATTTGAAATTAACCGATTGCTGCAAAATAACACCAAGAAATTCGACGAGGTGTGCTAGCGAACGAAATGCGTCTTAACTTACGCGAGCTTATAAAGCCTGTTTCTCTTCTGGCTCCGTCTACACACACGTGTGCGCTTACGTATTTGACGTAGAAGATTTTCATTTTTGTCTAGAAGCAGTGGATTTACATTCAGTTCAGTTCTTTTCTTGAAATTCGATAAAATATGCAAATTCTCTTAATTTATTTCACCAGTGTATATTTGCAAAATGATTCATAATGAATTTGTTGTAAATAACGAAAGGAGGCAAACTTTCAGAATGAACTTCTACTTTCAGCTTGTATAAATAAATATAATGTATTACATTTAAAATAAATTACCATGACTCTAACTTTCGGTGAACGTCAAATTTTCATTCAACAGTGAAATGTATACTCATGGACAAAAAAATTAGCCCAAGAAGGAGCCGTCAAAATGAAACGAAATTTTACATACGTAATGACTACTTTGATATAAGTAAATGATAAGAAAATCAAAGAAAAAGGATAATTTATTTCAGAGAAAAAGGCAAAAGAACGGAGGAGTTAATCCTCCGTTGGACCCCCTCTAACGCGAATGCACGATGCGATACGATCGGGCATTGAGTCATACAAGTTCTGTATGATGTCTTGAGACATTTCGTTCCATATTTGCTGTAACCTTGCCTCTAGTTCGTTCAAACTCGTGGGATGCCCAACTCGTCGTCCCAAATGATCCCAGACATGCTCGATTGGAGACAAATCTGGGGATCGGGCAGGCCAAGGAAGGGTAGTAACAGTGCGGAGACAGTCTTGTGACACCCTTGCCGTATGAGGCCGAGCTTTGTCTTGTTGAAAAATGGCTCCTGGGAGCCGTTGCATGAGTGGCAACACATGTGGTTGCAGGATTTCATGAACATACCGCTGGGCTGTCATGGTGCCACGGAGCAATACTAGGGGTGACCGTGTATTGTAGGCAATGGCACCCCATACCATCACACCAGCTGTGGGAGCGATGTGTCGCTGTACAGCAAAGGCAGGATTGAAGCGTTCACCACGGGCTCTCCACACACGAACACGATTGTCATCACTGCCGAGATCGAATCTGGATTCGTCGCTAAAGACGACCTGGTTCCATTCCGCTGCAGTCCAGTTTCCTCGTGCGCGGCAAAACTCCAAACGGAGGCGTCGATGGGTGGGCGTCAAGGGCAGCATACGTAATGGGCGCCGCGATACCAACGCCAACTGTCCTTCAGCCAGGCGCCTTCGTATGGTTCGAGAAGACACACAGGCCCCTAGTGAAGGTGCTACCTGTGCCTGGATGGCGGCCGATGAAGCAGTTGGCTGTAGGCGTGCATTTCTTACGATGTGGCGGTCTTCTCGACGACTGGTCTGTCGAGGGCGTCCTGAGCCTGGTCTTCGTGTACATGACATCTCTCGGGTCCACTGGTCCCAACACCTCCTCACAACACAATCAGAGCGGCCTAATTGACGAGCTACTCGCCTAGCTGACCACCCAGCTTCCATCATCCCGACGATTCTCCCCCTCTCAAACTGCGACAACTGCTTATATTGTCTTCGAACACGGCGTAATGGCATGTCTATCTCAGCTCTTCCTTTGTAAATGATTCAGCACACTCAAACAAGCTTTGGTTACCTGTTTTATACTCCACAGAGTACGATGTTCAACGCCCTCTACCGGCTATACGTAATGCGCAATCACGCTGCATTTCTAATCATTTGCATATCTCCCCGACATGCACCTTCATTGCAAGTTTCGTTACGATCCCGCAATTACTTCTTGGTGCGCTAATTTTTTTGTCCATGAGTGTATATCTTGTCGTACGTTCGTATAAAATCACTTTCTTGTTCAAATATGACTAAGTATTTCTTCCTCCATTCACAATGCCAAGGAGAAATAGCGGATATGATTGCCTGTTTCATTCTTATTTTCAAACTACATCAATAGTATACTTTCTATAACAAAAAAAAAATGGACGCACCAAGAAGGAGTTTCCCAATTGTGATGAAATTTCGTATACAAAGATGTTTTGACCGAACATGCAAATGATTAAAATTTGGTGCCCAACGAATGAATAGCGGGAGCTCCCAGCGCATCAGAACTGCGCATTCAGTAGGTGTATATAAGGAGCGATTCTTGATCTGTGGTTCAACATTTCTGTTGCATTTCGACTCCGGTTACCTTACGTCGATTGTAACAATGCCTCGACCAGGGGTGTGAAACTCAAAGGCTACCTTGGGCCAAACAAACAAGGTTTAACTATAGGTGGGCCGCAAAAAAATCAATATTAATAGAAACGTAGGTTTATTTACCTAATTACAGTATATTCAACATAAGTATATGCATTTTGTTTAATAATAGCAAAAAAAGAGTATCATTAAAAATACATTTGCTAATTCTTTCTATCTTATTATAATTATGCGTCGGTTAATTTATTATATATTATTGCGTGCCAATATATTGGCCGGGCCGCAAAAATGTCCGTCGCGGGCCGCGAGTTTGACACCCCTGGCCTAGACGAAGGATTTGTGCTCATTACGAGCCTATTTCAGAGTTTGAAAGAGGTCTAGTCATCGAAATGAAAGAAGCTTGTTGGACAAATCGACATATGTGTCGAAACGAATGAGTGGGTCAACAACGGCAGGGACCTGATTACTACCGAAGACGTGGCAGTCCTGACGACTCCCGAAGACGTGGGGATCTTGTCCTTAATATCGCACGCCACACAGTCCCGCAACAGCGCATTATTGTCTATTTCCTTCAATAGCCGGACCCCTTTTGGTAGCCATTAGTGACACACTTCCAGCACAATGGTACGTAGACATTCTGCGATCCGTTCCTCTTGCGCCCCCACCCCGGATTTACTTTGCACCGCATGTATTGATATGAATTGTCGTCAAGGTTGCGAACACTTCCTTAGCCACCTAGGTCGCCTGATCGTTCCCCCATAGAGCATATTTGGGACGTGATTGGGAAGGCAATTGCAACTATCCCCAAATGTTGGAGGCAAGAAATGCCGCAGGACACAATCCGGGTACTTTACCACGCCGGGAGACAGTATGCATCCAGGCCAGATGTGAACTAATGCCGCTCTTTGTAACGATCAAACTCTGGAATAAATCATTCAATTGTTCTGAAATTTGAATCTTTTTTTTCTCTGTGCCCCCAATTTTTGTCGTTATTGGACAACTCTTTGGTGCGTCGGTTTTTTTTTGTTATAGTCTATGTATGTATTATATATATATATATATATATATATATATATATGTGTGTGTGTGTGTGTGTGTGTGTGTGTGTAACTCATTAGGGTTTCATCAATACTAGCAAGGTATTAACTAAAACTTCGTTGAAGTTTACACAATAAAAAAACTCAAATCACGGCACAAAAAATGACTATTACGTATTTTATTGCATCTCTGAGCGTCCCACTTTGAAAATGGAATAAATATTGTTTTCATTAGGAAAAGAGTTTTCCAATTTATTGAGATAAAAAATGCTATTTCTGAAACCCACCAAACCACTGAGTCAGGAGTTGACAGTACATGCTGCTACATTACTCCCTTCCCAGTTACGCTGAAAGCCATAAAGCGCACTGGAATGTTACCTGTCGCAAAGTCGTGACCTTTGTCTGTGTGCTCTTTATTGGCTTCTGAGTTTGTAAGAGGAAAAGACAATTTTTTATCGCGTAGATCTGGATGGGTATTGTCTTCACCTGTTATTAATAAATAAGCGGGTTTAAGCCTGTCTATCGAAATGCTTACATTCTTGCTTTTAACTTCTACCATAAAGAATTTTTCATTTTTTTATTACTGGAAAGGGTCCATCATAGGTTCGTTCCAGTGGTTTTTTAACTCTATCGATTCTTATAAATACATAGGTACAACTGTGTAAGTGTTTGTGAACGAAATTTTTTTGATGAGACGTATTTGTTGATTGAAATGGTTTTAACAGTTTCATCTGCCTTTGTAAATCTTTAGCAAAATTGTCGTTATCTAATCGGAGTTTGGGCTCTTCAAAATATTCTCCTGGTTATTTTATAGTCTTTCCATAAACCATCTTCGCTATTGAAAAACTGGTATCGCCACGTAAAGCTGTACGTATGCCTAATAATACTGTTTATAATGTTTCTGTCCATCTAGTAGAATTGTGAGCTTTGATTGGAGATTTTAAAACTCTATTAATTCTTTCAGTTTTTCCGTTATATTACAGATGGTACTCTGTTGTACTTCGAGTATCATCTGCGGTTTAAAACTGCAAATTCCTAAAAAGCTCCGACTTAAATTGTCCACCTTGGTCAGTAATTACACGATATGGCATACCAAATCGAGAAATCCAATGATCTAAAAATGCACTTTCAACTGTTTCTGCTGTCTTATTTTGCATAGGAGTAACATCTATTCAGCACGTGAACCGATCAATACATGTTGAGCAAAATTTTTTCCCCTTTGATGGTGGAAAGGGCCCTATGATATCTATATGTACAACACTGAATCGTTCGTCAGGTTCTTCATAACTGCCGAATTTTTAACGTGTATGCCGAGTAATTTTATTCTTTTGACAGTGCACACAAGCTTTAGCCCATTGTTTTACATCTTTTCGAATGTTTAACCAGATAAATCTTGAAGCCATTTCTTTTACTGTGGATTTGATACCAGGGTATATATCTGTTTTCTAAAATATTCAGGTATAAACAGTCTAATTTTTGAAGTTGAAATGTCACACCAAAGAAAAGTGGATATTGTTTAAAATTTAAAGAGTTGTTAAGGCGTAATTTATTCAGCTCTTCATCGCCGACTTGTCACACAGAAATTTTATCATAATCTATTTCAGTAATAGAATGTATTCTGGACAATTAATCGGCTATAACATTTTCTTTCCCGCTGATGTGACGGACATCAGTTGAAAATTGCGATATATATTGTAAATGTCGCAACTGCCGTTGTGAAGCTTTTTCATTCTTTTGCTGAAAAGCAAACGTTAATGGTTTGTGGTCACTAAAAATTATAAAATTTCTACCTTCTAACAAGTGTTTAAAATGTTTCAAAGAGAGATATATTCCTAACAATTCTCTGTCGTAGGTGCTATAATTTCTCTGTGTTTCAGACAACTTTTTGGAGTAGAACGCTATTGGTCTCCAGCCTTCTATTTCATACTGTTGCAACACGGATCCTATTGCTAAATTTGAGGCATCGGTAAATAGGGCTAATGGTAAATCAGGATTGGGAAAACTCAATAATGTGGCGTTTTCGAGGTCTTGTTTACATAACTCAAATTTTTCTTTTGCTTCTTCAGACCACTGAATTTTTCTTTTGACGTGTTTTTTTGTCCCCTTTAAATATTTGTGTAGTATTGCCTGATTTTTGGTAGCATCCTTTAAATAGCGTCTGTAAAAGTCAATCAAACAGAGAAAAGTGCATCAGTTATGAATGGTTTCTGGCAATTTATAGTTCAAGATCGCTTGTGCGCTTTCGGGAATAGGTTTTGAGCCTTCAGGAGTGATCACGTAACCTAAAAATTCCATATGTGATACTCCCATGATCGATTTTGAAATATTTATTCGAAGACCATATTTGTCTAAACGATAGAAAACTAATTTTAAATTATGTTTATATTTTTCTTCTGTTGAAGAGGCCACTAAAATATTATCCAAGTATGGGAATACGAATTCAAGTCCACAATATACTTAATTAATGAACCTTAATTAATGAACCGTTGAAATGTGGTAGGCGCATTCCTTAATCCAAAGCTCATAACGTGGAATTCGAATTGGTCCGAATGACATCATTATTGCCGTTCTTTGTTTCTCCTCTTCGCCTATTGGAATTTGATAATAAGATTTGTACAGATCAACCTTTTTGAAAATTCTTTTTTTTTTAAATATGGTGAAAATCTTCTATGCGTGGAATAGGGTAACGATCGGGAATGGTTTGGACATTAAAGCGTCTATAAGCCCGCAGGGTCTGAAACTTCCGTCTTTCTTTTGAACCAATTGCAGCGAACTAGCCCAAAGTGACTTATGTGGTCTTATGCTATCGTTATCCAGCATATACTTAAATTCTTGTTTTGCCATGTCTAACTTTTCCGGATGAAACTGGCGAGATTTACAATATACCGGCTGACCTTAGTGGATATTACAGTGTCTTACGTTGTGCTTAGTACTACTAATTAATAAATTCGGCTTCATTATATTGGGATACAGGAAAAGAATATCTGAAAATTTCAGATTTTTATCTATGATACTAATTTTGTTTTCTACATTGATAGACGAAATTTTACCTCTTACAAAGAAAAAAGTGATTCCATCTATTAATTGTTAACTGCAGATGTCTATTATTAAGTTGAATTTGTTGAGAAAGTCAGCCCCAAGTATTTCTTTATCCACTTTCGCTATTATAAATGGCCATTGAAATTCGCATCGCAGTCCTAAATCTAGAGTTAATATTTTCTATCCGAACGTTGGTATTTCGGAACCATTTGCTGCATAAAGTTTTGATGAATTACACACTTTGTGTTCTAATGTAGCTAGAATAATTGATAAATCAGCTCCACTGTCCACTAGGAAGCGTAACCCGGTGTTTTTGTCAGTTACAAATAAACGGCAATTACGGTAATCTTGAAATTTTTCAGCACCAGAGCTCGTCGCGAAATCTACTGCTGATTTTCGTTTTCCGAGTGAGATGCTTTCCAGGTGCACGAATCATTGCATTTATTAGGGAAACATTTATTGCCAAACATAAAATGGTAGTAACAATATTTTCCGTTCAGTTTAAACCGTTTTCTCGATCGACTTTGGCTTTTGTTTCTAATCGGATTCAGATTCCTGCATTCCCTTCGAGATCGGTTACTAACACTCATTGCCGAAATTTGTTTTTCTAGTGAAGCAATTTTGTTGAGAATATTGTTTATGACAGAATTATCTGCAGCTGCGGAATAAACTTGGGAGGATTCATTTCGGACATTTTATCGGCCATTACTGATAAATTATCTAAGTCTTCTTTACTAAATATTAAAATATTTTTGATCGATTCAGGTAGTATATCCAGCCATAATGTCGTTAACATTTTATTTTATATAATTTCACCTCCAAACGATTTCATTCTACTAAAGAGTTGACTAGGTTTCATATCGCCAAACAAATTTCCTGTAAGCAATCTTTTGATACTTTTTTCCTCCTCTCTTTAAAAGTTGATAACAGTTTCTGTTACAACTGAGCTACAAGATAATTAAATTTATAGGAGATGTCCTAATTTGAGTCAGTAACAAGAATCCAGCTAGTTGAACATGGACTTTATTACAGGACATCTAGATATAAATTACACATACACAACGAACGATTGCATATCTTACGAACACACACAATTACATTTTTAGCACACACTACTGAGAAGACGTTCACCCGTTCACTGCTTCGTCAGAACCCTACCTTCCGGTGAGCCTATTACCAGTACTCGGTGGGAGAAGGTTTAGTGTCGGCGGGTCAAAAATTATATTTGTCACAGACTCCCACTCTGGTTCCGACTTTACGTCCGGTGGAGGAACCAGGACTAACTTTTGGTCTACCTCGTTTACGTAAAGGGGTTACAGGAACTAAATTTTCATTTTGGTAATGTCTGAGGGCAGAAGATTGGTAAACACCAAGGGGTGTATCAGGATCGTCAGGATGAGCAATCTCATATTATGTGGCCGATTTTTGTCTCAGAATGACAAGGTCCATCACGACGAGGCATAAACTTTACCGTAAGTCCTTGTTTCATGTTGCTTGTGGGATGCAAGCTAACCCAAACTTGGTCACCTGGGGCATATGTTGGACCAGGACGTCGTTTCTTGTCTGCATAAGCTTTCCTTCTGTCTTGCTGTTGTTCGACTTTTTCCTTGATTTTAGCAGTTGTGGTCGCGAATCTTTTGAGATAAGGTGTTATCTCTGGGACAAAATTATCGTTGTAGATGATAATTCTGATATGATGTTTGATATCATATACTGTTCTTAATTCCCTTCCAAATTGTAGATAAGAAGCAGTATACCCCTTAGTTTAGCATTTGGCTGTATTCATGGCGAAACGAATCACTGGCATTTGGTCAACCCATGATTTATGGTCTTGGCCTACGAGCATTGCCAAGCAGGGCTTGAGATCCCGATATTTACGTTCTACCGGGTTCGCTCGCTGATGATAATTCGGAATAAGGCTTTGCTTTATATCTAAAAGGAAACATAGCTGTTCCATGACGCTGCTCACAAATTGCGATCCGTTGTCGCTAATTATTCTTCTCGGCAAACCATAATGGAGGATAACTTCCTCTAACAGTGTCACGGCACACTCTCTCGCAGTAGCATGATATAGATCAAACAGCTCCACCCACTTCGTATAGCAGTCCTCTACTATGAAAATCCACCATTTACCCGGGCAAAGGTCCAAATAAGTCTATTGCCAAACATTCAAATCTCTGATTAATCACAGGAGTTTGAAGTTAACCGACTAGTTTTTGAGTAGATGCTTTGTATCTACTGCATTCGACGCAATTCTTAACATAGTCAGCTATGTACCGTCTCATAACTGTCCAACAGTAACGTTTTGAGATACGGTCAAACGTTCCATCTATTCTATAATAACCTGCAGTAAGTTCATCATGAAATTCCGGGAGAACTTTTTCTCTTTCCTGAATTGGAATCACAAGCTGAGCCTCGTCTGATTCAGCATCATGAGAATATCTGTACAGAACTCTTCTATTCAGGACATACCCACTCTATGTCCATTTAATGAGATCTACATCATTTGAAGAATTCTCAAATGTCTCTATAATTTTTCGGAACTCCTCGTCCTTGAGCTGCTCTGTTCGCAAGTCACTAGGTTGACATTTTGGGAAATCTACAGTCATAGAGCAAAGGTTGCAGGTTTCTTTTCCTTCATGGTCTTAAATTGGACAGGATAGCATATCTGCTATAACATTACATTTCCCTGGAATGTAATTTATTCATCTTCACATTGTAGGATTGTAATTGCAGAGCCCGTCGAGCTAATCTACCAGACGGGGATTTAAGACTCAGAAGCCACTTTAACGGTTGATGATAAGAAGCTATGGTGACTTCAGCTCCTTCTATATATCCACGAAATTTATTTAAGAAAGTTTCAGATCTTAGCTTTAACATAGGAAAGATATTAACAATATATATATTTTAAATGAAACAAAAAATTAATTACATTCATTTCAGTAATAAATATTTCTAATTGGTAGAGATACCATGATCCAACACAACTACCTCAGAAACACTTACAATATCTCAAATTTCAATAACTAAGATTTCAGGAAATATAGATAACTATTTTCTAAGACACAAATTTTTCACATGTAAGAAACGAGCTCGATAAATCACCCATTTATACTTACATGGTTTGTAAACTTCGTAATGTGTTAATATACTTACCTAGTCGCTCTAAACAAAATAGCTCCAGGCACATGGTCTGAAAATTTTATAATGTGCTAATATATATTTACTATAAATATACTTTTGTATATAGAGATAAAATAACTCATATAAAATGCATTCACCCTTTCTGCTAAATAAAGTGTGCTTTCAAATGCACACTTTAATGAGAAAGAATATAAACTCACATTTACATAAAAAAACATCCCAGCAAACAAAATTACAAATACAGAGAAACTTTATTTACATACATACATATATTTGTGTTTAAACAACTAGGCACAATTTTATAAAAAAAAATTTATTTTGAAAACAAATTCTTCAAAACCCTTCAGATAGTCGAGCTTTCTTTCGAATGTGGAGGATTATTCACCTGAAATATAAAATAAACTTTAAAAATGTTATGCATTTCAGTATCAAAGTTGATTTTAATGTTCCCGTAGATAAACCTTTAAAGTGCCCACTGACAGCTTCTACATTAATGGACATTGTTTTGCCCAATTTTTACTGCAATGTTTGAAATATCATGACATTAGGATTTTAAATTTTGAAATAACAGCTAGCAAGAAATGTCACACAGGAGCAAACAATTTTTTTCATATTAAGCTAAAAAGGTTCGTGATAGTGAGTGGATATATATGTCATTACCAGCCCATAACAAAATTTTAACTGTAGTTGCAGCATAGAGAACTGATTCTTCATGTTTCATGAGAGTAACTGCTATATGAAGAGTCTCTCCAAAGTATAAATCTTAATGTGTGCATTATTGCAAATTCTATTTTAAAAATGAATCTCATACAGGTACTACTAATATATTAATTTCAAAATGCGAATGACCAAAACTTTATAATTCATGATGTTGAAGATAAATTTATTTTAATGCATGAATTAGAATTCGATACAGATACAAAATGCATATACTGTAACGTATGTTTCAAATACAGCAAAAAACAATTTTGAAATAAAAGATTCTTATTGTTACCATTTCAAGTTCCTCTTCAGTCAATAGTTTAGGAATCTAATGGAATATGAAAAGCCAGGCTTTTCATATTCCATTAGAAAAGCCAAATATTTGAAGCCTGATGGAGCTTCAAATATTTAAAAGTAGAGAACAAAACTTAATGAAGTGCAGATGTCATGAAGAAATTGTTTTCCTACACTAATTGATTCTAGACTATATAGGTAAATCAACAACAAAAAATATTGTAATTAGTCCTAAAAACTAACAACTATTTAATACATATTCACATCTATCCAACTCTTATGATTATGATAAAGTATTTTTAAATTGTTTAAAAAAGGATTTTATAAAGCATAATACATTTACGTATACAAACTTGCAAGGGAAAAGTTAAAAGCAATTTTGCTTCAAGGTTTTAACAAATATTCAACTATGTCTGCAGAAAAAATGATATAGATATGTTATTCTTATCCTGTATTGATTTTTTTTCAAAAAGGAAGAAAAAGGACTTTGTTTTAACACATTATTTCCAATCGTCAAAATTCCTAGTAAACTTATTGCAAGATTTCGATTTTTAGATTCTTTTGAGAATGCAGATCCATACTTTTTTAGACCATTAATAAACTTACCTAAATTTCTCCACACCATCTTTAAAATACAGCCAAACTTTAAAAAATACAATAGGTGTGCCTTATATATTTCGAAATTAAAATTCATAAATTTTTAACCTCTTTAACAGACATTTATACTAAAATCAAAATACATATTTCCCACAAAATTAAGAAGAAATACATATAAGCTAAAATTTTATTTTGCTTTTCAATAATTTTAATTACTTTATTTTTAAAAGAACACAATTAACTTTTGATTCGATTGAAAGTAAAAAAAAACCCTAATAATTCACTCTAATAAGTAAATCCTCAACAAGCTCATCAATACAAATAGCATAAAAATTTTCAATAACAGAAGCAAAACCAATATCTTTTGTAATAAAAAATAACTTCTCAAAATTTATTACTTACAGTGCCTTTACCAATCCATATAGACAACCTTATTTGGGTTTATTAGGGGTTAAACTAGCCACAGAGAAGAGATAGGGGTTACTTTTTAATAGTATGAACAGTTTAGTCATGCATGACTAGTGAACAAAATATGCCATGTACATAGATTTTAAGTATGAAGGTAGAATACAAACTATCATTATACCAGTAAGGCGTCAAGTGCATAATAGACTAGGCAGTATTTGTGCAAACACAAAACTGAACTATACTTTCAGTTTTTAACACAGAAAAAAAGGGACTTTTATTTATTAAAATACTTACGGAAATTTATGTGAACAATAAAAATTAACAAATGGGAACAAAATATCAGGTTTTAACACATGAAATTCAGTTTGGATTTTAATAAAAACTATGTATGTAACTAATTACAGCACTTGAAATTAATTAATATATATATTTATATATATATACACATATATATATATAATACACTCATGGACAAAAAAATTAGCGCACCAAGAAATAATTGCGGGATCGTAACGAAACTTGCAATGAAGGTACATGTCGGGGAGATATGCAAATGATTTGAAATGCAGCGTGATTGCGCATTACGTATAGCCGGTAAAGGACGTTGAACATCGTACACTGTGGAGTATAAAACAGGTAACCAAAGCTTGTTTGAGTGTGCTGAATCATTTACAAAGGAAGAGCTGAGATAGACATGCCATTACGCCGTGTTCGAAGACAATATAAGCAGTTGTCGCAGTTTGAGTGGGGGAGAATCGTCGGGATGATGGAAGCTGGGTGGTCCGCTAGGCGAGTAGCTCGTCAATTAGGCCGCTCTGATTGTGTTGTGAGGTGGTGTTGGGACCAGTGGACCCGAGAGATGTCATGTACACGAAGACCAGGCTCAGGACGCCCTCGACAGACCAGTCGTCGAGAAGACCGCCACATCGTAAGAAATGCACGCGTACAGCCAACTGCTTCATCGGCCGCAATCCAGGCACAGGTAGCACCTTCACTAGGGGCCTGTGTGTCTTCTCGAACCATACGAAGGCGCCTGGCTGAAAGACAGTTGGTATCGCGGCGCCCATTACGTGTGCTGCCCTTGACGCCCACCCATCGACTCCTCCGTTTGGAGTCTCCGCACTGTTACTACCCTTCCTTGGCCTGCCCGATCCCCAGATTTGTCTCCAATCGAGCATATCTGGGATCATTTGGGACGACGAGTTGGGCATCCCACGAGTTTGAACGAACTAGAGGCAAGGTTACAGCAAATATGGAACGAAATGTCTCAAGACATCATACAGAACTTGTATGACTCAATGCCCGATCGTATCGCATCGTGCATTCGCGTTAGAGGGGGTCCAACGGAGTATTAACTCCTCCGTTCTTTTGCCTTTTTGTCTGAAATAAATTATCCTTTTTCTTTGATTTTCTTATCATTTACTTATATCAAAATAGTCATTACGTATGTAAAATTTCGTTTCATTTTGACGACTCCTTCTTGGTCCGCTAATTTTTTTGTCCATGAGTGTATATGCTTCCAGTTTATATTACATCAGAAGAACATTTTAACTATAAATTTTACATAGGTATAATATAAAATTTTGATCAGAATATGAATGTTTCATCAGTTGAATGCAAAAACTGTATATTAATTCATTATTATATATTGCCAAATTCCCTTCAAATATATATATATATATATATATATATATATATATATATATATATATATATATATATATATGTATATATATATATATATATATGATAGAGAGAGAGATGGATAGAAGGGTATAGATATAAATAGATATAGATAATGATAATTAGAAAGACAGAAATTACTAAAAAATTACCTTTTTAAATTTATTTGAATAAAAATATGTTAGCTTAAAAAATTGAATACACTGTCACTTTGTTTAATAATAATTTCAGTTCAATAATAATGTGCCCAAGATATTATTTCATAGCAGCATTTAATAACTAAGTTAACAATATGGAAACAGAATATGTAAAATCAGACAGCAGAAATATATATTTGAGCCCAATAAAAATAAATATAAATCTATATCGGAGGTAGCACTGAATTTTTCCATTTTTAGGTCTTAGGAGCACTGGTCTTTAATACTTGGAACCTTATGATCAGCTACAATATACATATATATATATATATATATATATATTTCCACAGACAAAACACACTGATAAATTTACACATATAATATGTATGAAAACAATAGTTTTTTTCCTACTAATGCATATTACTGATAAATTTTTAAAAAGTAAAATGATAAGGTTTACATTCATTGACATAGAATAAGATTGCATAATAAAATGATTAAATAACGAGATCTAGCTCAACTCCGAAAAGGGATGATTTTGAAGCCACTGGCAGCCATTTTCAAAGTGCAGCAGTCTCAGTCTGTAGTTTCATGAAGGGACAGTCCCCTGAAAACTTTGTCCTCCCTTCCCACCCATAAATATACATATGTGTCATCTTAGGTAGGATTTATTTCAGATGTTTTTCCTTCAATTCCTTTAAAGGTTCCCGCCATGCACGTACTGGTCAACATATGGTCCCTAAATGGAAATTGTAAGAATTTTGGCGAGGGGGGGGGGGAATACTGATTGGACTTCCTGTCTGGGCACATATGAAACAACGCTTCCCACGAGTAACTATGACGATGGAATTAGAACTGAGAAGATGATCTATATTTGCTACCTGCAATTCTTAATAGCTTTTAAAATAGTCATTTTCAGAATTATAAATTTCATATTTTAAAAGTTATGACACCGGAATATACATATTAAACTATTATCTATGTATCAGGCGGTGAAAGGCAAAGTGGTATAAGTCAGTAAGTCAAGTGGTGTAAGCAAAATCGTTTTACTGCAAAAACTATAAAAAAATCCACTATTAATTGAACTTGAAAGAATCATTATCAATAGATTGAACTGGTTTTTGGAGACAAGAGGCATTCTTGTGGAAGAGCAGGCTGGATTTCGAAGATTCAGATCCACCTATCATCATGTTGCCCTTCTTAGTCAGTCCATTAAGGACGCTTTCGACAATAGACTCATTCTATCTGCTGTCTCTGTGGATTTCAAATCGGTTTACGATCTGGTATGGAGAGAAAATCTTCTTCTGAAGCTCTCTGATATGGGTGTTCATTCGAATATGTTAAATTGGTCTCGTGGTCTTCTTAATAACCGTACTTGTAGGGTTCGGTATAACAACTGCTACTCGAAGTTTAGGTCCCTAAAGACTGGTCTGCCACAGGGTGCGGTGTCTAGCTGCACTCTGTTTAATATTTACATTAATTATCTAGTTAGCAAACTGAAGTCTATTGATGGTATTGAATGCTTGCTGTTTGCCGATGACCTAGTTGTCTGGACCGATTCTCCTAAGTCTGTTGCGAAACATTCCATTGAACCCACATTAAGTCCATATAAAGCTATGCTCATTTAAAGCTAAGCCCCCCATATAAAGCTATGCTCATTTTGGAGAGCTGGTCAGAGGAAAACAATATGAAAGTTAATTTGGACAAGACTTTTGTGCAATCTTTTTCTCTTACCCATCAACCCTTCCATCCACAGATATATTATAAAGACCATATTATCCCGATGTCAGAAAAGTTTAAATATCTGGGTGTAACCTTCGACAGAAAACTCTCGTGGAACTCACATATTGATGACGTCACTACTCGGGCGTAAAAGGGACTGTCACTCTTGAAGATCCTGGCGGGTTCGAAATGGGGTTGCTCTAGATCTACCTTAAATCAAACCTATAATGCTTATGTTCTACCTGTCCTGACCTACTGCTGTGAACCGCTGGTTTCTGCTTCTGAGAAAGTAATTGATTCTCTTGAAAAACTTCAAAATCAGGCCTTGCGTCTTATTACTGGCGCGGTGAAATCCACCCCAATTGACTATTTGTTGTTGTGTACAAATAACAGGCCTCCCAGCACAATTATTAAGGAACATGCTCTGTTGTTATGGGAGAAAATAGTAAGAACTCCCGGTTGCATGTCCATGTGGGTTCATGTCTCTACTGAGACCGAGCGTAATTTAAAGACCCAGAGAGGCTTTGTACAGAGGGTTACCGCACTTATTTCTCATCTAAACATGGATTTTGGAGCTCAACAATTTTTATTACCTCGTAACCCCATCGAAGCGAAGACCTTTTCTATCCGTCTTGGCTTGAGCCAAAGTGTGTTAAAAGCGGAGGACAGTGATAAAATCCTAAGATCAGTGGCATACGAAACTATAAATGCCCTCTACCCCGTTTCACATTGGCTGAGGGTCTATACGGATGGCTCTAGTACAAGTGATTGTGTAAACGTTGGAGCCGGTGTTCATTGTGAGTTGTTCTCATTCTACTCTTCTGTTGGTACTCATGTGTCAGCTTTTGATGGGGAAATCTCAGATATCCGTTTGGCTCTTATCCAGCTTCAGAGCTGATTAGACCGTTTCTCAAGAGTGGTGATTCTCTCAGATTCAAGAGCAGCTCTTCAGGCTATTGACTCCCCATTTTTCTCTCGATCCAAAGATATTGATGACTGTGTTAACCTTCTGGAACGGTTGTCGAACAATAATAAAACATTTGTCTTACAGTGGATCCCGGCCTACTGTGGAATCGAGAGGAACGAGGTTGCTGACTTCCTAGCGAAAAAGGGGGCTTCTGTTTTATAGTTAAACAACCTGTAAAACAGAAGCCCGCTTTAAAAGGGTTAAAGTTTACATTACAGTTTGATGGAATGGTAGGACTTGGCCTACCATTCCATCAAGACAATAGTCAAAAAGACCCTCAGGTGTTCCTTCTGACAGGTTGTTGCTGCTAGAAGCGGTCACAAGCCCTGGTATGCCCATGTCCATGATATCCCTGAGTGGCCTAGAGGTAAAACTGTGGCAATGCTACGACTTTTTTCTGGCCATGATTGCATTCGCAAGCTCCTCCACAGAATTACCTTGGCTCCCGACCCTCTTTGTCTCCTGTGTAACAACCAGGAAGAAATGGACATGCTTCCCCTTACTTCTTACCCTGCTCTACCTCCCGTTTATTTATGGGAGCGATATTGGATTGCCAGACATAAGTTGATGGATTAACGGATGTCATTTTTCTATCTTGTTCTTGTAATTTTGTACTTTTGATATCTGTTGTCCTGTAATACTTGCCATTGGGAAAAAAATAAATAATTCATAATAATTATTATTATATTGCAAATAATAATTATTTGCAATGTCACTATAAATTGAACATGGAGATTACATGTTTGCCCTCAAATAAAAAAAGTTGAAAATGTGACTTACACCACTTTGCCTTTCACCGCCTCATATATAAAATAGTTCCGTAACTAACGGACTCACTGACTGACTGACTGACTGACTGACTGACATACAACGCACAGACCAAACCGCTGGACCTAAAGGGCTTAAATTTTGCATGGCGATTCTTCTTATAGTGTAGGGGTGCACTAAGAAAGATTTTTGAAAAATTCTTAGTTTTTTTTAAATTAAATTTTTAAGCTGTTTTAGTAACTTTTTCAAGTTTGCATTTAAAATAATAATCTGAGGGTTATGAAATTTATATCACGAGAAAGATCATAAAAATTCCTTTAAAATGAAATCTTTTTCGAATCTTTACCTCCATTTTCTGATTTTTGGTGAATTTTTAAAGATTATTTTTTAGAATTTAATTTATTAAATTCTGATCACGTGATTTCTTGTTCTGGTACTTTAAATTAATTTATCGTCACGTTCATAGCAACGAAATAGACAAAAAATATTTTTTTTCTTGCTGATGCGGCAGACGATTGGAAATTATCCAAACAAATATTAAAATACAGTAAAAGATATGTTCCTCAAACTGTACTATATTAACTGTACTATATTCTTTAGTATGTTCTATTAGATTTAATTTGAATATTTTCTTCTACATTATTTTGGCTATAAAAATATCCCTTCCGATTTTTTTATAAATATATTTTTTTCGTTTTTTACATCAATTACATACATTGATCGTTGTATTTATTATAAATATATTTAAACATATTTTTTGCATTAATTGCATACATTGACCGTTGTATTTAATTTGAATGTACTCCGTAGCGAAGTACGGGTTTTCAGCTAGTTAACTATAAACGTCAATGTGCTGTGAATGTAAGATGCTATTAGTGGCTAGATTTTGGCCGGTAAATTATGATAAAAAAAGGTTTGGAAAAACATATTGGAGAAAAAGATATTTTTCAGTTACAATTGTAATTTTTCTTTTTTCTTTTTACCATAGGCAGCTTCAGTGTCTCAAAGTCTGTAAAATGAAAATAATTATAATTTTTGTTTGGGTGTTATATATGTATGTAATGTATCCGATATATGTGTGTGCGTAAGGGTGTATAAACATAACTTTTTGGTATCTGTGCTAAGCCGACGGAGGTTTATTCTATATCGATCAATTTTACGCGATTTTTAATAAGCAATGTCCCATAATAAGAAGGACATCTTAAATTTTTTTAAAAAATATTGTCACAAGTATCCCTAACGAAGCGTGCGAATCATTAGTAAGTTATTAAGCAAACCCTTCGAAAATTAAGGAGCAAAATATGAAAACGCAAACCTGCGACTCCCAGCATTTTATTATCGACCTCTAAGCGTCTCCCTTACAGATCAAGACGTAAAATATTAACAACATATGCATAAGAGCTTCCGCTTCTTTTCGTGAAAGATTGTTAATTATGTTACAAAATTTATCTGAAACTGATAGTAGCTTTGTACATTTATTACTTTATAAAAAATTTATACAAAATTTTTCAGCAACTTGGATTTAAAAGATACTCTTTTAAATGAAAACATTTCTACATAAAGAAAATAATTTCTATGTTGAGAACAAAATTCATTAGGTAAAAATTAAATATAGACAAAAAATTGATTTGGAATAACAGAAAAGAATTTTTGTTAATCTCATCTAAAAAAGTAGATATTGTATTCCAAAAATTAAATTCCTTATAAAAAATAATGGATAAAAATTTAAGTACATTCAAAAATTTTCATCCCGATTACTTCATTTCAGCCTTTCAAGTTGTATGACATTTATGGTCTAATACTTAAAAGTTGGTTTTTGAGCTCAGTAAACTCACATAACATAAATTATTTAACATACTTATTTCGATGACACAGTTGCAATAACTCAGTAGTATTTTAACTCACTTAGATCCGCCTTCAAAAACACGGGTAGTTATTTGTTTAACTCACCTCTCACAATAACCCACGCGAAGTGGGTTCCAGAACCCGTTTATTCCGGTGACTGACCGACTTTTATATATATATATATATATGTATATATATATATATATATATATATATATATACTGCCCTTCTAAGCATAAAAGACGTATCTCGATTTTTTTCAGAGATAAAAGACAGATATGGCCGATTTCCTTAGGACTTTTGAGATACATCTTATTTCTCTAATGATTTTCTACTATTTCTAAATAAGATATGGCCTTCTGACTAAGGAATAATATCAGGTAGCTCACAAACAAGAAAAACCGTAAAAATGTAAAAAATTTAAGATACGGTTTTTATGCTTAGGAGGGCAGCATATATGCCTTCGTAAGAATAGGATCCCGGTAAGACTTGTCTCCGGAGGTCCGGCATAGGGTTTCGTCGCCTTTGATTTTAAGAAGCAAATAGCAATTTCTAAACTTTCTGGATATTAGAAAGTATTTCTAATCTGTTTGTATAAGTTTGAATTGGAGAGTTAAGCAACATATTCCCATATACACATGCATGTATCTTTAGAGAATTTTTCATACGTAAATCACTGTGTTACTGCAGGCTATGAGTTAATCTAATTGGTTTATAACAGAATGGAGAACCTATATCCTCATGCTGATGAGAGATAATGTATAATCTTTTAATGAGATGTTATAATGTTGGGTATAATGAAGAGTCTGATTAGATTATTTATTAGGTGATGAGAAAAAAGGATAATCTCTTGAACCTCTTTATTTTAAATATTGTTTGATTTTGATCAGTACTGTATGATAAAAGAGCTCTGACAACGATTGGCTTTTATCTTATTCTGTCACACTGATGGGAGAGAGCGTAAAAGGTTAGTATTTTTGATTGAAAGAAATGTCTAGAAATAGTGTTTTGGAAGTGCCGCATTACTGCAGATAGTCCAAAAATAGGAATTGTAGATATTCTTTGATAGAGAGAGAAAAAAAAATACACCCTGCAACAATAGAGGAGTCATTTAAGTGAATATTTGCTTTTGTTATCTAGGAATTTGCTACTTAATTCTCATTTCCTTTTATTTCAAAGTCTGTTTATATTTTACTTTTCAAACATGGGAAAAGAAAACAGACATCAAAATGTCTTAATCGCTGAAAGAATTGACAAGGTCAAAAAGGGAATACTGAAGCTTGAATGTAGTAAGGTACATGTATTTTGAAACAAACTTTCTCTGACATTCACTTTTGTAGCAAATGAGATAACTTTATGATTTCAGATCGAAATGTCCTGAAATTTTTCCGTTTGTGAACTCTCTACTCTAAATTATAAGTGTTTTTTAAGGTACGGGGAGAAAGCCGGAAAAAGCGGATAATCCAAAAATGGTCCTGAATGAAGTCAATAGAAAATAAACGCAAATTATGAACTATTCAGAGGTTCTAAATAAACTACAAATAGTGATTTAAGCAGTATTTAATAAAAATAATACTCAAACTAGCATAGATTTCTGTGAAATCAATCTGCTATATTCTTTTTCTTTCAATTCATGTTAACATTCTTTCGGGCAATTTGAATTCTATTTCTAACCTTTATCGATTGTGATGAGAGGATTACTTTACGATTTTCAAGAAAAGTCCCTTGCTTTATAAAATTATTTTATCCATGAAAGTTTAGTTCGATTGCGTGTAATCTTCAGGCTATCGACATCTCTTGCCTTATTTGGATTCAATCTTTAGGTACTTCACTTCAGAATCTCAGAAACGTGAAAAACTGAAGAAACTGAAAAACTTGAGGTCAAAATCGTCCTGTAGACAGATTGAAATGGAATCAATTACTTGTTCCGTAAACATTGAAACGTTACAAGATACTTACGTGACTAAATTTTGTTAAAATTTCTTAATTAGTAAATAATAAATAATTTTATTATTTATTAATTACGAATGATTGTCACCAAACATATTATCGTATATCAAGGTTGCTTTGTCAATATGAATAAGAAAGTAACTTATGCCTGACATAGCTTTGCTTTAGTAGATATTTGGTGTGGCGTTTTAATTAATTGTTATAAAATGTTTTCATTAATATTTCAATTTCTTACAATATTCTAATACAGTGATTCTCAAACTTCAATTAGATTGTATTTCTTGATTAAAAACCTACAATAAAATTTTCCCAGATCACAGGTTTAAAAAATTGTTAAGGGAAAATAATGAAGGTATTTTTAATGCATTAAAAGAAACATCTGTAAAAAAGCAGTCTAAAGCTGACGAAGATATTTAAAATATTCATTTTTATTGCTTTAACATTTTCTTTTCTTTAGAACCGTAATGACGAATAATAGCAGACATTATTTTATCAGTAGAAAGGTTTTTTTACATTTTTTTAGGAATTTGTATTCAAACCCGAAGACGATTGTTTCTAGCTAAAAAAAATTCTTGTCAAAATTTCAGCATTTGAGAGATAATTTCTGAAATTTTGTTATTCCGGAAGATGGGCCTCACACATTCCTTTTACAGGGATCTCCTAAATTGACAAATTTTAATTTTACAATAGGGCTTGACACATTTATCTGATATCTCGTTGTCCAGCTGAAACTTTAAGTGGAGATTCAATGCTAAATATAGTTTAAAGAGCAATTTATTTAACTATTACAACAGGTTGTATAACTGTTACTGACAGTGGTTTTAAGTGCATTGTAATTGCTATATTATTTAATATAAACACAGTAGGAGAAAATTAATCCTCGTATAACAAATTTTTTTTGTTCAAACATGCCTTAAATGTCAAATAAATGATTTTACTCCGGGTATATCCTTGTCCCTGGATGTTCAACTACCACAGTCTGGGAGTCGTAGTTCTACTGAAAAAAGTTTCAGGTTCATAAGAAATAACTTCCCATTGATATATAGTGGTCCAAATAACAGGGAAAATTATCAAAGCAAAGGTAATAACTATAAGATAAAATCTTTTATCGTAGCTGACATTCCTTGAAAGTTAGAAATCAGATGAATAACTGATTAACCGACCGCTGAGAAGGAATCGCTCATTCTCTTGATGACCTTGTTGTCTGGATAATAAAGATCCGAGTCCTACTAATTTCATCTTCATTTAATTATACAAGAAAATTGAACCATATGTTTTCACTATTTTACTTACTCGCTTTAATGTTTCCTTACTAATGCAGTCGCGCTCTCCCCCCCCCCCGTTTTGGGGTCAATAGGTTAATGCGATATCTTTTAAAGATGTGTAGCTCTTAAAATATGAAGGATTTCATTTCCATTATATTTAATTACGTCATTCTTTGACAAATTTATATGTATCTTTTTCTACGGGGCTTATCTGCTTTAATAACAAATTTTTTTTCTTAGGGTTGGTCATTAAAAAATGATCAGCACAGTTTTTAAGAGTACGTGTTTCTTGGGAGTAAAGCAAAACGAAATTGAAATTTTTCATTGTAAGAGTTTTATTTTTAGTTCAGCTTGATCTTGAAACGTTTGGAGGCCATTAGGAAAATGTCTAAGAAATATCATCGTTTTCATACGAGTTGTTCATTTATACATTTATGACTTATATCAATGTAAAAATTGTTCGCGTCTGTGATTTGCTCCGTGAGACCATTCTTCTGAACTCACGACGGACCGATTCAAATGTTGCTACGAAACTAATCGTCAGCAGTAATAACTGGCAATTTAGGAACCGTTTCTTTTCATTTCAGTCAATTGATTTGTTTGACGTTAGAAATGAAAAATTCTACCACTATTTAAATAGTAGAAATCTGCTCATTTTGAAAATTTCGCATTTTTCTATAATGCACAGTGCAAATAATCTCTAACAGTGCCAATCAATATAAAATTTTCTGAGAAGAATTTTTTAGCTACCTCGAGTTTGTGTTCTAATGCTTCATGTGGCTTATATATGTTACCGGCAAAGTATGAAATACAATGCCTAGGCATTCTATAGAAAACCTAGGCATTGTATATAATGCCCAAAACTAGCCGACAATGTATGAAACGATTCATATTCCACACATTTCCTAGGCATTCTATAGAATACCAAATGAGAAACCGGCAAAGTATGAAATACATCTCCGATTCGTTTCAAATATCCTGTGGCAAGGCACTCGACTTTTAACGCGCGCCTCGGGCTCAGAATTTGTCAGTTGCACTTTGCGGTTTGTTCGGGAGTGTCAAAATACGCAATTTTACTTAAATTTGTTCAACAAAAAATTAGTTTTTTACTGTGCTGCATGAAAATGGAGGAGCAAGCTGTAGTGTTGGAGAAGAAGTCATAGTCTATAGACATGAAACAACGATTTTACGATGAACTGTCCAAAATTCGAGTTAATGCTGCAAAAAACAGTTCTTTCTTAACCGAAACTACTCACCAGAAGTTAATAAATGATGTACGAAAAGCTAAAATGACTACTAAGAAGGAACCCAGGGACTATTGGTTGCTGAATCGCTATGATGTGATGATTGTGGAAAATAAAAGTAAACTCATCCTGTTAAAGAAAGCGTCAGTACTATACAGTATTACGTCACGGACTCTGAGTTATTTCTCGTACTTCATGAAGCTCTTATGGCTATTGGACACGGACGACGTGATAGAATGTTGAAAGAACTTTCAACCAAATACAAAAACGTTACACTTTATGATATTAAATTGTACATCCACCTTTGTGAACCTTGCCAGAAAAAGACAGAAAGCTATTAAAAAGGGCATTGTTGTGAAATCTATGATTTTTTCTGAATTTAATTCCCGTTATCAGGTAGATCTTATTGACTTTCAGTCTCAGCCAGATAGAAAATACAAATTTATTATGGTGTACCAAGATCATCTCACAAAATTTGTGATTCTCAAGTCTCTAACGTCAAAGAGAGCTGAAGAAGTAGCTTACAACCTAGTGGACATATTCTCGTTGCTTGGAGCGCCATCTATATTACAGTCTGACAGTGGTAGGTAATTTGACAATAATGTGGTGACCAGCTTGAAGGAGTTTTGGCCAGCACTGAAGATCGCCCATGGGAAGCCTCGCCACAAAGCCAGGGTAGTGTCGAAAGAGCTAATCAAGATATCGAAAATATGCTCTGTACTTGGATGCAGGACAACAAATCTGACCGCTGGAGTGAAGGACCGCGTTTCGTTCAATTTATGAAAAATAGAGCTTATTCTGGGAACAAAACAACACCATACGAAGCTCTCTTTGGCTGCAAACCTGAAGTAGGGCTTACAACGTCTTTTCTACCCGAAGATGTTTTAAAAGACAAATACAGAGGAGCAGCTAGAAAAAGTAATAGAAATCGTCCAAACAATGGGAAAAGGTGAAACTAATCAGATTATGCAAGAAAAAGAGCCCGTTTAAAAAAAAATGGATGAGATTATAGTCGATAGTGGATTAAACCAACATGATGAAGACATGCTTACCGAAGAGATTTCCGTTTCTGATACCTGTTGTGTGTGTTTAAAAGAAACGAGTGATGCACTTGCATTCAAAAAGTATCGTAAAAAAATTCATACCTTCTGTGGCCATGCTAGTAAAGATGATGAAATGGATATTTTGTGCAACCTTTGTTTCAAAACTGAAAATGCTATTGAAGGTAAAATAAATTCTAAAATCAACCTGGAAATACAAGCCAAAAAAATGAAAATAAATTCGGAAAAAAAAAATTCCCACTGCTTCTTTGGGAACTACTGTGCGAGTTCCTATTCCTGACGTCGACAAGGGACGAGGTGATTCCCGCAATATATTGGCAGTTGTAATGAGTGTGACAGAGGATGGTTTCTACCGACTTGGACCTTCTGAGGGAATTTTAAAACAACTATATGCGAGATCACAATTCAATTTATACCCGAAGAACTTGCTTAGAATTAAAGATATTCCTAACCACGAAATTCCTCTCCGATCAGTTGCAATTGCTCAGTCTAGTGGAAGCGGCCAAGGATTCGTCAAATGTATGTGTAAAACAAAGTTCCAAAATATGAAGTGTATTTGCGTGAAAAATGTAATGAAATGTAATTTAAAATGTCATTCAAGCCTACCATGTTTCAACAAGTAGGTTAATTTCAATTTCTTATTTTTTATATGAAAATTTTGTTTCCTTTAATATGAAAGACATAAATTTTGTTTTGTACAACTTTCATTTTTCTTTACGTATTTTGAATAAATCTTTTTAATGGCACTCTCATTTTTTTCAGAATAACATTTGTGTTTTTGAGGAATGCACGTCATTTATATAATAGCCTTATCAGAATCTTTTTTCATACTTTGCCAAAATAGCATTTGTCATTCTATAGAATGCTTAGGTATTATATACAATGCCTATGGAAAGTATGTAATAATTATCATATTTCATACTTCGCCTAAAAACGTCCGGCTTTATATACAATGCCTAGGCATTCTATACAATGCCGGCGTTATATGCTCCTACAATGTATCGACGTGATGACGTCTGATTCTTTTGGTGTATCTGTCTTTGTCGTAGAATATCTTGATTTTCCTTCAGGATTTGAAGCCATTGAACCTCATATATTAGTTGATCCAGTTTTTGAGTTCATCCAACCGTAAAAGGACGTTAAAGCACATAATTTGATAAAAGTGCATGGGTGTCGTCCGAATATTTTCGGGGAAAAAAAAAAAGAATGAATTACTAAAGATTAGCAAAAGAAAATATTACTAATGGCATCATACATATACTTATTTTGGCCCCATTATCTTTTCAATATATTTATGTGTTCATATATTTTGAATAAGGAATATTTCAGTTTGTGTGAAGTTCTATACAAGTGTTGAAATGCTAAATTACTTTCGACATTTTGTGTCAATTTTATGCTTAAGCGATATCATTCATTCGTAACAAGTACTACTCATAAACTGTAAATAGAAATGTGCAAATTTGCCTGTGCTCGAATTTACATTGTTCTAAAGTTTTCGAACTTCGATTTTTTCTCCTTTGTGGTAACTTCTACTTCCAATAGGGTCCATACACATGAGCTAGGTTTCAATAACAATTTATATCTGAGAGCTCGCAGTGAAAATGAAATGATCTGTGAGAAAGACAGAAAGACACGTAAATAGATGTTCTATGTTAGGAATATTTTGTTTCTGCTACTCGCAAATTTCCGCTTCTTATTTTTGCAAATAAAAACCAACCATCTGATGTTTAGTACGTATAAAGTCTTTTCACCCTCCACTGAAAACAACAGGTGGTGGAATGAGGTTTGCATTAAATTAGCAAGTATTTTGAGTAGCTTGTATATATATATATACATGTATATATATATATATATACATGTATATATATATCTATATACATGTATATATATATATCTATATACATGTATATATATATATATATATATATATACATGTATATATATATATCTATATACATGTATATATATATACATGTATATATATATACATGTATATATATATCTATATATATATATATATGTATATATATATCTATATATATATATATATATATGCATATATGTATATATACATATATGTATATATATATATATATATATATATATATATATATATATATATATATGTATGTATGTATGTATGTATGTATATACACTGAAGTGGCACTGAATTAGGGATAGCAAAGCCTATGCAAATTGTGTTGCGCTGCGCATCATGTATGCGCAAGTGAGGGCGCTGTGGTAACTGCATATATAGCGCTTACTGTTGTTGTTCTGAATTAGTTGTTGGAATTGCCAGTATGGGTAAACTGCCTGATTTAGACGCCTTCAATCGCGGACAAATCGTAGGTGCGCGACGCATGGGCCATTCAATTTCCGAAATCGTCAGACAGCTACGATTTTCAAGGTCGACAGTGTCAAGAGTATACCAAGAATACATGGATGGTGGAAAAAAACTAGCGATCGGGCAAACTGCAAAAGACAATTAGCCTTGACAATGCGTGGTGAGAGACGGCTCAGGCGTATTGTACGTAGCCAGCGAAGCCAAACATTAGCTCAAATTACCACCCAGTTTAATGACGGTGCCAGTCGTACAGTCAGTAAACGGACTGTGCAACGCTCGCTTCACCGTATTGGTTTCGGGAGCCGTCGACCTACGAGAGTACCATTGCTCTATACTCGCCATCGGGATGCACGTCTTGCCTGGGCAAGAGAGCACAGAGACTGGAGTGTAGAGGACTGGAAACGAGTAGCATGGAGTGATGAGTCTCGATTCCGACTACTTAACGCCGACGGGAGGCTGAGAATATTGTGTCAGGCTCATGAAGCTATGGATCCTGCATACCTGGCTGGAACTGTACAAGGGCATGGTGGCTCAATCATGGTCTGGGGTGTTTTTTCGTGGCACAGTTTGGGATCTTTGGTGCGTGTACCAACCTTCCTCAATGCAATTCGGTACGTAGAGTTGCTGGGTCATCACCTCCATCCGTTTGTGCTGTTCTGTTATCCGCACGGTAATGGAGTTTTCCAGCAAGACAACTGTACCTCTCACAAGTCCCGGTTGGCTACTAGCTGGTTGGATGAGCATTCCTCTGACTTCTCTGTCATGAATTGGCCACCTAGAAGCCCAGACTTAAATCCTATTGAGCATCTTTGGGATATTTTGGAACAAGGCGTGAAAGGCCATCACACAGCACCAAAGAACCTTACTGATTTATGGACAGCTTCAGCCAATATTTGGCAAGCCATTCCCGTGGAACGTATCCAGAAACTTGTTGAATCTATGCCTCGTCGTGTGGCAGCCGTTATCAAGGCCAGAGGAGGCCCAACTGGTTACTAGGTAGGTATCCCTAATTCAGTGCCACTTCAGTGTATATGTATGTATATATATATATGTATATATCTATATCTGTATGTATATATATATATGTATGTATATATGTATGTATATGTATGTATGTATATATATATATTTATGTATATATATATATATATATATGTATGTATGTATGTATGTATATATATACCGGGTGCCCCATCAAGACCGCATATACTCTGCACAGCAAGATTCCTCGCTTGGAGTATATAAAATATGACCAAAGAACTATACCTCTACGACCCAGTTTTCTAGAAAAATATGAAAGAAGAGTATGACGTCATATCCGATTCACGGAAAAAGCATACTTCACACGTGACGGGGTCTTCAACAGTCACAACAGCCATACGTAGTCAGAGTCCAGTCCACATACAATCCGTCCACAGAGACATCAGGTTCGCTGGTCTCTAAATGTGTGGGCCAGCGTACTGGGCAATCCTATGATTGGACCATATCTACTTCCTGAATGGCTCACGGGACATTCATTCTTGGTATTTCTACATGATATACTCACTGATTTCCTCGATGACAAACCCTTATCGGCAATACATGGCCTGTGGTTCCAACATGATGGAGCAACGGCACATTTCAGCTCTTATTTACGTGACTGGTTAGATATTGAATACCCAGGCCTCCCGCATTGGATGTTGGGGTCCGGTTTTATCGCTGCCACAATCGCCAGATCTGACACCTATGGGGCGATGTGAAGGAATTGGTCTATCTAGGCCCCGTTACTTCAGAAAGTGACTTAGTTGCTCGTGTTCATGCTGCACATACTTTTGTGGATACCACGCTACTGGATCGCTTGCATGCATGCCTTGAAATGCGCTGTGAACATTTTGAACATCTTCCTATGCAAACATATGTAAGTGCCGATGTTCACGTTTCCAATAAAACTTTTTTCCCCGTATACTTAGTATGACGTCATACTTTTCTTTCGCCATTTTTCTCTAATGCTACAACTAAGCTACAGCTAAATCTATGGGTCGTCGAGGTATAGTTTTCTAGTCATTTTTTTTATGTACTCCAAGCGAGGATTATTGCTGTGCAGAGTTTGTACAATCTTAATGGGACGCCCTATATATATATGGGGGTAAGGATCTAGAGACGAATACTTATGTACAACCGACGGAGACAACACATTTATTGAAACAGAAAGAAAACGTACATCCCAGCAGCGAGTACGCATCTCGTCTGTCAAGTAATCCCGCCTCACACGAGGTGGCGCTGCAGGCGCATAACAGGACAAATTTACAGTAATACAGTTTTAAGAGATTGGGATATTTCCCTCATTCGGTCATCCTACACGGTCATATGGCCTCAGATGACATCAGTTAAAATTAGAATTTGTGGTTTCGAAAAAAAAGGAAATATACAGTTGGTTCTCTGTTTAACGACTTTAAAGGGACCGTGAAAAATCGTCCTTAAGTAGAGATCGTCCTTAAACAGAATTTGTGAAAAAATAACATTTCCCTTCACACTTTACAGGCTTAGGACTGTCAATATATTTCTTAATATATTAGCGTTTTTAAAAATGTTATTTTTATTATCATCATTATTTTTTTCACAAAAAGTTATTTTAAATTACATTGAAAAAAGAAGAGTACAAACAATACAATAAATTACGTTTTAAAAAATTCAAAAAGTGTTGATTGCTTCATTCGCCTTGTTTTCGTTATTCTCTTTTCCAGATTTTCTAAAATGTTAAATGAGTCACCTTCCATTTTCGATGTAATATAGCGTCGGAGAACATCTAGAGCAGAAATTGCATCTGTGTAAGACTGTGGCATTGTCTCGTTTTCCGTGTCTTCAACTTCACCTTCTTCGTCTGACACTGTGTTTTCGTTTACAATATCTTCATAAATTTGTTCTACATTTCTGAAATCTGTTGTTAAAACATATTTATCACAATTGTAGAAATCTTTAATTGAAACATCCTCATCTTTAATAAGACTTGTCCATTCTTCAGGGGTAATGTCATCTTCGTTGATTTCTACATTCGTACTTTGCAGTTCCACTACAAGTTCTTTGTGAATTCCAGCAACGCGAAAGCAGTTTTTTATTGTGGATGAAGAAACTTCTTTCCATGCTGATGTTATCATGTGCATTGCTTCCAAGATTGTAAATTTTCTAATTTTTATACTGTCAGCCAAATTGTTTATTAATTTCCTATTTAAAGACTTTCTGTAGTATGCTTTCACACTACGAATGATACCCAGGTCTAATGGCTGCAACTTGCTAGTGCAATTAACTGGTAAGAAATGGATAGTCAGATTTGTAAGTCCAGGGATATTTGGAGTATGTGCATTGCATCGGTCGATTAAAAGTAAAACTTTTCTCTTTTCTCGATGCATTTTTGCATCAAATTTTCTAATCCAGTCAATAAAAATTTGTGATGTCATCCACGCTTTATTGTTATTGCGGAACTCACAGGGTTTCCTGATGATATTCTTAAAACACCTTGGTTGTTTTGATTTGCCTATAACTAGTGGTGGAAATTTCTCATCCATCCGAATTAGTGCACAGTAAAACAGTCAATCGTTCCTTACTGTGTTTTCCACCAAAACACTTTTCGCCCATATACGTTAAAGTTTTATTCGGCACCATATTGTAGAATAGGTCCGTCTCATCTGCATTGAATATGTTCTTCTCATCATATCCATTTAATATCCCCTTCAGCACTATTTTCCATTCATCCACTATTTTTTCATCTACGGAGCCACTTTCGTCAGATATGCTTTTAAATACAAGCCCGTATCTTTCTTTGAACTTTGTTAGCCAACCAGCCGAAGTCTGAAAATTTTGCATTTCAAACTTTTCTGCCAGAATAATAGCATTTTCTTTAAATATCACTCCGGAAATTGAAATGTTAGATGCTCTTGATTGATGAAACCATTGCAGGACTGCCTTATCAAATTCTTCTGATCGGCCACATTGAATTTTCTGCCGTTTGAATATGGATCCCAAACCAAATTTTTGTGCTGCTTCAAGAATTTTCTCTTTGCTTGCTAAAATACCTTTGAGAGTAGACTCGGGTAGCTGAAATTGTCTTGCGAATTGGACTTTTGTTATTCCAACACTTTCTTCCCAGATTTCAATAATTTTCACTTTTTCGTGTAGCGTAAGATGCTTTCGCTTTGATGACATTTTGCTCTGCTCACCTCGTATTTGTACTGGAATGAGCTTCTACACACAACCATGAATTCTCTAAACATGAACACGTATTTCCCAGAAGGAGTGAGAGAGGGGTGCTTTTGGACAGTTCGTAAATCACATGACAACATGGTAGGTACAATAGAGTGATTCCACACCCGCACTAAGAAATTCGATCCACCAGGGAAGAATGTTCGATCTTCCGAGAAACAGTAATCAATCCCCCCCCCCGTTTTTTTCCACTGCAACAAGTCTATGATTGCAACAAACATAAAGGAAATTCTGGGTCTGTTATTGAAGCCAAACTCCCCCACAGAAAATAACCCTCCTGTAAATAAAATTTTGAAGAAAAAGTTTATCATTTAAGAAAAAAATCGTCGTTAAATAGAAACAAAATCGTCTTAAAATAGAATTTTTTTTCGTCGGAGGGACCGGGACCGGGAAATATCGTCTTTAAATAGAGATCGTCGTTAAGTAGAGCGTCGTTAAACAGAGAACCAACTGTATATACACTCTTGGACGACAAAAAAAAAGCGACGCATCAAGAAGGGGTAATGCAAATTGGACACAGGTTTCGATGGAAAATGCAAAATTTTAAAGTTTGGTAGCTGATGAATGAACATGTGACGCTGCAGCGCATCTTAACTGCGCAACTGACAGTATATTACAGAACAGAAATTTCGAATCCAGGTCATAAATTCTTTCCAATTTTCATTTTGGGTAATGAGGTAGACAGTAACTATGCCTCGCATACAGGTGCGCGAACAATAAGCGCAGATGTCAGCATTTCAGAGAGGACGTATAGTTGGGCTCAAAGAAGCCGGTTGGTCTAATCGGCGAATCGCTCGACATTTGGATAGGAGGGATGCCACTATTTGACGATGTTGGCAGGAATGGGTAAACCATGGTCGGACACAGCGTCAAGAAGGAAGCGGTCAGCCTAGAGAAACGACAGAACGTGAGGACCGAGTAATCCTCAGAGGGGCACTCACAGCCCCACATTCATCATTATCATCGATCCTACGTGCAACTGGTGCTTCAATGACCACAAGTAACATTCATAGCCGGCTCAGAAAAAGGGGACTGAGCTCAATGCGCCCCTTGTTCCGACTGCCATTGACCTCTATACACTAGGGTGGAACGAAAAAAACTTTTTTTTTTTAATTTCAATATGCTCTAGTTTTCAAAAGTTGCCTTTTGACAAAATAAAGACGGAAATTAAATATTAGCGTAATTGATGCATGTTTTCAGTTCGCGCAAGAAGGGCAAACTTTTGGTTTTTATTAAATTTTTGACAAATTTCGCAATTATTTTGAAATTGAATACACTTGTAGTACAAAAAAGTAGCAAAATATGTAATTTAAACATTCCTTTTAGTCAGGAGACCTGCTAAACTGATTATATAATACGTTTTACTTCATAAAAATAGTACACATAAAGGCACTTAAGTACGAGGCACTTAAAAGACAATCGAACATCACGGTGGAAAGAAATTTTTTTTTTCTGAACTTCAATATGCTCTAGTTTTCAAAAGTTGTCTTTTAAAATTAAAATTAAGAATATAAAACATTTTTGCTCTACTAAAATATTTTCAAGTGCCGCAAACGGCTTCAAAATGGATATTTTTATGAAAAAGTGATTATATTTGTATTTTTTATTAATTTCTTTTATAGTATATTAAAATAATGTATAGTTGCTGTAAATAAAATATTCAAAATATGATATTTTGACATAAAACTTGCATATTCTAAGTGTTTCTAATTTTTAGATGCCATAACAGAACAACTGATTTTGTGGAATTTCGCGATTTTCATCATATTAATTTTACAGTAGCATATTCTTATAATACACATTGGAATGAAAGAAAAACAATTTTTAATTGACGGACCTTAGTTAAAATAAACAAATCACACTTATTTAGAAAAATATTAATGTAATGTCTATTAAGGCAAAACGTTATTTTGAAAAAAATATTCATGTTTTTAAAAAGTCCATAATAGTCACACAGGATTTCCATTACTTATTTCACTGACACATTGAATTGTTTTTTTGTTTCAAATTTTGGCATTATCTTTTGAGAATGTATTTTTGTTTTTATGTGCATCTCTTGCAGAAGTACCACGAACGAACAAGAATGACCAGGTAACTAATTTAACAATCAATTCTACTACCTGTGTGTGACATGGAATGTTGTTGATGTCAATAATTTAAATGAACTGCCCCTACGTCATCTATTTTGTTTCCTAGATGGAAAAACTAAAGGCCCAAATGAATTTGGAGGAGAAATAGGTGAACAATTGGAAAACTGCTGTGCACTTCCAGTGATTGAATTTTCACTTATTGAAAATAACATTCCATTACTAGAAATTAAGGATGATTTAAGTGTGGACCCAAAATATTTGTTAGAAATGTGTAATGCAATCTCTGTTCGAAAGTGCTCTTCTGATTTGTCCATGAGAAAACCAGGAAAATTTTGTCATTCACGATGGCTTACATTAGCAAACCGAATACATCGCTTGTATGTGGGAACATAATGTCCTGCAAAAAAATCTCGGAATACTGACTGAGTACATTTTGAAAGTTTATGCACCAAGTTGGTTTAACATAAAGCTGAAACCATCTTGTATCCGTGGATCGAAGCACTTGTGGAAACTTGTAAGCTATTCACGTTACCTTAATCAAACTCTTAAAAATGTAATTGACCCTGTCATTCAAAGAAATGCATACTTTGCTGCTTCGGAAAATCTCCTCCTTTGTAGGATATTAGACGATCGCAGTCATGTAAGAGAGCTTGGATTACGCCGGATTCTAAAAGCAAGGGCGGAAAATGAAGGAGGCATCAGAAAGAATTTAGCTCCACGTATAAACTTTGATGCCAAGGATTATATTGATATGATTGAATGGAATGATGTTAAAGTAACAGAAACTCCTATGACGAGGGATGTTTCTGATGACAAACTAAAACTGTTTATAAAGGAAGTTTTTGGGTTCAGTGAAAGTTAATTCTAGTCCAAAGTCAATCAATTCAAAAAAAGGAAAATAAATCTTCTTACCTTTTCTGAAGTCGTCGAGTCCCGGGCTGAAAGTTGTTTAAGCAGTAATTTTTAGAGCTGGTTTTTTCTAAACTTTTATTGCACGCTACTACAAAAACGATAAAAACATTACTGACACACGAACACTACAAAAAACATCTAATTAAAGGTTACATTAAATTTTAGCATAAGTCCGCACACCTAATCTGCACCGCGTTTTGTGCGGCTTCTATCAATCAGTTTTCAATCAGTTCTGTTCGGTTCTGTTTACAAAAAAGTCTCCTCTGCATTCGCGCATGCGTTGAGAGTACATATTCCTCGACATCCTCCCACCTTTGAGTTTCTGAACTTTGAAACTCAAATATATTGACGAGGATAGTTCACAAGCCCAGTCTTTTCACTGGTTTCACAGTGCGGCCACACCTGGTAGTAGTCGGCACCTCTGATTCAGGTAGATCCGATGGCAGTTCCTGTGAGTCTGGACTACCGAGTTCTTGTTGTGAAGGTTTGGATTTACTCGTATCTCTACGTCTTTTATCATTTGAAGCAAGAACACTTTCATTTTTAAGTTCACGACACTCTTTGTCTGGTATAAACTTATGACACAGACTGTGTCTGGCTTCTGGCGAGATTTCTAGATCATAAAGTCTCTGTACAGGACGAATTTGAGTACCCGCACTCGTCTTCAACTTTACCACCCTAACAATGCCGTCCTTCCCTGGGTAAACTTCTAAGACTCTAGCTAAAGGCCATTGAATTCGTTTTAAGTTGTCTTGGCCGATGAGTACGACATCGCCGACTGATATTGGTCTGAATTTTTCGATCGTTTAGTCTCTTGCCTCAAATAGCCGAGATATTCGGATCGAAACCTTTTTCTCAAATCAGACCTTAATCTTTGGATGTATTGGAATTTTTTGCACATGTCAACTCTCTCAATAGCGTCCAAATCAGGCACTCCGGCTTCCCTTATTTCATGCAAAAACATTGCTGGTGTTAAAGGAACCAGATCGTCTGCATTTTCAGAGATATACGTCAGTGGACGAGAGTTCATTAAATTCTCGATTTCACATAAAACAGTGCACAGTTCCTCATAATTCAAAGAAGTCCGTCCTAGAGTTCTTAACAGAAGTTATTTTATTATCCCTATTAGTCGTTCCCACCAACCACCCCACCAGGGAGCAGAAGGTGGAATAAACTTCCAGGTTATCTTTTTTACAGCACACTCTGTTTCTATCTTTCCCATGTATATCTTCTTCAGGGCATTACTTGCACCTTTAAAATTGGTGCCATTGTCAGAGTATACTATTTTTGGCCTCCCTCTTCTTGCAACGAAACGTCTGAAAGCTTGTAGAAAAACTTCAGTGGAGAGAGAAGACACCAATTCGAGATGAACCGATCTATATACAGCACAAGTGTATATAATTACCCATGTTTTCAGGTTGCCCTTCAGAATTAAAGGTCCACAGAGATCCACACCTATAATCTCAAAAACAGCCGCATCTCTTACTCTATCCTGCGGCAAGGAAGCGGATTCTGCGTCGAAATGAGTTGCCGCAAATCTTTTACAACAGATGCACTGTCGGAGGTTTTTTCTAATAGTCTTTCTACACCGCAGTACCCAGTAATCTTCCCGTATTAAATTCATCAAAATTTGTACTCCTGCATGTGACTGTTCTTCATGTTTCCATTGTATCAGTTTTGACACAACTGGATGATCAGATGGTAATAAGACAGGAAGTCGAAAGAAGTCGAAAGTTCTGGGTCTCTTCTTTCGATTCTAGTCTTTACTCTTAAAAGTCCATTAGAATCAGTAATTATTTGTAGACCTTCCAATCTTTGGTCTGTCGGTCCAGAAAAAGATTCTTTTTGCACTAATTTCATTAATATGAATTCAGCTCTGCCTAATTCTTCGACGTTTAAACTTCCGTTTATGCGTTCGTTTTTCTGATCCTTAGCATTGTAAACAAATCTATAGATCCATGCTGTAACTTTTAGAATTTTGGCATATGAAGAAAATCTGTTGTATATTTTCTGCTCATCGTCTTTAGCCTCTAAGTTCATAGCAGTTATGATGGTCTTCCGCCTTTCAGAATTTACTACTTCCATCTCCGGTAAGGCTTCGGATTTTGGCCATTCTTCTTCAGGTCTCTTCAACCAAGATGGTCCCTCCCACCATGATGACTCCTTCAATTTTTGAGCCGTACAACCGCGTGAGGGGAGATCAGCAGGGTTGCAAATTCCAGCAATATGATGCCAGTCTTTAGGTGCACTTAACAGGCGGATCTCTTTGACTCTGTTCATGACAAAAGTTGCCCAAGGTTCTTCTTTTTTTATCCAATAAAGAGCATTGGTGGCGTCAGTCCAGAAAAATGTTTTCAAATTTTCCATCCCAAGATCTCTAATAGTTACGTGGGCCAACCTTACACCAAAGTTGCATGCCAACAACTCCAATCTAGGAATACTAATGTTTTTTAATGGAGCCACTCTTGCCTTAGCTTGTATCAGTTGACAAATAACATTGTCCTGTTGTTCAATCCTCAAAAATATGCAAGTTGCATATGAGGTCTTACAAGCGTCACAAAAAATGTGAAGAGTTGCTTTTTCCGACCGCTCTAGTTCAAAACGCAGCCATGTAGGTATCTTGATGGATGCTATGGGTTCTAACTTCTTCATCCATCTGAAAAATCTACCTGCTAAGTCCTTGGGCAAAACTTCGTCCCAGGCTAACTTCATCTTCCAAGTTTTTTTGAAGTATTAGCTTTGGGATCAATGTTACTGGACAGGTATACCCAAGTGGGTCAAAAATGCGACTTGCGATTGATAATAATTTTCTTTTAGTATATGGTTCGGCAACTTCTAAGTCTTTGAATGAGCAGGATAAGGTGTCTTCGCTAATGTTCCAAGTCATGCCTAATACATTTACTTCGGTCTCGTTTTTCTCACCTAACAAGCTACTTTGTGCGTTCGTTATCCAGTCCCGTAAATTGAATTGTGCCGAAGACAGTAGCATGCAAGATTCAACGACAAATTTTTCCATTTCGGGGACACTTCTGAAGCTTATCACGCAGTTGTCTATGTAAAAGGATGCCTTCAACTGCTCTGCTGTGTCTCGAAGAGCTTCAGGGGCTTCATTCAAATGATGAGATAAAGTAGCATGGAGTAGGAATGGGCTTGAGGTGACTCCAAACACTACTCTGCAATGACGGTATTCAACAATCTTCCCATCTTCATCATACCAAAGGAATCGTAAATAGTCTCTATCTTCGTTTCTAATTCCGATTTGGAGGAAAGCCTTCTCAATATCGGAAGTGATGCCTATTTTATTCTTCCTGAATCTGTTCAACAACGTAGGAATAACTTCTACGAGATTCGGACCCTTTTCTAAGCAATCATTGAGAGACAGCATTCCCTTCCCGTGCGCCGAAGCGTCGAACACAGGCTGATCTTTGTCGTTAAACTGCTTTCTTTCACTACAGGTCGGTGAGGCAAATAGTGGACACCTTCCTGCGAATCATCAGGAGCCCTTTCTATAACGTTCTTCGTCAGCCATTCGGCAAAAATATTCCCATATTCTCGAAAAATCTCTATGTCTAACTTATTTTTCACTGCAACAAGCCTCTTCTCTGCAATGTGTCTATTGGATACGAGCGTTTCCTTTTCTCGAACCCAAGGCAGAGCCACTTCGTACCGTCCATCATGATCTCTTTTAACAGTACTTAAAAAATATTCTTCAGTTTCTTTTTTCAAAGCTTCATTGGTTTTATCTACATCAATTTCCGAAATACCTATCACATCCAGCTTCCAAAGGTTTTCTAGATCGTTCGTTAAGAGAGAAGTCACACAAAAGGTGTTCATTTCATTTTTACTATCCGTTAAAGGAATTTTCCCCATTAAAGTCCATCCCAGCTTAGTATGTACTGCTACTGGCCCACTACTGCATGAATAAATTTTGCCAGTTAGCAGCTTTCCTCCCTCATCGGCTCCTATCAACATATGTATAGTGTCATCTTCAAAACGTGCATTATTTACTTTGTCAGACGGAAAAATCTCTTTCTTCTCAAGTTCATAAATCCACGGACCGATCGGAATTTTAGGAATTTCATTACAAATTCTATTTTGATCTAAGACCTCAAATGTACAACGGAAAGAGTTATCAGGGCTAATAACATTTACCTGATATTTCTGGTGGGTCTCTTCTTGAGTCTGTACTCCACCAAAGAGTGTGTGTTTTATTTGTAACTCGCCATTAGACTGAAGTCCTACTTGATCAATTAATTTTTTCGTAACATAAGATTTCTGCGAGCCGGAATCAATTAACGCTCTAACGGACATCTCTTTGCCATCGTTATTTACTTTGACAATCAAGGTCTGCAATACTACATTCATAGGGCGTGTTTGATTAGATAGAACACTGTTCTGTATGCTTTGGTTTTGTGGGATGTCCTCTAATTTATCAGAATTGTCGTTAATCTTCCCCGGACACATAATTCTAAAATGACCCTTTCCACACAACGAGCAGCTGACTTTCGCATTACAGAAGCGAGAAACATGCCTTAGATTCAAACATTTAAAACATGCTCCCCGGTTTATCAACATCTCTCTCTTTTTATCGTATGTCAAACTTATAGCCTGTTTACATTCTGGGCTGGAGTGAAATTTATTGCAGAATACACACGTTATTCGTGAATCATTGGTTTTGCTTTCAGCTGAATTAAACAGCTCAGCGGCGGAGGGATAGATTCTCTCTCGCCGGATTGGCGTCATTTTGTTTTGACTATCCCAACCAAACCCGCTCTTTGCTAGTTTCACTTTCTCTTCGCTTTGAATTTCGAGACGCAAGAATTTCATGAGGCTTTCTAATTTATTGTCACTCTCCTTATTTTCCTCTTTTGAGCTAAGGGACAATGAACTTAAATTTCTCTCCCATATTCTTAAAATATCAGTCGGGAGACATGACTCCACAAGTGGATATAATATAGACGCATAATTATTGCTCGCGACTCCTAATATTTTTAACGATCTCAGATATGTTTCGATTCGGTCGTAAAGTTTAAAAAGAGGAAGTTTTAGGCCTTTACCCATTGTATTATTCATCATAAGACCTAGTATTTCTCGGATATAAATTTCAATTAAGATGTCGGTTCTTGCAAAACGCGATTTCAGACATTTTATAGCCTGCCCGTAATTCTCTGCAGTTGCTGGGAACGACTCAACTATATCTCGTGCACGAGATCCCTTTTGGGTTGCCTGAATGAGATACTGATATTTATCTTCAGGTACAATATCCGCGTCATTATGAATTTTCTCAAACTGACTCCAAAACGTAAGCCATTCTTTGATATTGCCGTTAAATTGTTTTAGTTCAAGTTTAGGTAATTTAAACTTTCGTTTTGAAGGTGTACTATCGGTTGAATTATTAAGAGTTTGGTTTAACCCTTCCAATTTATTCAAGTGTCGATCTAGCTTGGTTTTCAGGTCTAAATATTTATCCTTGTACTCATCAATTGATTCGTATTCTTCATCAAATATTTGTTGAGAACAATCTTTAACACTTGTTAAAATATTAAATATTTGAGTACCAATTGATTCAATATTCTTATATTTTTCCTCAAGTTTAACAATTAAACCAGCTATAGTGTCAGCATCATCGACTTTCGTATTCAATGCCGCATTTATTTGAGTAGCGAGTCGAGTAAAACTAGCTCTAATCGGCGTTCTTAACTTTTTCAAGTTTTCCATATTTATGGAATCTAACTTTCCGTCCCGGCAGGGATGCCAGATTTTGGGTTCAGTGAAAGTTAATTCTAGTCCAAAGTCAATCAATTCAAAAAAAGGAAAATAAATCTTCTTACCTTTTCTGAAGTCGTCGAGTCCCGAGCTGAAAGTTGTTTAAGCAGTAATTTTTAGAGCTGGTTTTTTCTAAACTTTTATTGCACGCTACTACAAAAACGATAAAAACATTACTGACACACGAACACTACAAAAAACATCTAATTAAAGGTTACATTAAATTTTAGCATAAGTCCGCACACCTAATCTGCAGCGCGTTTTGTGCGACTTCTATCAATCAGTTTTCAATCAGTTCTGTTCGGTTCTGTTTACAAAAAAGTCTCCTCTGCATTCGCGCATGCGTTGAGAGTACATATTCCTCGACAGAAGCAATAGAATCTGATCACGAGAAACAAATTATTGACTTCAACAACATTCCATGTCACACACAAGAAGTAGAAAGGATTGTTAAATTAGTTACCTCGTCATCCTTGTTCGTTCGTGGTACTTCTCCAAGAGATGCATTGATAAAATCAAAAATACATTCTCAAAAAATAATGCCAAAATTTGAAACAAAAAAACAATTCAATGTGTCTGTGAAATAAGTAATGGAAACCATGTGTGATTAATATGGACTTTTGAAAAATATGAATATTTTTTTCAAAATGATGTTTTGCCTTAATAGACATTACATTAATATTTTTCTAAATAAGTGTGATTTGTTTATTTTAACTAAGGTTCGTCAATTAAAAATTGTTTTTCATTCATTCCAATGTGTATTATAAGAATATGCTACTGTAAAATTAATATGATGAAAATCGCGAAATTCCACAAAATCAGTTGTTCTGTTATGGCATCTAAAAATTAGAAATACTTAGAATATGCAAGTTTTATGTCGAACTATCATATTTTTAATATTTTCTTTACAGAAAATATACATTATTTGAATATACTATAAAAGAAATTAACAAAAAATACAAATATAATCACTTTTTCATAAAAATATCCATTTTGAATCCCTTTGCGGCACTTGAAAATATTTTAGAAGAGCAAAACGATTTTATATTCTTTATTTTAATTTTAAATGACAATTTTTTAAAACTAGAGCATATTGAAATTCCGAAAATAATTTTTTCGTTCCACCGTGATGTCCGCGTGTCTTTTAAGTGTCTCGTCCTTAAGTGCCTTTATGTGAAGTATTTTTATCAAGTAAAACGTATTATATAATCAGTTTAGCAGGTCTCCTGACTAAAAGGAATGTTTAAACTACATATTTTGCTACTTTTTTGTACTATAAGTGTATTCAATTTCAAAATAATTGCGAAATTTGTCAAAAATTTAGTAAAAACCAAAAGTTTGCCCTTCTTGCGCGAACTGAAAACATGCATGAATTACGCTAATATTTAATTTCCGTCTTTATTTTGTTTAAAGGCAACTTTTGAAAACTAGAGCATTTTGAAATTCAGAAAAAGTTTTTTTCGTTCCACCCTACTGTACACGGACAAACCCGTTTGCAATGGTGTAGGGCATATTCCAACTGGAATGTCACTGGCTGGAGTAGAATTGTCTTCATTCATGAGTCATGCTTCGGATTGAGACCCGTTGACTAGGCAATACGTGTTTGGAGATGACCCGGACAGCGGTGGGATACCAACCTGACTGTCTGCCGCTATACGGGCCGACAACCAGGAATGATGGCCTGGGGTTCCATTTCATTTCATAGCAGGTTCCCTTTGGTTGTTATCCGCAGCACCCTTACAGCACAGCGGTACGTCGACAATATTCTACGCCCCGTTGTGTTGCCCTTCATATCACGCTATCCTGGGCTTACATTTCAGCAAGATAATGCGCGCTCGCACAGCGAGATTTTCTATTGCTTGTCTTCGTGCTTTCCCAACGCTACCTTGGCCAGCAAGGTCGCCGGATCTCTCCCCATTGAGCTCGTTTTGAGAATTATGGACAGGGCCCTCCCACCAGCTCGGGCTTTTGACGATCTACTGCGCCAATTTGACATAATTTGGCACGATATCCCGGAGGAGGACATCCGCCACCTCTATCAATCAATGCCAAGCCGAATAACTGCTTGCATAAGGGCCGGGGGGGGGGGCGTGTTATTGACTTTTTTACTTTGTGATGCTCTTTGTCTTGAATAAATCATCCATTTTTTCTCGAATTGTAATCATTTGGTTTTCTGTGCATGTACATGACATCTACCGATTTTCGTCCCATTTAGATAACTCCTTCTTGGTGCGTCGTTTTTTGTATATATACACATTAAATTTATCACTTGATTAAATCAAATGAAAAAATCAAAAAGAGCTTTGAACAGGTAACACAAAATCAAACATTGTGAAAGCAAATGGTAAATAATAACTGTCTAATGAAAATCAATTGAGAAAAAAAGTAATAAAATGTACTTATAGCGTGAGGAATGTGGTAAAATGATCTGAAAAATACAGAAAAATGATTAGTGAACTATAACAAATGAAATCACAATTAAATGTCTGTGAGAACGAAGAGAAGAGTTCATGTAATGTTCTGTATATAATTTCGTTACCCCAAGGTTTCATCAATTCCACACAAGTACTAGTCGTCATAGGTTCGTCGATGGAACCACACTTTTAAACATCATATATATCATTCAGTTTAATCTTCGTGATTCTGTAAGGTCCTATAAATCGTGGTTTATGTTTAAGATTAGGTCCAAATTGCATACGCTTGATTGCTACCAAATCGTTAATAACGAATTGTCGTGGCTGTTTTCGTCTGTGGTTATAAGTTTTCCGATTTTCTGCTTGGACTTTCAAAATTTGTTTCTTGGCTTCTTTTCGGAAATCGTCACGAGCATCAACAAAATTCGATTGCATGTCGGAATTCAATAAGTCTGTAAGTTTGGCATCATGTTTCAATTTCATATTTGTTCCAAAAAACAGTTCAAATGTAGTTGTGTTTATGCTGCGTTGAAATGTGGAATTGATAAACTGGTGCATAGCATGAGCGTGATTAAACCATTTAGAGGGTTCGTCAATCGAGAGTTTCGATATCATTGATATGAAGACTTGGTTGAGTCTTTCAATTTCACCATTAGCATGTGGTAAGCCAGTTGTACTTAGATCGTGTTCAATATTTTCGTTGACACAATAATATTTGAATTGTTTCCAGGTAAAAGCTGTTCCTCTGTCAGAAATTATATGGCAAAGACTACCAAACACTGATTTTCGTAAATCTAATTTTGATAAAACTTAGACTGCTGTTGATGTTGCTTTCGTAGGATACAGCCAAGCAAACTTTGTAAAACTATTAATGATAGCAAAAATGGATTTATAATTTTTGTTTGTAGACTGAAGTGATCAATGTGATACGTTGATAAGGGTGTATCCTCTTTAGGTAGAAAGACTTCTTGTTTACCTCTTTTACGATTAATCAGTATGCATTGAATACAGTTATGTATTAAATTTTCAATTTTCTGTTTTAAATGGGGAATGTAATAATCTTGTTTAATTTTTTCTTCAGTTCGTTTAAGTCCAACATGACTGTTTTCATGAGCATTTATAATGACTTCTCGTTGCTAGGGTTTTCGATTTTGAGCAACTTTTATAAAACCCGGGTTTCGGGTTTGACGGGTTTTTTTAAATTTAAAACCCGGGTTTTTCCGGGTTTACTTGGTTGGTTCCAGGGGGTCAATAGCAATGAACTAAAATAATGAATAATTTATTAGAAGCATTTAATTTATTTCAGAATTTCAAATGTAAAAAAATAACAGTAAATAAATTTAATGTTAATAAGCATATACATATATGTATAACATAAATAAAAGTGGTACAAATATCTCATTTTTTTATAAAACTGCCTTACAACCATCATTGCACTCAATATATCATCATTGAGTCGGCTTCTTAGTTTATTAGCAAAAAGACCCATTACAGAAAATGCTCATTCTGCTTCCACCGAAGTTGGTCGAATTGTTATTAAAGACCTGAAAAGTTTATCTAGCATTTAAGGTCAGCTTTTTGTGGCCTGAAACAACCCAATTTCTTTTCTTATGATATATGAACCAGATTTTGATTTCTTTTGATTTTCCTTATTATCATTCTCCTGCAGAAACATACTAAACTCATCAGATAGGGACATTTGTTTAGTACAAGCACCAATACTTGTAGCGGCATCTTCAATTCCATCTTTAACTCCCACCTCAACTGCTACTTCTGGTTCAGACTCTGGCCCATTATCATTTACGTTGAATAATCGTTTTATTGAGGTTGTTGCCAGATCAAATATTTTAAAAATTTTACTACCAAACTCATCATATGATTGGTCTTGGTTCCAAATTAAGGAATATCGATATGGGCTTGCTGATTCTTACCGTATTGAGCAAGTAGAAACCTGATTTGCTAAAACATTCCGAAAACACACAATCATTTTTCAATAAACATTTCGGTTTATTTTTTACAATATTATATTTTGAGATTTAGTGTGCAAACATATGCATGCGGCCCGAGAGAGCTAAAGGTTCAGTATGGCTGATCTCGAAAGTGATGAATTGTGAAGCATCGTAAAACTGATGACGCCCACCAAACTGTTGCTATTGAAACCTAATATTAACAACATTCGAAAACCCGGTTTTGCAATCCCTAGTCGTGGACCTACAGCACACTATAGAAGGTGGCTAGAATTATGCAGAAATTATTACATTTAATAAAATTCAAAACGTTTTATAAAAAGCGGTAGTTTTTATAAAACGTAATGAAATAAATGTCTTTACAAGTACTAAAGTCAGGTGTTCGTAAGCTAAATAAAAAAACAAACCTATTTTTGTTCAAATAAACATGTATGTGAAATAAACCGAAAATAATTAATTTTAATCAATTTTCCCCATCCTTAAGATATTTTATTAGAAAGCATTTGATTCCTTCCACACTACCGGGAAAAATCCATCCTAAAACCTTTTCTTCTAATACTTGTCACGTGGGCAAGGTATGATTTCAAAGTTTTTGCTTATAATGGGGATCATTTATGCGCAGTAAGAGGACAAAAATAGAGCCCAGGGAATGTTGACGAAAATAGCTTTTCGTAGATCTCGGGTATCCATCTGTTTTGACTGTTTTATTCCATAACACACATTGCTGCCAGAATAAATCCTACCCACCAATTACTACTTTGGGGATAATGTTCCAGTATATTTTCCAAAAATGTTGAAAATAAAAATTCTAACTTAAAACGTGTTTTTCTATCATTATATGCACCATTTAATTGATTCCCAACATTTTTGGAAAATATAACTTTAGAATATGTATATCCAAGGAGTGACAATGGGTGGGATGTGTTTATTCGGACAGAAAAACAAAATCTGTTATCAGAAATGAGGCCTCTCTCGTACATTTCCTTTAGCCTGTCAGCAATAGTCGCCAGAATGTTTTATGTATGTTTATGTAGGGGGCGACGCAGTGCTTGCTGGGAAGGCGCAGAGTGAGTTTCAATCCCGCTTCTGTCTGTGGTCTGTGTAACATGTATGTGTGTGGTGCGTCTAGTGAAGTGATAAAATGTGTTTCTGTGTAGATTCGTCTCTTTCTTGAGTTTTTGGCCTCGACCCTTCATTTTAGAACGATGCGTAATATCGGGTAGAAATTACGGTCGTATTTGTGAAATTATTGGCGCCCGAACAGGGACTCGAGGAATTTAAAAGTGAAAGAGCGAAAAATTAAAGTTTGAATACTGCTATGGAGATTCTAAAGTCTAGACGAACACCACTTAGAACAGCGTTTACTCGAGTTTTCACATCTTTGAACAAAGAACTGGAAAGTAGAGAACCCAATACAGAAGTATTAGAGTCGTTATTTGATCAATTAGAGGATAAATTCAACAGGATTCGTGAAGCTGATGATGATATTCTTAATCAATTATTAGAGGATAGTGCTTCGCAAGATATATATAACAAAGAATTTGAGGCTTGTGAAGCATATGTTGACAAATTTATAAGTTGCAAATCCAAAGTGAAGAAGATTATGTCAAAATCGAAAGTACAAGTGCCAGAAATAGTGAGAACGGAAAATCATCTTGAAGTTAAACAGGCAATGAGATTACCGGAATTATCATTAAAATTATTTGATGGAAATCCTCGTGAATGGCTCAGCTTTTGGAATACTTTTGTGAAAATACATGAAGACTCGAGATTAGACAACCACACAAAATTCGTGTATTTGATCCAAGCAATGGTTCCAAAATCGAAAGCTCGGGAGATAGTTGATAGTTTTCCCACGACTGCAGAAAACTAGTCTAAGGCAATAGAACATTTGAAAAATAGATTCGGCCGTGATGAAAATTTAATTCAAATATTAGTCAGAGATCTTTTACAGCTGGTTTTAAACAATAACAACATACGAGGAAAAGAATTCAACATATCATCATTGTATGATAGTTTAGAAACAAAACTTCGATCGCTCGAATCCCTCGGAGTCACAGAAGATAAGTTTGCCAGTATATTATTTCCGCTCGTCGAATCATGTCTTCCTTACGATATTTTGAGAATTTGGGAAAGGGAGCGGGAGAAGTTGAATACAGGTAAGAATGAATTAAAATCTATTCTTGAATTTTTGAAAAATGAAGTAATATCTGAAGAGCGAATTATGTTAGCTCGTACTTGTTTTGGTTTTGATAACTCTAAAAAGCATTCTAAAGCTGATATTAGATCTGATAAATTTAATGTAGCTACTACGAATGATTTAATTGTTGGTAACACTTTTAAAGATAAATTCTCTACTAAGAAATATAACGAATATTGTATCTTTTGTGATCAATTGCATTCATCAGAGAAATGTTTTAAAGTTAGTTCTCTCTCTTACGAAGACAAATAATCTCACTGAAGTGAAGTTAATACAGTCACGTACAAGAGTAGCTCCTCTTAAGAACATAACAATACCACGGTTAGAACTTTTGTCCTGCTGTATAGGAGCTAGATTGGCAAGTCAAGTCATTGCTGATCTAAAAATACCAAACCTAAAGATCTTTTATTGGAGTGACTCTACAACAGCTTTGAGTTGGATCCAACGAGACGACAGATGGGGAACGTTCGTATGGAACCGCGTTCAAGAGATCACATCACTGACCCAGAAAGACGATTGGCATCATATTGCGGGAAAATTTAATGCGGCTGACCTCCCATCAAGAGGATGTTTTCCTGAGCAATTTCTAAATCTGAAATGGTGGGAGGGACCAGCATGGCTTAAAGAACCAAAATCAATTTGGCCACAAAGTAATGAATCACCTGACGAATTAGAGATAAATTCTGAAATGCGTAAGACATCAGTGACAGCCCATGCTAAAAGTACAGAGCCTGATGCGTGGTACTACAGATATTTCTCTTCTTACAATAAAATAATACGGCTTATAGCTTGGATATATCGATTCATTAACAATTCTAGGAAGAAAAATGTCCTTAAAGAACCTAATCTTACATGCCATGAGATAGAGAATTCCGAAAGAGTGCTCATTTCTTTGATTCAAAGAGAAGCTTTTGACAAATCTAGTGAAGATAAAATACGACCTCTTAGACCAGTTGTCGATGCGTTTGGAATAATTAGAGTAAAAACGCAAGTCATGTATCGACAAGATACGGAAAGTTTCAAATATCCAGTGCTTTTGCCATCAGATCATCCAGTTGTTCATTTGTTGATTTCCTGGAAACATCAAGAATTATTACACGCAGGGGTTTCCCTATTGATGACACACCTGAGGGAGAAATATTGGATCATAAAGGCCAGGAAAACTATTCGGACAGTGGTTGGACAATGTGTGCGTTGTAAGAGATTCAGCTCTCGGAAAATGGAGACAGTGCCAGTAGCATTACCCCCAGAGAGAGTCCAAGACGCAGCAGTATTTCAGGTCGTTGGCATAGATCTAGCGGGCCCTTTGTATCTAAAGAGTAAACAGAAGGCATGGGTCGTATTGTACACCTGTGCTGTGTACCGAGCGGTGCACTTCGAACTGATTACATCTCTGTCCACCGAAGCTTTTCTCCAGTCATTGCGGCGGTTTATAGCCAGAAGAGGTAGGCCAACGACGATCTACTCCGACAATGGTACAAATTTTGTCGGGGCAGATAAATCCTTTTCGGAATTAGACTGGAATCAAATTTCTACCGCTGCAACTCTTCGCAGAATTCGCTGGAAATTTAACCCTCCTACAGCAGCCTGGTGGGGAGGTTGGTGGGAGCGGCTGATCCAAATGCTGAAAAGAATTTTGAGAAAAGTTCTAGGAAGAGCCTCACTAACCTATGAAGAACTTAACACCCTCCTTTGCGATTGTGAACAAATAGTAAACTCGAGACCCCTAACATATGTGACAGAAGACATAGACAGTTTGACACCATTGACTCCGGCTATGTTCTTACAAGAAATAAGGTCTTCCGACGTTGAGGATATAGACACAATCGACACTCAAGAAATAAATAGAAGAATCAGATACAGGCAACAGGTCAGAAGCCATGTTCGTGAAAGATTCCGTATAGAATATCTTGGCCAGTTGCAACAAAGGACTTTACATCGAGCACAAATGAAATCCCTAGCTGTAGGCGATATTGTGCTTTTGGAGAGTGACAGTAAGAAACGTACCTATTGGCCATTAGCGCGAGTATTAGAGTTGATTCCTGGAAAAGACGGCCAAAACAGAGTTGCCCGTGTAAAGACTGAGTTTGGTGAACTGTTAAGACCAATACAAAGACTGTTTCATTTAGAGATCGACAAAACATTACCTTATGAACCAGTACTTCGTACAAAATGTGGAAGAAAAGTGACTGTTCCTGATAGATTGTCTTATGATTGAACATTTTTTAACTTTTGCCTTTTTTATATTTTGATTGATAATTATTAGTTTTAGTGCATATTATGTAATTATGTTTAGTGTCATTGAATATTTTAATTTTTGTGATTGGTTGTTGAGTTTACCTTCAGTAAACTCAAGGTGGGAGGATATCAGAAATGAGGCCTCTCTCGTACATTTCCTTTAGCCTGTCAGCAATAGTCGCCAGAATGTTTTATGTATGTTTATGTAGGGGGCGACGCAGTGCTTGCTGGGAAGGCGCAGAGTGAGTTTCAATCCCGCTTCTGTCTGTGGTCTGTGTAACATGTATGTGTGTGGTGCGTCTAGTGAAGTGATAAAATGTGTTTCTGTGTAGATTCGTCTCTTTCTTGAGTTTTTGGCCTCGACCCTTCATTTTAGAACGATGCGTAATATCGGGTAGAAATTACGGTCGTATTTGTGAAATCTGTGGTATGGTGTGAAAGAGTCAGAACATAAAGATACCAGCTATTTCTGTTGTTTCGCTGTCAGTGTTTATCGCTAAAAAAAGGCTGAAAACGTATTGAAAGGGCTGTACTTGAAATATCCTTCCGTGTACAACGTTATGTTAAAAGCAAGAATATTTCTAATCAATTTTGATCTTACAAAATTAAATATCTAGAAGGGGAATAAGTTTCTTAAGGGAAAGATGCCAAAAATGCATGTGAAAACTAATCTACAAACCATCATACTCATGAATTTAAATGACCTGGTTTCTGACGATGCCAAACTTTTGTGAATTAATTTTTTAGCTGTTAAGTACGAGGACAGTTGTAAGAGTCTAAAAAGAAATAGATTATTTAAAAATGCTATTGTCAAAGCTGCATTAGCTTTTCAAATGACTAAATTTATAGACCACAATATATAATTTTTTGAACTTCGTGTTGGGAGGTAAGTCTTCCCCACATCACCGGGATGTGTACAAATTCTCAAATACCACTACTCGCGTATTGACAGTTGGAAAGGACAATAATGGTCCGTTAAGAATCATGTGAAAAAAATCAGAATCATTAAATTAATGAAATAAATAAGATGCCAAAATTGTCGTTGGGGGTGTAGTTTAAGAGACTTAATGACATTGGAAATTACCTTGTCCCACATTGTTGGGATGGAGCAGTTGATAGAAAAACTGCCTCGAAGTTTGGAAACTCGGGTTCAAATCTTACTCCTCGATGTAGTTAATTGAAGAGACTTAAACCTTCAGTTCACTTTAAATGTACCCTCTCCATACTCAATAACATGAATATGTAATGGCTTGGGTTTTCCTTAGGAGATTAAAAAAATCATTAAAAGAACAATGCAAACGTAAATAAGAGTTTTGGAAGTTGTGTAAAGGTAACAGTTTTACATTCGAACAAGTTGTAGAAATGAAAATCGAACCAGTTCACTGGCTATCATAATATTTTTATTTCACTGATTCTGAGCCTGAAAAAATATTTATCCATTACATTTGTTAAAACTGACTGATTTCTCATCATCGCGTTAAATCAGTTTTGACACACTTGTAAAAATGGATTGATCCTAAACTTCTTTTCGTCCTGAGCTCGATCTTTTTCTAATCAACGACGTTATCGGTAACGAATTTAACACCCTTTCGAGTGAATATTCAAAATATTTTATTCACTTGACTCATAGACAAACACAATACTCATTCACAAAACTAATTTACAGTAATTACATTAACTAATCTGTACCTCAGTCATCTAACTCAGTGCTCCCCAACCTTTCTATCGCCGCGGACAGGTCAACGTTTGATAATTTTACCACGGCCCGCTGAGGGAGGACGTTGATTGTTTATATTTTTAACTGTTTTGATTTAATAATTGATGTTGTTATAATTTTGATGTATAAATGACGTTACGTCTATTTATTGCTCAATAAAAAATTCGTTTTATTTATTTATTTGTTTCTTTTTTTTCTTTATTTCAGGAAAGCGCATTTATTTTCAATTTTATGACTGCAATTTTAATTCATAATCTTGAAATGTTTAATAAACAAACTAATTTAAAATAGTTACAAGATTTCTTCTGTTACAAAGGTATAAATTAGCACAAACCCGACAAAGTCGCACAAACCCGAGAGAAATACACCACATTAATTAAATGGAAATAATTAAATGTCCCTTGGGCGGCCCGGTACTATTTGATCCACGGACCGGTACCGGTCCGCGGCCCGGGGGTTGGGGACCACTGATCTAACTGACTGAGAGCAAATAAAAATCAGTTCGTATTCGGGGTCACACTCACGCACTGTTCTCTCCAACTCCCCAACATAGACTGCCCTCTTAGGACCTCCACGGCGTCTCCCCTTCTCGCCAGGCACGACACTCTGGTTTGTGATACTTTGCAGCCGCGATGAACCGATAAAACATGATGTTCAAAAATGTCTGTCTGCGGTTAATGGCAGATGTTTGCATAAGCTGTGTAAATCCAACTTTGTGGGAGTATCGAGTAATGACCCATTTCTGCTAACAGAAAAATGTCTTTTTATTTCTGGGATGATTTGAAATGGTAGCGAGTAATCGTGTTACAAAGTTGTCAGTATTTTGACGACATGTTAGATCCAGCACGAGTAGATGTATGTATGTTTAATCGCTATTTCAGAACTTGACCTTGACATAATGGTCTATGATATGGCCCGCTACTAAAGAATGATCTGTCAAGGCCATGGGAAGAAAGGCGAAATTATTCTCACCGAAATTATCAATAGAAATTTTCAACAGTTTCATAAGAGGTCACTATCAGTTGTATCAATAACATTTTGCGAAATTTTTTTTGTACTTACAACAAAACTTTGGTTACCCTTGAATTATTTAAGAAATAGTTGTCAAAAATTACAATCAATGATATCACTTCCGCAAAGTTTTGATGAATGTTATATAATTTTTGAAATATTTTGCGTGAAATATATTTTGTGTGTGTTGCAAAGCTATAAAAAAACAGAGACCATAACAACATATCTTTTATTTGTGCTATACTTCCTCTCTTTTTACGAATGATTGTCATTAATAGAATTATTTACAATTCTACCACATATTCGTTTGTACTTTTGCAGACAATTGAATCCAAAATAAATTCTAGAAAGACACGCTCAAAACAAAAGAAACTTTGTTTCTTTTTCAATGGTCTTTAAGGACTTGCTGTCTTATGTTCTCAAGCACTGGTAATTATTTCTTTTAAATTACTTCGAATTAGTTAAGTGAAGTGATTTTGCGAACACCAATTCCGACCCAATTTGTATATCTCTCTCAAAGACAACACTCTCTTCACTTGTCAAGGGGCATTAAGTGTAATGGAAAACAACTTCGGAGAATGTTTCAGTTCAAATAAAGCATTCAATCACATAAACAACAATGATATTCATTCAGAGATAAGCCATTATTTTGACTCTTGAAGCTCGTTGGAATTAGGATGTCTAAACTATAACTCAAAAATATAAAACTGTTAACTTCATTATTTACCTGTTTTCTCTGTTTAGAATAAGTAAGATGTTTTCCAACTTGAAACCAAATAGCAGGCATTTCAGTTTAAAATAACATCACGCAGAATTAAAAATTCTGAAATAAATATATCCCAGAGGTGAAATAACGTTAGCAAAAATTTTGCTGAATAAAATATGTTTTTTTTTGCCAGAAAAGGTGTTGTCGCTGTGTAATTTAATTTAATCAGTTGCGTTATAATTAAATTGAATCAGTAAACAGCAATTTACTGATATCTTACACAAATGAAATGGCACAAGAATTTGTTTATTCTATTAAAGTATTAATTATTGTTAAAATAAACGGACAAAAAAAACTTAATTCTCCTTCATGTGTAACGGTGAGCGGAGTGCTTGAAATGTCACACAATAACATATCAGAAGAAGTGAGAGGGATTTCTGAATAAGCATTAATTAGGCTGTAGTGCATGCAATTGAAGTTAGCGTCAAAAGATGTTGTAGCGATGTTACAAAGTATTCCATTACAGTGTCACTCAGTAGTTACAATATCGACCCGAGATTCTGAAAAAGATGGATTGGATTCCCGATGTAAGAAAAAATGTGTGTGAAGTTAGATAGAGGTCATTCCAGTGTTCTACAAAAATTTTAGCATGTCGAGATTTTTTATTCTGGGACAGTTAAAAGCGTATCAAAGAAGGATATCATGATAAGAACTTCTCAAGCGGGGTCAAATACTATTAAAAGTTCGCTGTTTATAGTAAAGATCAAAGACATTTTATACAGATTGTTTTAAGTAAACACGTACAATAGTATGGATTTGCGTTTGTCAGAAAATGCATATACCTACTCACACAAAATGTTATATTAAAGTTAAATCTAAAAGTTAAGTTCATGAGCAATTAATTTTGGAAGCAAAAAATTCTACCAGCAAAATTTCCTTTTCTTACTTAGAGTTCCATTTCTTTCAGAATACCTTCTTTAAAATTAAAACCAGGTTCCCCATTGAAATCTTACAAACATTGAAAAATACTATACTAGACTGGAGAAATAAAATTTATCCCCCGTGAAGGAAAGAATATACTTTGTTATTTGGAATAGGGTATTTTGTGTACCTTAAAAGTCAATAGCTGTGCATCACTTAATATATGTGAATAGTGAAATTACAGACTTTGGCGGTAATTGAAAAAAGAATGAGTGGAGTTAACAGCAAGAGTCGATTTTAATAATTAGGAATGCAAATGATGAAAAAATTGTATGGAATACACCCTAATATGAGAGGTGACTTAGGGAAAGATAAAAGTACCCAGTAAACACGGATCTAAATTCTGCCATTGTTATGGACTTCACTGCCCGATAATTATAATTACCGGTGATGCCACAGGGCTACAAAAAAAATTTTTTTTGGTGCCTAGGATTTTAGAACTGATTTTAGCTATATTTGGGGCGCTGAATCTAAATATAAAATCAGTTTTTCTATATCAGCTCTACTTTTTTTAGATATAGTAAAACCTCGTTTATCCAGACTAACTGGGACCATAGGCAATCCGGACAATGGCAAATCCGGATTATCCGGGTAATATGGGTAATAAACAATACAAAATCCTTAACTAAGAAGACTTACTTTGTTTTGTAACAAAATTACATAGTATTGTTTACAAAACATTAAAAAACAAAATATTTTCACATCATTTCTTAACAAAGAATTGGTAAGTCTAGTGAAGTTTTCTTAAACTCAACAAAAAGCATTTTATTACCATAATTTTTTGTACAATCTATGCAGGAACTGTACATTGAATCACACTAAAAAGCGAATATTTGTAGTGACGTTCTTGCTATCATAGTGAAAAATTATTATCTAATGTGAGCATTAAATAAAAATGTCTACAAATCTGATCCGGATTATCCGGAGATCCGGATCAACGATAGCCGGATAAACGAGGTTTTACTGTAATCCACTTATCTATGAATATTTTTTTCTATTCAATACATTCAAGTATGGGTAATTTGTCCTCCTGGGAAACTGATCTCGTGGAAAAAATGGGTCTTCTTGAATGTTTTCCAGATGATTGGCGCCTATTTATTGGCAACTTAAAGCAAAGTTTGAAATGTGTCCTTCTACACAATGGGAACAAATATCGTTCAATACCAATTGCTCACTCAACGAAAATGAAAGAAGAATATGACACCATAGCTTTGGTCTTGTAGAAGATAAAGTATCATGAACATCAATGGGTGATTTGTGTGGACTTAAAAATGGTAAATTTTTTCCTTGGACAGCAAAGTGGCTACAAATATCTTGCATCGTGTGTCTCTGGTATAGCACAGACAAAACACACCACTGGATTAGAAAAGAGTGGCCTAAGAGAGAAAACATGGACGTTGGGGAAAAGAATGTCATTAACGATCCCTTAGTTGGACGAAAGAAAATCATCTTTCCTCCACTACATATCAAGCTGGGCCTAATGAAGCAGTTTATGAAGGCTCTTGTTAAGAACGGATCATGCTTTGCATATAAAAAGTAAAAAATGCCTAAGTTGAGTACGGAAAAAATTAGAGCAGGGATATTTGACGGCTCACAAATAAAACAACTCATTAAGGATCCTGCCTTCGTAAATTCCATGAATGAGGCTGAGCGAAAAACCTGGACTTCATTTGTTGCAGTTGTCGGATATTTTCTGGGCAGATGCAAAGCTGAAAACTATGTTGAACTGGTAAACGAGATGCTAAACAGTTTCAGATCCCTTGGGTGTAACATGAGAATTAAGGTTCGCTATTTACACAGCTACTTGGACTATTTTCCTGAAAATTTAGGAGACACCAGTGAGGAACATAGTGAAAGATTTCACCAGGATATTAAAACTATGGAGGACCACGACCAAGAAAGATGGGATACGCACATGATGGCAGATTACTGCTGGAGTTTAAAAGGGACTGTTCCAAAATACATTAAAGAATGGCACGAAAAAGAAGTTTCCGAAGTGTTCAGTGACTAGTTGGTTTCATCAATGACTTTTTCCTCTTTCTTGCTCATTGTAATTAAGTACTACTGCAACATTCTCTATGATTTTTATGTTCCTTTAACATTTAAAAAAATATATAATAATAATAAAAATTACCGTGTTTAGTTTTTTTTTAATTTGATCCATGGATTTAACTTAAAATAGTGTAACGTATATTTCACTAAAACATTATATCTTAGAAATTTGAGCTCCTAGGCAAAAACTAACGCCATACTTAAATTCAGGGCTTCAAATTAATAAGAAATCAGCTCCAAATACCCCGGCACCAAAACCACTGTTGCCCTGTGATTCAAAAATTTGAATAGTAGTTGTCAGTCACTAATAAAAATCATCTAAGATCAACCTAAATTTTGAAGCTAAATTCGTCGAACATGTGGATTCGTGGACTGCATCTTGTACGTCACTGGGAAAATTTTATCGGATTCTTTCCTATAACCTACGTCCATGACTGGTGGGTACGTTGAAGGTGTATGTACGATACATATTAGTTGTTTACTGATTCAAATTCTTGATAAATCGTCGTAAAAATCAGATTTATACGATGTTTATTATTAAAATTGGAATTTATTATAGAGAAAGTCATGCTTTTATCTTCAAAATATCTACTATTTACTATCGTTTCTTCGATTCTGCTGTTGGTTCTATTACAAGATATCGACCGACTGTAAAAGGACTTGAAGTGATTTTCATCACGTCTATCTTTCCTAATTCACTTAATCGTAAGGGTTAAAGCCCTTTCAGAGAAACACATTCAGTTTATCTGAACGGCGGAAATTGTCAAGTGCTGTTAACTAAAGGATACTTCTCACTAAAACCAAAAAAACGCTGCGCGTGACTTCGAAAGGTCATGCGAGACAAAGATTGCTTTTATCATGTTTGGTCTCTGTATTCTATCATCTTGCATCTAAGAATAGGAAGAAGGTTTTTGTTTCATTAAAAGACATGAGTGGGAAATGGAGCAAATATTTTATCATTATGGCTTAGTTCTGGTAGCAAGCTGTATTTTTTAAATGGAAATATATTTCAATTTGTACATATAATTGAAAGGGCGAAACATGGAAAACATTCCTTCGAACACCTTAGTTTGACATTTGGGCTCTAAGAATCAGATATTTCAGAAGACCTCGGAGCTTTGGTGATGTGAGCAATGTGTATTTTTGCGTATGTTATCTACAGTGATCAAAATAACTGATTACCATTCGTTCATATTGTTTTCAGTTTCCTCAATCCTTATGACAATTTGACTTTTCATTTTACTAAAATGGGAATATGTCTCTTGACCTAAACTTTTATTGCACTTTATTTTTCTTAATATCAGGGATTATCTTATATAATATGCCCGATTTCTCCATAATATCTAAAATTTTGATCAAACTATCTGACCTGTTTGTATATCTTTTCAGATATTTGCCAAATGGACAGACCCTTAAAGGCTGTGCAGTTGGTCTGTAAAGTTTGACTATGAAATTTAAAGCGAAATTTACTTAAAACTATAGTTTTATATAATGGTTTAACAGACCCTGCTTAAGGGCAAATTCTCAATTTTTTTTTTCTTTTTCAAAAACGTTAGAGTCAATTATTTGTTTTCTAATTTTATTTTATTTTACTTTTTTCGTAATCCGATCAAGAGATATAATTCTTTGCTAATAATATATTAAAAGGGCTTAATTTGAAATCTAATATTGTAAAAATTAACTAATCTGGAAATGATCAATAAACAGCTTTAGTTCGTAAAACATGTTTCGAAATTAAAACAAAAGGGACCATGCTGTCCAAAAACTGAAAAATATACACTGGTGTTCAAAATTAAGAGAATTTTCACATTTTATTTAATTTCTGGAAAACTAAGGGACGTATTTTAATGAAATTTGGTATGGATGCACAGTTATATAAGAGACTAATTTATACCATACAACAAACAGTCATGGTACGTACTCATGATCGTCACTTCGGCTCATCAGCGCAGAACCCACCTTGCAAGGGTATGGATGCCTCTCACAGTCATACAGTTCTCGTGTTGCTATACTGGAAACGAAGTAGTCTCATCAATACCCGTGGCAGTCAGTCCCACTTCTACAGCAACGCAGTTTTCAGCTCATGGATGGTTCCAAAGAGAATCCCAGACATGTTCAATAGAGTATATGGCTGGTCAATCCTTCCGGCGACTATCCTCACTCTCAAGGTAATCGTCGACTAGGTGAGCCTTGTGGGGACGAGAGTTGTCGTCCATAAAACTGAACCGAGGAGCCCCTGAAAAGTCGAACACCTCTCACCAGTCAGGGAAGAGGTGTGCGGAATCCAACACGATGCCACTTGCCCTGCTATAGCGGTCCCTTTCTCAGATGTTGGAGAAAAGGTTCTCTCCAGTTGAAGGTACGTCGAGAATCAGTGTCCAGACTGAATCGCGACTCGTCCCTGACTGGTGAGAGATATAGGGATGAGATCATACAGGCTTATGTTCGACTTTTCAGGGGTGCAGTTGGCCCGCGGTTCATTTTTATGGACTACAGTGCTCGTCCACTTAAGGTTCACCTAGTCGAGGGTTATCTTGAAATTGAGGATATTCACCGGATAGATTGGCCAGCCAGATATTCAGACCTAAACCGAATTGAAAATATCTGGAATCCTCTTGGGAGGACAATTGCAACTCGCCATCCCTCTCCAATGACTATCCAGGAGCTGAAAACTGCGTTGTTGCAGGAGTGGGACTTACTTCCACAGGGACTGAACAAACTGCCTCGTTTCCAGTATGGCATCGCACTGTGAGATGACTGTAAGAGCCGTCTATACCCTCAATTAAAGTCATTTTATCTTCGATCTTGCAATGTCGCTTTTGGACATCCCTGTGCCTATGAACCTAACTGACGATCAGGAGTGCGTACCATGACTGTTGTATGGTATAATTTTTTTCTGTTATATAACTGTGTATCCATACCAAGTTTCATTGAAATCCGTCCATTACTTTTCTAGATATTCGATAAAATATGAAAATTATCTTAATATTGAACACCAGTGTACAATTAATGAGGGGCAATGAAAATACTTTTAATTCATTCAGAATTGTGGCGTGGTCGGCCACTCAAGAGTTCTGTCTCAATCGCATTGGCGCATTTTCAGAAGGAGTATTCTGTGTTGCAAACTTTTCAAACGGGGATCAATTTATTTTTGTGGTAAACATCACAAACAATAAATTAATTTTTGAAATTCCATCCGTAAATATATTCTAACATGCCAAATAAAGTCAACTAGGGCCCGAGGTAGCCTAGTGGTTACGCGTTGGGCTTCGAACTGAGGGTGCTTCGTGTCTAGGCACGTAAACAGGAGAGTCCTATGAGATCCCCCCAGATGTCGGCCTCGCTCAAAATGGGGATGGTGTTGCTTCACCTATTTCCGCTGAGTCCCCACTTTGGAAAAAGCTAACAATCTGAAATTCTACAACGGCTGTTTGTAAGATTTCATCATATCTCCCAAATATGTCTTGACACGGTATGTTGTGAGACTGAACAGTGATATGGCATAAAAATTGCGATTATTCTATCGGAATATCAGCCAAAGATGTTGAACCCTTTTCAAGTACATCTCAGTCAATGGAGTATTACGGCATGGCACTGGTGTTTAGCGGTTCATTCCCACTCCGATCATTTTTCGGATGTTGCATCGAAATCGATTTAATAACAAACTGTCAAAATTTTACTGGCTTCCAAATTATTTTTTCTACTAGCTAGATTATTGTATACGCAACATACTAGGTAGGAACCCTCATTTTTGGTTAATTAACCGTTCCTTTTCTGCGTATATTACACGTTCTGTCCAAAAAGGCAATGGATTTGAGCTAATTCTATTATGTATGTCATGTATTGACAGTTTTAGCTGAGTGAGATTCCATTCAGCAAATCAAATAGCCGTTTCACCAGATCACTATCATTATTTCTCTGTTTTCGCTTGCAGTGCCTGTACGTAAGAATTATGTACAGTGTATACTGGTTCTGTTCAATTCTGTGCAGACTTTCCAAAGAAAAGTCCAAAGTGTTCGGATCCAATGCAATTATTTGTGAAATGCCTTTTATTTTTCACTATGGGAGCGCCATTTATGAGGGGGACGACCCCATTGCGTGGCAGCTCACTCTACCATATGGGCGACCCAATGCAATTATTGTCCATGCGATATGTGTGTACAATGAAAAAAATTGCAGCTTATATTTACTCATAAATGGAAGGGGTTTTTTTGTTTACTTGAATGATTTTTATTAATTTCTGTAATTTTTTGAAGGCAATTTCATTAATTGTATGGCCATTGTAAGATTAAAGATGTTAAGGTGACTTTTATGTTAAGGTGACTGCCTACGTTCGAAGCCATTTTTTTTTAAAATTGTTTTTTTAAGGATTTTTTGGTCTTTTATGGTAAAATAGCATTTAAAAAAATCACTTGCATGTAAATACCATACTTTTTTATAAATTGGTCAATTTGAAGTAATTTTTAATGAAATTTAGCTGAAACGCCTATGACTCTGTACAAAATTCGAATGCTACTATTTTAATTTCCTTCTCAAACATGATACATATAACAGTTATCTTCAGAATGGCCCACAATCTAAGAGAAATTTTAAAATGCAAAAATTATACAGACAATTTTATGTTCCAATATGAAAATTTTCCCAAATTCGTCATTCCTTTCCTTATAAAAACAGCCCCAAACAAAAAACTATTTATTATACATCAATTATTGTGCGTCATTTCATTAACAATAGCATCTAAAACATTACCTGAAAATTTTATCAAATTATATGCATTATTATGTGAAATATCATGATAACGGTAGAGATTTGTGGTAAAAAACATAATTCTGAGAAAAACGCATTTAAAGTTGTTTGTCACTTCAATTTTGTATTAGGCGATGTTTTTTAAAATAGCTATAACTCTGCTTCTAATTGGTGTAGAATGAAAATCAAAACGGTTTTGAAAAGAGAAAAGATTGAATTACACGGTTCTTGCAAAAAATAAAATTGACCAAAATAGTCAAAAAATGGCATTTTCAACTTAAGCAGTCACCTTAAATCACTTGAGGATATTAATATGAGGATTAACGAAAGAATAATAGAGAGAGGAGTCCGATTCCACCCAAACACAGTTCCAGATCAGACTGAACAACAGTCACCTGTACCCTATTCTGAAGTTCTGTCCCCTCCTAACTATTGCCAGACATTAAGCATTTTTACAACGCCAGAACAGAAATGTGCATTAATGCAGTTTCAGATCCTGAAACATTTTATCAGACGATCTCTAATACCTCTAAATTTTGTGTGAATCATAGAATATATTGCACATTCAATAACTTTCTACTTTTTTGCTAATAATGAAATGAATTTCTAAACCTGCTGATCTCTTTCAGGTATAACAATTGGAGTTCGTATTTTTGGACCAGTCTTCGGATTTTTACTCGGATCTTTTTGTACGAGCATTTATGTGAACTTTCCATTCGGTAAGTTTTAATCTCTAATCTGTATCATCGCCTTTTTTAATCTAACATCCTGTTAAATTTGATTCGCTTTTTAGCGTACAACTGCGCAGATTTCTTCTCTGAAAGAGAACGATAGTAAAAGCATGCAAACTTTTAGGTATACATATCATGTATATAACTCGCATGGAATTTTCTTGTTAAATGAAACTGCATCTGATATGCTATTATAAAAGTGTATGTTTCTATAATTAGGAATCAATGAGTTAACAGAGCATTTGTGATAATAGTAAATAAAATTTCATTTTTATATATTATTTATAGTTTAAAAAAAAATTTTACAAATGTTTTGGTGAAATAATCTGAACAGCTAATGCTTGCATACATACTTTTACTTTATATAATTTTACTTTATATCTATCATATAATTTTATATAATTTTACTTTATATACTTTTACTTCATATCTATCATTCTATAAAATTTTAATCATTATTTTTCTCAAAGTAAATGCTGTTTTCGATTTTATTAAATTCTTTTAAATTTGGCGTTACACAAAACGAAATTATGCGTCATTATGTCAAAGTTCCCTATCATGAACAACTTCTTAAATGAAAAAAGAAATCAAATAACAACATTAAAATGTGTTTTATTTTAAGGCACTTTATTTATTTTTCATTTTGTGATGTTCCTCATAAGATTGCTTAACTTATTGACGAAACTAACCTCTATCAGCCTGGTTGAAATTCACGAAAGAAAGAGAATTGTTTAGTAAGAGAAAGTAGTTCAGAAGCTTATACAGACCAAATGTAATCTTTTCTTCTAGAAACGCTACTAAATAAACAAAACTTCTCTCTGCTCGCATTTTATTGTGAGACATGTGCAAAAACAGATTTCTCTACTCACTTTCAGATCTAAATCTCTCTGCATAATCTACATAGCGACATTTGTGTAAAGCATTTAGGCATCAGAATATAGTTTATGCAGCCAAAAGATTTTGGTACACCCACTTTTGATGCTTTATAGGGATGTAGAGGTACTGTTTATAGTTTATGGTTCCTTCTCTTTGATTTATTACAGCTGTAATCCTCTGGTGTAGTCTCTTCTCTATGTTCTGGCAAACTTTGGCTGAAATTGGCTTTCATTTCCTTCCTGTACCGCGGTTTGAGTCAACAAGTGGTGACTTGTCAATTATGTCTGACGCGCAGCCATCGCTATGGCTTGTCCGAAAGATTTCAAGTGGTGTTTACGGCTGGTTTCTGCGCTGGCCATTTAAATTCTACCACATTCATGTTTTCGAGCCGTGAAGTTAGAAATCTGTACTGAGAACATGTTCGTTGTACTGAAACAACGCCGAACCTACTTCAAATTTTTGATAAAGTGTTGGAATCGGTATATGGTCCAGGTGAACTTGCTATTCGTCATGTAAAAAACTCCTGACAGTGAAAATGAACAGAGTCAAAAAGCGCTAGACCAGGGGTGGGCAATTGTTTTGGCTCGGGAGCCGCTTTGTGTAAGCAGAGATTAGCGGAGGGCTGCACCTTTTAAAATTATTGCATTTAGTAGTTAACTTTGCATTTCAGAAAAGATATAAATAGTATCATAAAAATCAATAAATATACATTAAACAAAATATTGACAGTTTTTCTGGCTGTCCGAATTTTTCTGGGTGTCTTGGCGGGCCACAAAAAATCTGTAGCGGGTCGCAATTTGCCCATCCTTGCGTTAGACTATTACATTACGCAACCAGTTGCAAGTTTCATTGACGTCACACGACACTTCAGCAAATACGGTCTCCAAATATCCAGACACGTCGAGTAGATTACTAGGTATCATACTGGAATTCTTAGCACCATAGGACCCCTCTCATTGATTCACATTACGATGAATCTAAACGAAGTTTGGCATTGTCAAGTCTGATCGGTGTTTTCTAACGAAGTAGCATGACCTTGAGAACTAAGTACAAGCACGTTGCGGTTCCAATCTATTAGTTTCTTGGGACAACCTTCATTGCATTTCTACCTCAGAGCACTGTCGCTAGCAGTAGAGCTGGTAAGAGTCGAAATCTCACTGGCTGATTGACTGAACATTAAATGTTTCTTGTCCTACCTCAAATAACAGATCTCTAGCTATTTTCATGGGGTAAACGTCTAGGACTGTAAAACTATTCAGTAATCTAAAATCAATGCATAACCTAACGCTTCCGTCCTTCTTAGCGACACAAACTACGGGATGAGCCTATTCACTGTCACTTGGCTCAATGAGGCCCATATCTAATAACTATGATCTGCCGATCTACTTCCTTTTGTAAACTAATAGGGATCCTATACGGTTTGAGTCTCTCTGGCGAACGGTTCTCCGTAATTTTGACAGAATGTCCTTCAATCGTGGCGTGTCCGGGCTTGGAACTAAATATATCTACATATTTCCGGAGAATATCAAAAAGTTCCTGGGTTTGTTCAGCTGTTAAACCAGTACTTTTCGTATTTTCAATGCGTTTTCTGATATCTTCAACATTTTTATTCCTCTTGTGAGCAGGTGCATAGTGAATTATCCCAAAATCTTCATCTAGTTCGAAAACCATACCAACATGATTTATTCCTTGAATGTAAAGTCGGAGCTTATTAATGTGGAGTTCCTTGATACTCCCATCTTCCATTTCGACTTTTGCAGTATGTGGTCTAGTAAGTTGTATAACTGTGGCAGGTCCAATCCAAGTAGCTAAAAGTTTGTTTGAGGACGCAGGTAACAGTACTAAAACCTTCTCGCCAACAACAAAAGATTTTTCTTTCTACCAAAGATTATAATTAGAATAATATCGTTCTTGAGACTTTTCTGCATTCTTAGATGCAATTTCAATAGCTTTTCTTAGGTTTTCAGTTAATTTTTGTAAATAATCTACAATTGGACGAGATGCAGTGGTTGTACTCCGTTTGTCCGTCTTCTTTTAACAAAGAGAAAGGACCCGGAAGTAATCTCCCGTAAACCAAATGGAATGGTGACAACCCAGTAATGCTATATGGTACTTCTATATACACGAATAAAAGATGAGGAAGATTAAATCCCAATATCTGCCGTATACTTGAATATTTTTGTTCATCATCTCCTTTAAAGTTCGGTTCCAACGTTCGACAGCACCCATACTTTCAGGATGTCTTGGAGTGGAAAAACGCGGAGATGCGCCTAGGAGATTTTCAAAAGTCTGAATGAGCTTTGATGTAAAATTTGTAATGATTCATGAGGTTAAATCTAATAATACACTTCTCAAACATATACTACAATAATAAACACCAATAACCAGAGTTCTTAACACTAACTCTGTCAGCCCTTGAAAAACTGTAATTGATAAAAATTCAAATAAATACCTATTAACACCCGAATAACCATTGATGTATAATCAAAAAGTACTACACGTAAACAAACTGTTCGAATTAATGTGCTATAATATTGTAACCACAGAAGCAAAATATCAGACACATTCAAAAATATTAACAGATCCAAGAACAAACATTAAACAAGTTTCGTTTCCGCAATACTGTGAAAAATCATTAAATATCAAAACTTTCGATAAGAATATTGTGTGTACAACTCAGTTTTGTAAAATTTCCGAAAATGAATGTTCAATTACACCAACAGAACCGACAATAATATTTTATCAGACCACAACGTACATATAAAAATAATCAAACGTATTTATTTTATTCTGTGCTATTCGTCAACATTAAATATTCCACCTAAAATGTAATTATACAAGCCTTATTATAAGAATATCTATCAAGAATGAAGCCCGCATCATGCGGCCCGAACATGGCCGCATCTATTTTCTATCTCCCCTAAAGCGAGTTGAGTTGTTCTTTCACAGTTCTTTGCTGGGTGGCAACTAGTTTCGAACTAATTAGTAGTTCATCAGGCCACAGAGCATTAGGTTTGACTGTCTCTTTGGACAAGTCACAGATCCATTTCTCAGTTAATTTTATTGTGGATATCAAGAAGCTGTGTGTTCCTGTTAAGCCTTTTTCATAAGTTCCCTGTGAGTCATGTATATATAATCATTTATTCTTAATTCAAGCATATGAAGGAACTAAAAGTAAAAGTTTTTTTTATTTATTTTAATTAGATTCTCCAAAAATAATCAGTAAAACTCTGGGTTTTGTTAAGGAAAGAAGCAAGAAATTTTGTACTTGAACTCACATGAAATAAGTTTCTCTCAGAAATATAACATTCTTGTTCTCAAGACAAAGAAACACTGTCGTGTTAAGAAACGCAACGCAGTTGGAAACAGTTTATTACAGAGCTAGTCTTCCAACATCATTTTCAATCGAGAGTATAATTTCCCTTAAAGTTTAAAGCTTTTTGCTTATTTCTGACATGTAGCTCTTTTTATGAGTTTTTCTTGATTAATCCTAATCATTTGATAAAGGAATATTTCTCCAAATTTATTTTAAATTTATAGTTTATTTTAAAATAAAGCGCAGCACGGACAAGTACAGGAGACTATATTACAGGTAGGAGAATATTATTTACATGAACAAATAGAATGTAATTATCTTAGAGTTCCACTGAACACACCAGGCACGTACAGAGTCTACAACAGGTGTTTAACCTTTTGCAGCATCTGGGCCACATGGTAAATTTTTTGAAGGCAGGCGGGCCGCTTAAAAAAGTCAACTACATTTAAGAGCTTAGTTTTATTATGAAAATGAAAAATACATTGAATATGTAATGTATATAAAATTATAATCTTGGTAGGCAATGTGATGTGGTAATTTTCAACAAACTCGAACTTAATGCGATTTTTGAAATGGGTGTTTTTTTAATATGTCTGCTATATTCGGTGGTATGCTACTCGAAGCCAATCGCAATGTATTTTTAAGGTGTGTATCAGTCAACACACTCCGTTTTGATGTTTTAGTTAATTTCATTAAAGAAAAATTGTTCACACACATATGTTGTAGAGAAGAGAGACTATATTCGTGAGGCAAATTATCGAAGTTATGGAAATTGTTCGAATGAAATATAATTTTTATAAAAATCTACAAGATCTTTGCTATTAAATATATCCTTTAGCTCTGAGTTGGATTGCAATTCTGTTTTTTCCATTTGCAAATTATCTGGCACATCATCAATATTTAAAAAGAATGGCGAAGTAAAAATTCGAACTTCTTTATAGAGAAATTCTGCGAATCGTTCCTCAAATTCAACTTTTAATTCTTTTATTTTCTTTGCATACATATTAATGTTTGCTAATCAGCGAGATTGTAAATTGACAAAGTTGAATGCATTATTATTTTCCAACTGCTTTTCCCAAATAGCTTTGCTAAGAATGATTTAATGTTGGTGATGAATTCGGAAATTATAATGTTTTTGTCTTGCATTTTTATGTTTAAATCAGATAGGTGAGATGTAATATCCACCAGAAACGCAAGATCAGCATTCCATGCAGTGTTATTAAGTTCTTCAGTCGGTTTCCCTTTCATATCCATAAATAAAACTATTTCTTCTAAGCGATCGTAAAATCTTTGCAAAACTTTTCCCTTGCTTAACCAACGAACTTCGCTAAAATACACTGCTGGCCACTGTAAATGCAACACCCTGAAGGAAATATGCAAATAACATGAAATTTACAACATGCATTAGCGGAGGTGAGATATGCAAATGATTAGAATTTCAGCGCAGACGCACATCACGCGGGCCTGTGGCGCCACTTCAAAGCGCTATTTAAGGCTTGGAGATTTCGACGATTTCAAGTTCGGCAATTGTGTTTTTCTTGTGGTTTTTCAAAAAAAAAACGATCAATTATGCCTCGTCGAAAACAGCGATCATCTTTTGATCAAGTATCCGAGTTCGACAGAGGAAGGATAGTGGCCTACCGAGATTTTGGATTATCTTTCAGGGAAATCGGTAGTCCTGTTGGACGAAACCAAACAACTGTAATGCGGATATGTGATCGTTGGATGCAGGAGGGTACGACGGACCGGCGTGTTCGATCGCATCCACCTCAGCGCACCACTTCACGTGATGACAGGCAAATTGTGCCCATGGCAGTGACGGATCGCTCAGTCACATCACGAACCATAGCACAGCACATGCAGTCTGTAACGCATCATCCAGTGTCTGCGCGTACCATTCGACGCCGTTTACAGCAGAGTGGTCTGTCCGCAAGACGTCCATTGCTTTGTCTACCCTTGACGCAGAACCACAGACGTCTCCGCGTCAATGGTGCGATGACAGAAGGATGTGGACGGCAGAATGGAATGAAATTGTCTTTACTGACGAGTCACGCTTCTGTCTGCAACACCACGATGGTCGCATTCGAGTCTGGAGACACCGTGAAGAGAGGATGCTGAACAGCTGCGTTATGCACCGCCACACTGGTCCTGCACCGGGTATTATGGTACGGGGCGGTATTGGATATCACTCTCGCACACCTCTAGTACGTATTGCCGGTACTTTAAACAGCCAGCGCTACATCTCTGAGGTGTTGGAGCCAGTTGTCCTTCCTTACCTTCAGGACTTGCCCACAGCCATAGTTCAACAGGATAATGCACGACCACACGTGGCACGCATTGTCCAACGGTTCTTCGTCAATCGCCAGATTGAATTGCTTCCCTGGCCGCCTCGCTCTACGGATCTTTCGCCGATAGAAAACATGTGGTCCATGGTTGCTCTACGATTGACCCAGATTCCATCCCCAGCTGCCACAGCAGATCAACTTTGGCAACGTGTAGAAGCTGCTTGGTCTGCTGTACCCCAAGAACTCATCCAAAGTCTCTTTGAATCAATGCCGAGGCGTGTGGCAGCGGTGATCTCCAACAATGGCGGCCATTCTGGCTACTGATTTTGGCAGGAACCACACTTCACAGAAGTCTATAAATTTAATCATTTGATACTTGGTCAACATGTTATCTACAAAATAAATTTTGTTGTGATATCTCTTGTCTTTCTTGGTGTTGCAATTTGGGTGGCCAGCAGTGTAAATGACATCTCCCTATTCGGAATCAAGTAGTAATAAAAATTCCTTAAATTGGCGATGGTTTAACGCACGTGATAAAATTTATAGTTGACACTGCTATCTTCATAGCACTATGGAATTCTAATTGTTTTGCACATAAATTTTAAATATGCAAAACACCATGACAACAAAAAGTTTTTATGTTCAATGATTAAAGACTTAATTCTAAGTGAAGTTAATGATGACCTCTCATAGCAGGTGCCCAATCAGGTGCTATGTCGCTCAGTTTGGGAAGTGGAAGTCCATACTTTTCCAAAGTCTCCTGTATTGCTTGGTAGATATCTGAAGCTGTTGTTGTTTCTTTCATGCTGACCAAGTCTAGCAATTCTTCGGTTACGTTCAATGCTGTGTCCACTCCACGAAAAAAAATTGCAAATTGTGCTGTATCAGAGATATCCGTGGATTCATCCAAACAAATGGGAAAATATTCATAAGTATGGCTACGTTTGATTAAATTGCTCGCGACGTTTTCTGCAATTTCATCAATTCGACTAGCCACAGTATACCGCGATAAGCTTAAATTACTGAATAGATTTTTTTTTCAAGGCATATTATTCCACCGGCTATTTCGAGACATTCTTCTATTACACTACCGTCCGAAAAAGGTTTTAGTTTCTTAGCTAAAACGTGGCTTATTTCATAGGTAGCTCTTGTGCAAGCCTACCCATCAGCCGACAATTTTGTGAATAAACTCCGTTGCCCCATTTAGCTATTTTGCATTATACTTAACTTGTCTTTTCTTAACTGATCTGTAAACATTTCATATTTTTTCTCCGTGTTTTTGCATATAGTGGCGTTTAATATTGTATTCTTTCATCGCGGCAAGTTTCTCAGAAGAAATTACGCACAAAGGTGAATTTTTGTAGTTAATAAAAAAATAGTCATTTGTCCAAGAATCAATGAATATCCTATTTTCATCTTGAAATTTTCGCTTTTGTTTTAATAACGCCATTTATGGGTTCTTCAAAGAAATTTTATAAAATGAAGTACACTGGTTAAGAAATTAAGAGAATATGCAGACTTGGTCGATTATCTCTAGAACTACTGTACCGATTTTAATGAAATTTGATATGTACATACATTGATACAATACAAAACAAATAACCATTCAATAATTGTAATACACACGCATGATCGTGCGTAACACTCGTTGGAGTCGGAAGGTATGGAACAGCGGTTGCTGAATAAACAAAAAAATGGGTTAATAGATGGGTTAATAGGGTGTATGGTCCTCTCTTACAGATATACAGGTCTAGCAGCGTGATTTCATACTTGAAATAAGGCAGGTTATCATTTCCAGTGGCAATTGGTCCCACTCGTTCTGCAACGCTGTTTTTATTCCCTGGATGGTTCACGGAGAGGGGTTGCGAGTTGCAATTGCCCTTGCCAGAGAGTCCCAGACATGCTCTATAGAGTTAAGATCTGGAGATCTGGGTGGCCAATCCATCCGGCGAATATCCTCACTCTCTAGAAATTCTTAGACCAGAAGAGCTCTATGTGGTCTCGCGTTATCGTCCATTAAAATGAACTCAGGACCAACTGCACCCCTGAAAAGGCGAACACAGGGCTCCAAGACCTCATCACTGTACCTCACACCAGTCACAGTGCCTCTTTGAAAGATATGGAGAGGTGTGCGGCCATCCAACATGATGCCTGCCCAGACCATTAAACCTCCTCCACCATAATGGTCTATTTCGCGGACATTGAATGGTAGGTAGCGGGTCCATGTTCTCTCCATATGAACGTACGGCGAGAATCGGTGTTTAGGCTGAACCGGGTACTCATCAGTGAAGAGAACGGTCGCACATTGATCCATACTCCAATCTCTATGCTCTCTGCACCATGATAAACGGATTCTCCTGTTCGTAGAAGTGAGCGGGACGCAAACAGCAGGTCTTCTTGCAAACAACCCTCTCTCATGAAGTCTTTTGGAAACAGTCACCCTTGATACACGGGTTCCTGTGGCTGCATACAAGTCACGAGAGAACTGAGAAGCTGTAGCACTCCTGTTACGCCTCGCTATAATCGACAAATGGCGATCTTCTCTGGGCCGTCGTGGCTCTTGGACGACCTTGCCCAGGCTTTCTCTCGATGGATCCGGTATCCTGGAACTGTTTCCATAAGTTACACACGACGCTGGGCGTTAAATTGAAGTCTCTACAAATTTGGACTTGAGATTGGCCTGCTTCTAGCCTCCCCACAATTAGCCATCTCATTCCATCATCTAAACGTTGGTAGTTACTCATTTTTGCTGTTACAATTTGAAATTAACCAATTGCTTCAAAATAACACCATTTATTAACCCATTTCTTTGCATTAGGATTAGAAAAATGGTGAAACACAACATCAACATTGGAATGATTTATATTTGTTATACCATGCGCGGGGCCGCAAGTTAAACACTCTTGGTCTACAATCACCTCCGTCGTTCTCCGTAAGAGCGTATCAGACACATCTGGAGTCCACAATCACCCCTAGCGTTCTGCGTAGTACCACTTACCTTGCGATAGGTGGCGTTATTGCTTGTTATGATGACTCGCCGGTCTCTACAATCCCATCATTGAGACTAATTATTATTATCCCCCATTTGTCGATGTTTATTATAATCGTCTTCTATATGCATCGCTTTGGATTACAAGTATTTGAGATGATACTATGTCATCTTCACACTTCATTAATACTTGAAAAGAGATCTTAAAATTTCAAAAAATTCAATAAATGTTTTATGCTGTAAATTTCTATGGATATTTAGATACAGATAAAATTATAAAACTTTTTTTTATTTATTTAAAAAAAATTTTAACTTGTCCAGATTTTTATACATCTGCGAAACCAATAATTCTATTTTCACAATTTTTTTCCTTCTATCCACAGGAAAGATTTTAGAATAATTTGTCTTCAAGACTTTTAAAAATATAAAATTTTGAATTTCTTTTGACGTACAAAAATCAGTTTTAATGCTAATTTTTAAAATTTGAAAAATATTTTCAGATTTTTTTTTTTTAAATGAAAAATTCTGATAATATTTTAACGAAAAAAAGGAATGCTGTACAAAATTGTATAACGATACCTCATAAGGAATATTCGATATATCCTTTTAACCTTCTTAGGGTGTTCGGGTCTTTTTTGACCCATAACAAGTTTATTTCGTATGGATTTATTACAATTTGGGGAATTTTTCAAATATATACTGTGACTTTGTTTTTATAGTCATAGTAAATATTCAGCTACGTGAATTTATTTTTTTCAGACGGTAGTTTTTTAGCAATAAAAATTGCAACACATAAGTCGTTCGGGTCAATTTTGACCCATGTGGAATTTTCAGAGCATAGCAGCATGAGCACCGTAATTTTTAATATATTATTCAATTATTGCTGTGATACAATGCATTAATGCTTTCGTTCTTCTCCGTTATATATTTTTTTGTTTCCTTTTGGCACAATAGATGACACTAATAGTACTTTACTGTCCTTAGCAGTTCCTAATTTCTGTAACCGATATTTACTTCTTGCGCAATAGATGACACTAATAGTACTTTACTGTCCTTAGCAGTTCCTAATTTCTGTAACCGATATTTACTTCTTGCGCTTTCCTTTCCACTCTCGTAGAGTGTGTAAAGGGGCGTTGTAAAGCGATGAATCTGACCAGTCGACGAGTCAGACGGCGACTCTATTTAACAAAAATGGTAAAATCAAATGGAAATCTGAACCACAAGCTTTTTGTGGTAGGCGTGAGGCAGAAAATGTTGTGAACATGACTCCAGGACCCACGAGATACGCCACGTCTAGAATGGAAGACGAATACTCTGCATTTATGTTGTTTTTTTCCTCCAGCAATTGTGAATATCATACTAAAAAATTGTAACGTCGAAGGAAAAAAGGTGCTTTGTAACAGTTGGAAGAATTTGAATAACGTTGACTTGGAAGCATTTATTGGCTTGTTGCTGCTGTCTGGGGTATATAAATCTCTTAATGAGTCTACAGAGAGTCTGTGGGATGCCACAACGGGACAGGATATCTTCAGGGCAACTATGTCCTTAGAAAAATTCAAAATGATATCAAAGATTCTTCGATTTGCTGACAAGTAGACCCGACCAAGAGGACGGGTAACTGACAAATTTGTAGCCATAAGAGAACTTTGGGACAAGTGGGTTGAAATTTTGCCTATTTTGTATAACCCTGAATTTTATGTTAGTGTGGATTAACAACTGGTAGCTTTCCGTGTAAAGTGCCCCTTCCGCCAGTGCATGCCTAGCAAACCAGCCAAGTACGGCCTAAAATTTTGGGTACTTTGTGACAACGCTACCAATTATGTCTGGAACATACAGCTGTATAGTCAGTAAAGAGGCAAGTGCGCAGTCCTCCAGAGTACTCTTCACCATCACAGAAAGATAGCAGATACAGACATAAAGAAACCTCAAATCATTTTAGATTACAACAGCGCCAAAGGTGGAGTAGACTTTAGATAGACTAGTCTCCCACTATTCCTGTCAGAGAAAGACGAATAGATGGTCCATTGTAGTTTTTTCCAACATCCTAGACATTTCAGAGTATAAAGCATTATTATTCATCAAGATCAACCCAGAAGGGAAGATGAACTCCTTTCACAAAAGGAGAATCTTTATCGAGAAGCTTGGCGTGACTTTGGTTACCCACCACATTGAAGGAAGAAAACATCTGCCAAGAGCAAGGGCTGCCCGAGTATTGGCGATGAGTATTCGAAACTCAGGACAACCTGAACCCCAATCTGAAGAAACCGGAAGGTAGCAACTACTGGCAAAAGGGGAAGATGTCGCTTATGCACACAGACTGAAAACAAATGTCCTGTGAGGTGTTTCAAAGGTACTTGTAACTTTACTTGTAAGAAACATTACATTCAAGTGTGTAAAAATTGTATATAAACGGAACAACTTAGAGACTAACGAATTTACAAATTTTCTATGACTTTCCTTCATTGATTGTTCAAGCGTCCAAAATTGTATTGTTGGATGTAAGCTAAATATTTCATAAATATTTCGTTAATGTGAAATTTTATTTCCAAAAATAAACAAATAATATTACTCGGGTGCAAACTTTCTTGTTTTATCAAACGAATGTAAAAATATATATGTAATAAATACAGGAAAAATCCGTGCTACATTGTATTGCATTTGAAAGTTTACAGTGATTTTCAGGGGTGAAGGATTGAATTACAGCATTTTTATTTTATAAATGCAGAGTGGTTCATTAAATTCAAGCTTCCTTATGGTTATGAAAACTTACCTGTAAAACAATGTTAAATGATATACAAATACATAAAAGTGTAGGTAAAATGATAACTAAATAAATAATTAAATTACTGATATAAATAAAATGTGACTATAATTCAACAACATTGAAAATTACGCCTTGGGTCATTTTTGACCCGAACACCTTAGGTATATGCTACATTGCAACAACGCAACAAGGTTAAGGATAGCAGATCGAGAGAAATTCCATCCGGAAGTACAGATGTACTGTACGGTATTCATAGGCAATACAGCTTTAAAAAGTCCATGGTATCATTTTCCATACCATATATATCTTTAAAAAGTTGTATATGGTATTGTTATCATTACAGAAACCTGCTGTTTGTGTTGTTTTATTCAGAAAGTCTGTTTTGCGCTAAGAAAATAAGAATGTAAGAATTTCTTGTCTCTATTTTATGGTAACTACGTGAAAGCATAGCTTCCATTTTGAATTTGGTCCTTCTGTGTCAGGAGAGCCACGCTAGGGCTCGCGAACCTCTTTGGGACTTTTGATTCAAAGATCAATGTTTTTCAAACACCTTATGACTTATAAGAATCCCCACAACTTCTATCTGTATTCTGCATTGAGTCTGAAAAAAAAATTAATGACTTTCAGTATTGACAAATCAACATTTCACTACGAACTGCAACAACTAAGTATATGCCAAATTGGGATAATTTGGAAAGAGAAAAGACTAAAGTTGTTAAAACCATTTTTTTAATTTAGAAATTTTAGTTATTTTAAGAAATTTAAATTAATATATTAAATAAAATCTATATATATAAAACGCGTAGGTATGCGGCACAAAAATCGACGATATTTCTACACTCCGAATGGCAACGACTGCCACTACCAGATGTAAACATTAGCGGCCGTCCGCAATTTGCAACCGCGTGTCAACATGGATTTACGCACTGAAATCAAGAATGTTCGAAAGCGAGCTGCACGATCAAGTGAAAATTGGGAACAGTCTCAAGAATGAAAGCGAAGAAATAATTCATTAAGAGAGAGGCGTGAAAGAGAGAGCATAAATAATCGCGAGGTTAGGCTTAACCGTCGCCAGCATAGCAATAAACAACCAGTAATATTTAATTTTCTACACTTTTTTCAGTACTTGCTGAATTTTTACTCCATTTTATAACTGAAGAAATTTTCTCAACAATTTATTATTTGATATGATTGAGTATAGATATCTGAATTGTGAACAGTAATACATACAGAGAGTGATTTTCCCCAACAATTTCTTATTTGTTTTAATGCTAAAGTGTAGATATCTTAATTTTGAAACATAGTACATACAAAGAGGGATGTAATTTTTAAAATCATTGATGTTGGGTTTCTCAGTCTTATCTTTAACTCTTTTCTAAGGTAAAGGAAATTCACATTTTTTTATCACGATGTTCTAGAATCAGCCTTATAGAGAATACCCCTTACAACATATATTTGTGATGACAGGTAATGGTAACATTCCTTACATATGTTACTTTCAGTTGCGTTGTTTTGCAAAAGAAAATATAAAACTAAAAGCGACCATGATGGTCGCGAAGCGGCTAGTATTAGAAAAAAACAACGCTTAAAATTTCTTTCCTATCCAATATAATCTTTTTCTGTTTTTGGCTTTTCTATATATAGAGACATTCTAAAATGGCTCTTACCACTTTTTAATCTTGTCACCCTTGTTCTGTATCTTATCATACCTGGCTTTATTTATAAGATTTTTGTTTAAAATAACGCGGGAGAGCTCATATGAATGATTGCGCTATACCTATGAATCAGAATATCGTTCATAAATGCAATTTCCCTGGTTTAGCAAACGAATCAATGGATTCAATGTAAAATTGGGAATTCATTGCACTAATTCCCAACCGAATTTGGGCGATCGAAGGGAGTGAAATATTTTCAAATCAGTATTCACTTCAAGTCAGTCGATTCTGTCACTTTTTCGATCAACGGATTTACATTCTTCAACTCCGTATTGATTCTGTGTGCCTGTTATTTATTCTAGCGTCGATACACTCCATTGCATTCCGTTGCTGAGAAAGAGGTGAAATTTTATTTATAGAAGTTGAACAACACTTGTATGCGATTGTCAAGTTCCTGATGAATCGGAAACAGAATGTCATTCTTTTCCGCAGCTATAAACGGATGCAACAGATAACTCTCACTCCCCGTCTTCAAAATTAATATCTTTAAGAATGTTTGGAATGGGAAAATATGCTTAACCTTTAGCTTACGGGAACCGTTTTTGAAAATCTCGCTTTAGAACGGGAATCTTTTACCTACTGTAAGAACGGTTAGCGTGGGGTTCGTTGGAAAAAGTGGTTAATTGCTTTCTTACGGACCGTGGGATATGTGAAGAATTTCGTCATTCCCTACATCTGGAGCTGGTTTAAATAAACAAATTAAAGATGTGACAGAAAGGACATTTTATTTGCTTATCTCTATATATAAAATAGTTCCGTAACTGACTCATTCATTCACTGACTCATTCATTCACTGACTGACTGACTGACTGACATACAACGCACAGACCAAACCGCTGGACCTAAAGGGCTGAAATTTTGCATGGCGATTCTTCTAATAGTGTAGAGGTACACTAAGAAAGATTTTTCAAAAATTCTTCTCGGATTTTTTTAAATTAAATTTTTAAGCTGTTTTTTAAACTTTTTTTACGTTTGCATTTAAAATAATACATTGAGGGTTATAAAATTTAAATCACGAGAAAGACCATAAAAATTCCTTCAAAATGAAATTTTTTTCGAATTTTTACTTTCATTTCCTGATTTTTGGTGAATTTTTAAAGATTAATTTTTAGAATTTAATTTATTAAATGCTGATCACGTGATTTCTTTTTCTGGTACTTTAAATAAATTTATCGTCACGTGCATAACAACTAAATAGACAAAAAAAAAATTTTTCTCTCTAATGCAGCAGACGATTAGATATTATCAAAAAAAATAAATATCCCTTACGATTTTTTTATAAAATATATTTTTTACATCAATTGTATACATTGATCGTCGCATTTATTATAAATATATATAATTTTTTTTTGGCATTAATTGCATACATTGACCGTTGTATTTAATTTGAATGTACTCCGTAGCGAAGCGCGGGTTTTCAGCTAGTCTATATATATAAAACAGTTCCGTAACTGACTGACTGACTGACTGACTGACATACAACGCACAGACCAAACCGCTAGACCTAAAGGGCTGAAATTTTGCATGGCCATTCTTCTTTTAGTGTAGGGGTGCACTAAGAAAGATTTTTGAAAAATTCTTAGTTTTTTTTAAAATTAAATTTTTAAGCTGTTTCAGTAACTTTTTCAAGTTTGCATTTAAAATAATAATCTGAGGGTTATTAAATTTATATCACGAGAAAGATCATAAAAATACCTTTAAAATGAAATCTTTTTCGAATCTTTACCTCCATTTTCTGATTTTTGGTGAATTTTTAAAGATTAAATTTTAGAATTTAATTTATTAAACGCCGATCACGTGATTTCTTTTTCTGGTACTTTAAATAAATTTATCGTCACGTCCATAACAATTAAATAGACAAAAAATATTTTTTCCCTTGCTAATGCGGCAGACTATTGGACATTATCCAAAAAAATATTAAAATACAGTAAAAGATATGTTCCTCAAACTGTACTATATTCTTTAGTATGTCCTATTAGATTTAATTTGACTATTTTCTTCATTATTTTGTCTATAAAAATCTCTAAATTTTTTTATAAATACATTTTTATTTACATCAATTGTATACATTGATCGTCGTATTTATTATACATATATTTATTTTTTTGGCATTAATTGCATACATTAATCGTCGTATTTATTATACATATATTTATTTTTTTTTTTCCATTAATTGCATACATTCACCGTTGTATTTAATTTGAGTGTACTCCGTAGCGAAGTGCAAGTTTTCAGCTAGTGATAGCATATGTTCTGTAAAGGCTTTTATGGATGAGGGTATTTTAATGGTGGGAATTTTTTCATATGAGTTTTAAGAAGGAAAGGGAATTTAAATTTTTAAATATTTATAGAAAATTGACAAGAAAAGGTAAATTATAAAATTTTTCTCATATATACTCTAAATATGAAGTTGTATTCTCACGAATACAATTGTTCCTAAGTTCCATTTCAAGTCAGTGTCAAGCCATCTGGACATAGAAAATAGATTATATTACCTAATTTTCCCACCTCCTTTATAAAACATATTCTAGTAAATAAATATAGGCGTGTAAATTCATGCACAAATGTAATAGTTGAAAATGAAAATGCTGTAATGAAGGAACATAAATTCATGTCTTATTTTCTTACCAAGAAAACAAAAAAGCTTCTGTTAGCGTGATCTTTAAGATAGAGATACCTTAGTACAGATCAATACAATCTTCTAAAAATAAGGATAAAAATGTCCTCGAAAGCAAAAGCATTTATTTTGTACGAAGCTTGATAAATCAGACAGAAGAAGACACCCACACTCTCTAATAATAATAATAATAATAAGTATATACACTCATGGACAAAAAAATTAGCGCACCAAGAAGGAGTCGTCAAAATGAAACGAAATTTTACATACGTAATGACTACTTTGATATAAATAAATGATAAGAAAATCAAAGAAAAAGGATAATTTATTTCAGAGAAAAAGGCAAAAGAACGGAGGAGTTAATACTCCTTTGGACCCCCTCTAGCGCGAATGCACGATGCGATATGATCGGGCATTGAGTCATACAAGTTCTGTGTGATGTCTTGAGACATTTCGTTCCATATTTGCTGTAACCTTGCCTCTAGTTCGTTCAAACTCGTGGGATGCCCAACTCGTCGTCCCAAATGATCCCAGATATGCTCGATTGGAGACAAATCTGGGGATCGGGCAGGCCAAGGAAGGGTAGTAACCGTGCGGAGACAGTCTTGTGACACCCTTGCCGTATGAGGCCGAGCATTGTCTTGTTGAAAAATGGCTCCTGGAAGCCGTTGCATGAGTGGCAACACATGTGGTTGCAGGATTTCATGAACATACCGCTGGGCTGTCATGGTGCCACGGAACAATACTAGGGGTGACCGTGTATTGTAGGCAATGGCACCCCATACCATCACACCAGCTGTGGGAGCGATGTGTCGCTGTACAGCAAAGGCAGGATTGAAGCGTTCACCACGGGCTCTCCACACACGAACACGATTGTCATCACTGCCGAGATTGAATCTGGATTCGTCGCTAAAGACGACCTGGTTCCATTCCGCTGCAGTTCAGTTTCCTAGTCCGCGGCAAAACTCCAAACGGAGGCGTCGATGGGTGGGCGTCAAGGGCAGCACACGTAATGGGCGCCGCGATACCAACTGTCCTTCAGCCAGGCGCCTTCGTATGGTTCGAGAAGACACAGAGGCCCTTAGTGAAGGTGCTACCTGTGCCTGGATGGCGGCCGATGAAGCAGTTGGCTGTACGCGTGCATTTCTTACGATGTGGCGGTCTTCTCGACGACTGGTCTGTCGAGGGCGTCCTGAGCCTGGTCTTCGTGTACATGACATCTCTCGGGTCCACTGGTCCCAACACCTCCTCACAACACAATCAGAGCGGCCTAATTGACGAGCTACTCGCCTAGCTGACCACCCAGCTTCCATCATCCCGACGATTCTCCCCCACTCAAACTGCGACAACTGCTTATATTGTTTTCGAACACGGCGTAATGGCATGTCTATCTCAGCTCTTCCTTTGTAAATGATTCAGCACACTGAAACAAGCTTTGGTTACCTGTTTTATACTCCACAGAGTACGATGTTCAACGCCCTCTACCGGCTATACGTAATGCGCAATCACGCTGCATTTCTAATCATTTGCATATCTCCCCGACATGTACCTTCATTGCAAGTTTCGTTACGATCCCGCAATTATTTCTTGGTGCGCTAATTTTTTTGTCCATGAGTGTATATATATATTTCAATCATATAATTTATTTATATAATATATTAAGTCGAAAGTGAAGACCACGACATAAAGTTATCCAATATAAGAAGGCCAGAAATAAATAGTTTAATAATATCATGTTTTGGGATTTAATTCTGGTTTTATTTATCTTCACTGGTTATATTTATCTGCACTGGATAACCTTTATTCACATTTGATTACCTCCATTCATTGGATTTTAGATTCAACTTTTAACATATTTCACGTCTTACACAGAAAAGTGTTGTTGCATACGACTTAACATGCAAGTATTTATATTAATTTCCAATTTGTGACACTTACTTTTTATAAAGCATATTTTATTTCCAACATGCATGGAATCATGCATATATACACTGCTGGCCACTGTAAATGCAACACCCTGAAGGAAACATGCAAATAACATGAAATTTACAACATGCATTAGCGGAGGTGAGATATGCAAATGATTAGAATTTCAGCGGAGACGCACATCACGCGCGCCTGTGGTGCCACTTCAAAGCGCTATTAAGGCTCGGAGATTTCGACGATTTCAAGTTCGGCAATTGTGTTTTTCTTGTGGTTTTTTCAAAAAAACGATCAATTATGCCTCGTCGAAAACAGCGATCATCTTTTGATCAAGTATCCGAGTTCGACAGAGGAAGGATAGTGGCCTACCGAGATTGTGGATTATCTTTCAGGGATATCGGTAGTCGTGTTGGACGAAACCAAGCAACTGTAATGCGGATATGTGATCGTTGGATGCAGGAGGGTACGACGGACCGGCGTGTTCGATCGCATCCACGACAGGCAAATTGTGCGCATGGCAGTGACGGATCGCTCAGTCACATCACGAACCATAGCACAGCACATGCAGTCTGTAACGCATCATCCAGTGTCTGCGCGTACCATTCGACGCCGTTTACAGCAGAGTGGTCTGTCCGCAAGACGTCCATTGCTTTGTCTACCCTTGACGCAGAACCACAGACTTCTCCGCCGCCAATGGTGCGATGACAGAAGGATGTGGACGGCAGAATGGAATGAAATTGTCTTTACTGACGAGTCACGCTTCTGTCTGCAACACCACGATGGTCGCATTCGAGTCTGGAGACACCGTGAAGAGAGGATGCTGAACAGCTGCGTTATGCACCGCCACACTGGTCCTGCACCGGGTATTATGGTATGGGGCGGTATTGGATATCACTCTCGCACACCTCTAGTACGCATTGCCGGTACTTTAAACAGCCAGCGCTACATCTCCGAGGTGTTGGAGCCAGTTGTCCTTCCTTACCTTCAGGGCTTGCCCACAGCCATATTTCAACAGGATAATGCGCGACAACACGTGGCACGCATTGTCCAACGGTTCTTCGTCAATCGCCAGATTGAATTGCTTCCCTGGCCGCCTCGCTCTCCGGATCTTTTGCCGATAGAAAACATGTGGTCCATGGTTGCTCTACGATTGACCCAGATTCCATCCCCAGCTGCCACAGCAGATCAACTTTGGCAACGTGTGGAAGCTGCTTGGTCTGCTGTACCCCAAGAACTCATCCAAAGTCTCTTTGAATCAATGCCGAGGCGTATGGTAGCGGTGATCTCCAACAATGGCGGCTACTCTGGCTACTGATTTTGGCAGGAACCACACTTCACAGAAGTCTATAAATTTAATCATTTGATACTTGGTCAACATGTTATCTACAAAATAAATTTTGTTGTGATATCTCTTGTCTTTCTTGGTGTAGCAATTTGGGTGGCCAGCAGTGTATATACATACTTATAAAGATATATACATCTTGACCTAGATCGTTTGAAGTTATTTTTCACTTTAAAAAATTTGAATTAATGAAAGCGAGAAAAAAAATAGAGTGACTAAATGAAAAAGGATCTGAAAATTACACCGATCACAGCCTTAAGGCTTAAACGACAAAATTCACTACTGACTCTTGGTTGCAACCCCACCCGACTTCAGATCCGCCGGATGGACTCCTGGCACTTCACTCTTCCAGACCAAATGCCCAAATGCCACTTGATACCGTCCACTCGCAGTCAAACAAATAAGACCATCCATGAGCCAATAACTATAACATATAATCCTCAATTACTGTCCCGATAGCGCAGCCACCACGTGCCATCTATCACTATCCAACTTTATTAAATCAAATTACAATCGAATTCATAGTCGCCCTCACCACCTTTATAGGCTAACAAAAGACAATATGACACTTCAATCATATTAAAACATAAACCAGCAAAATAGCAATAAACATAAGTCTGTAGTACAGACAACCAAAAGGTGACAAGAATGTATAAATAATTTAAATAACCTTTAACAACTCATTATAAACATTTATTTTCTCTACATAAGTTATGTCCAGCAAAATTGACAAACATAATTAACAAATTTAAAAAGAAGAAGTAAAGCAAGCAATCACCAAATAAGATTTCGCAAAGCTAAGCAAAGAAGTCAGGTAGCCAAGCTACCAAAAATGTTCCTGAGGAACATAGTCTGTACTTTCGATAATCCTCTTCAACTCAGCCCGATAGCGGCTGCAACTCCTATCCGTCGGCAGAAGTGCAATTTCTTTCTTCATCCCACTTTTCTCTCTATAGCTGTTACAATTCGCACAAAGGGGGCGTCCATTAATTACGTGAGGCGATTTTGGCGATTTTTCGACCCCCCTCCCCCCCCTGGTGAGATGTGAGATTTGGCTCGACCCCCTTCCCCCCCCCCCCTTAATCTCACGTGAGATTTTTCAAAATGCGTATTTTTAGTGTTAATGGATTAATCTGTGATTGCATTGGATTTATTTTAAAAAAACATAATTTGCTTAATTATTTTTATTTAAGACTAGTTAAGACTAGTATTTAAGACTACTAAGAACGTAGTCTAGAATCACAGTGAGAAAATCGAACAATAAAATACTTAAATAGGAACTACTAAAATTCGTAAAAGAATATTCGTTCTAATTCAGTCCACGGGAACTCATGTGTGGTCTCAAGAGTGACTACTGTATTAAGTAGGATTTAGCCATATTTTAGTGTAGAAACATGTTTTACTTAATATAACCCAGTTTTCTCACAAATTTACCCTGTTTCTTGCGGGAAAAAAAATTTCGTGATATTTGCCGAGACCCCCCCCCCCTCTCCCCACGTGAGACTGGGTGAGATTCGGCTCGACTCCCTCCCCCTCCTAAAAGACTCACGTAATTAATGGATGCCCCCAAATCATCTCTCTCTTGCACGGCTCTGGCTCATGCGCCTTCTCCGCGCATATCTTGCACATTTTTGCGTTTCGGCAATACTTAAGTTTCTCCATTTTTCTAAGGGTAGCTCCTTCCAAACTTCATACCCAATTTTCTCCTTTTATAGACTGTTTCTGCGAGCTCTAGCGGACTGTAAATAACACGCGAATTGGTTAAAATCAAGCTTTATTCACATTTCCCGTTGCGGGGATTCTACTCACTACTACTGAAAGAGACATAAATACAAAAAGAGTGCTGACGTCGGCGCAGCGACGCGGGAGCAGGCATTCTGACGTTGCATTGGCGCAACGATGTAGGAACAGGCATGCCGACGTCACGTCGGCGTAAACATAGACTTAAATTTAGTCGCAACTTCAAAGTCCGCAAATTCGAGCTCTTCATGTTGCTTCTTCATTTTCCGTATTAAGTCCTCCTCCTCATAAGACCCAATGATATCAAATATACGAGTAATAATACGAGGATTCATTTTAATTGACTTTTTCAAATTATACGTTGATTTCAATTCATCAATTTTCTTAAATTCCTCAATTAAGCCATCTAAGTCCTTTTCAGTTTCTGTCCCAATCAGAACTCCACCTTCGCCTATTTTCCGATCCCCAATTTTTTGGGATCAATCCTGTCTTGCACCTCTTTCTTAGTTTTCTCCGAATCCTACTTAATCATTGGAGTAATCTCCACCTCATTCTTATTCTCCTTGGCCTTGGCCTTCACAATAGGTGTCTCAATCAAGGCAGGTCTCTTAACCAGCACCTCCGCATAACTCCTGACTTCTGGTTTTTTATGCATGCTTAACTGTCCCGTAAGGAATTGGATGATTTTTTGCTGCTCATGAATCGAATTAACAATTGTTAATTTGACGTTTCACCTCCAACGTCAATTTGGATGTGCTGATAGCGTTATTCAGACTCTCATGTTTGAGTCTTACTAATTCTTCCGTAGGGCCTGTTCACATAGGAGTCCGTTGCGTTGCGTTAAGGAAAAGATGACGTTGAGATGAAAATAAACCAATCATAGGCCTCCAAACGATTAGCGATGAAATTTTTAACGCCTATGATTGGTTTATTTTCGTCTCAACGTCATCTTTCCCTTAACGCTACGTGACGGACTCCTATGTGAACAGGCCCCTAAGCACTCTCATCTCCTCCATATTAACCTCTCTACTTTCCATCTTTGGACTAAATGAAAAAATTGAGAGACAAGAAAAACTCTCAACTTCATAATCACCAAGATTGGAGCAAACCATCGAAAATAATATTCCTCATACCTAGGATCAGAAATTTCCCCCTAATTAGCTGCGAATGTTTATTTTTTCCCCATTTGTCAGTTGTAAATCGTCATTTTTTTCCTCCGGAAAACAATCAGCCCTCAGCAAAAGAGGACTCCCACTGAAGTAATAACCTGCATCTTGTGCGGTTTTTAATAAAATGGGGCGATGAAAACTTTGGGATGACAGTTTTCCCAAGCCCGTATTTTTGGAGAGTATTTCCTTGGGATATTTGCTATCCAGTGGCGCACCCAGGATTTAATATTGGATGGGGACAATTTGAACGGATAAAAATATTTGTAATGCAAATTGAATATTCATAATGCAATTTCTATTTCTTTGGGGGGACAGGGACCCTTGGCCCACCCCATGGGTGCGCCACTGATGCTATCCCACCCCGTAAGCAAAAGATTTTAAGGTAACACACTATATTTAAAAATTAAATAAAAGCAGTAGAGTTAGGAATGACATTTCAGTTTAGTTAAATGCTATTTTTTTTTATGTGCCGCTGCTTCTTTTTAAGGGAAATCATTGAAAAAAACCCTCTTCTTCAGATCGCCAAGTTCAGTAGAGAACTGCCTCGAGATATGTTCGAAGCGCAGTCCAGGTATGCGAATACTGTAGTAGCGACGGGCCGTTGCAAAAAATAATGAGTTTGGAAACATATAATAAATATTCACCGAGCAAAAAAATTCAGCGTCTACAAATACTAATGTAAAATACATAAATACGTGCAGGACATCGAGTGTCGTTGACAAAATGAGGGGGTATTATTAAAATTAACACTTTCTCACAACGCCGGAATCCATCGAGGTTTGGAGACTAAGATTCGAAACTTAATCCTTTCAGATGTCGTTATATGCTTCTTGTTGTTTATTCAGACAATTTGTGATGCAAAAATGACACGTTCCGAATAAATTATTTTAGGTAACCCTGGCATCACATCCGATGATCCCCAGTGGATAGGTGCCTGGTGGTTGGGCGTATTCATCGTTGGTGCAGCTCTAATCATCACATCTTTTCCTATGATGGGATTTCCTAGAAGACTTCCACTTCAGTCGGCTATAAAAGGAAAGAACAATGGAGTAGTGTGCCCTAAACATCTTCGCCATCAACCTCCTGCCATTGTGGCTAAAAAGCCATCCTCAAAGAAGCCCAGCCTAAAAGGTATTGTGTTCCCTTTTGTGACTTATTTATTTATGATAACTTAAAGGAGGTCATTTTAGAGGCATCATTACGGAAATCAGGGTAAGCGCATTCTTGTTTATAATGAACGGCTATAATAGGGTTTGGTGCTTTACTTATTCGAATCCTGCATTCATTGGTTTTGATTTGTTCATTAAGCAAGATAAGCAGTGACTTTGGGTATGTACTTTGTATTTCTTATTTCATTTTGCGATAAGAATCGGTCTAAATTTAATACTCCCATATTTTACCTCAACCAGTTGCAACATTATTAAAACAGAAGTCGATTTTTATCTGGTTCAATAAATCAGTTTTAATGCCGATGTATCTTTTAGACAATTTTAAGCACGTGACATGAAAATAAACTGTAATCGCAGAAATGAACAGTTTCAATACACTCTCTATTATCGTAAGGCAAGTTTGCGCTTACCTTCAATCTGAAATGCGCAGTGAAGCTGGAAATGAGAAATATTGTATCAGATTCATGCTTTTCTATCATTAGTAAAATCTATTTTTTAGGCAATTCACTTTAGTTTTTATGTAAAATAAACCTATAACATAATATAATTAAAAATTCGTTATTCTGTAGATGTAAAGTGTATTTCATATGTATCACTCAGCGTTTATTATAATTTTTTCGTGGCATTTAAAATGTTTTTTCTTTTTATGTATTAGACTGTTATATACAGTTTAAATTTAATGTAATGAGTTCAGAGCTCTTCTGAAAGCTGTACAATATAGCTCTTAATCAATTCTAATTGGTCTTTTGTATTTCTTATAGTTTATATAAGCACGACATTTAAATGAAGGATATTTGAAATAGGGTCAATTTTCATAAAATCCTATAATATTTCCTTCCATCTGTTCTCTTGTGGTACTTCGAAATTGTAATCCTATTTTGAGAGATTCCATCTATTTTTTATCTGTACTGGTAAATTTGCGAATATGCGATTTTTTGTTTTACTTTGTCATCCATTCTCTTACATTTTAAAAATACATTATCGCTAACACCCTGTCTTAATTTATCAGAGTGCCATGCCTAAAGACACGTCCAAATTGTATAAATAAATGGACATATAAATTTATGTAGCTCAACGGTAAGTACACTTCGCAAAGAGGGTCTAAAAGTGTTAGGCGATGCCGCTCATACTGAATAGTGGTTAACCTCTGGGCTTCCACACAATGGGCTTGGGATCGAATACCCAAATAGGTATGAACGTTTCCTGTGCAGTGTTGGCTCACTTATATGCTGCTCCCATCATGAAGTAGTAGCCAGTTTAATCACGGGGGTGGGTGTCTTCAGGACTAAGTACCTGCTGCTTCAGAGAAAAATAAAATTATACATATACAAGGTGCGCCCATAAAGTAACCGGACAATTTTTTTTTAAATAAGGAAAATATTACTCACCTTCAAATAAATTTATCTCCTTCAAAGTAATTTCCAAAGGAGTCTATACAATTTTTCCAACGTTTTTTTAAGTCATCGAAACACTGTTTATAGGCGTCGGAACTAACCGTTCGTAAAATACGCGTAACATTTGATTTAATATCCGAGACGTTTTCAAATCTCTGTCCTTTCACGGCCATCTTAACCTTCGAAAAAATGATAAAAGCTGCTGGCGATAAGAATATGGTGGGTGATTTATCACTGAATTTGAATGCTTTCCAAGATATTGCTGTACAGAAATTGCTGTATGGGGTCTACAATTATCGTGTAAAAGAAACCATTGCCCAGACTCAAACAGTTCCTTCCTAACTCGCCTTATCCTGTTTCTTAATCGAAAAAGCACCTCCTTGTAAAAATACTGATTAATTGTTTGATTTTCAGGAACATATTCGTGGTGAATAAGTCCTTTGTAATCGAAAAATGCAAAGTCCAGGAAAGGACAGAGATTTGAAAAAGTCTCGTATATTAAATCAAATGTTACACGCATTTTGCGAACGGTTCGTTCCAACGCCTATAAACAGTGCTTCGATGACTTGAAGAAACGCTGGAAAAACTTTATACACTCCTTTGTCGATTATTTTGAAGGAGATAAATTTATTTGAAAGAAAGTAATATTTTTCTTATTTATAAAAAAATTTATCCGGTTACTTTATGGGCGCACCTTGTATATAATGTGTGTGGAATGAACTATACATCACTGATTCCGGAAGGCCGGTCATATTGTAATAACACGAGGTGCGCGAAGGTGGTCACCGAGGAGCGAGCAGGAACATAGTCCCTCAAGTATATTGATTAATCCGAAGAACTCACCGCACAAGAGATTTCAGCACAGTAACTTTACATTAGGTAATTTGAACAAACAAACTAGTCCGGACCTGCCGGAGTTTGAATATACAATAATGGGACGAACAGCGGCAGCACATCGCGCGTAGACAAGAAAAGCAAGGACATCAAGGTAGGGCAAGGAAACAGACAGAAAGAGCGTGCAGACAGAAAGAGCGTGGTGAAATGTAGTGAGCGGCTTTTTCTGGGCCACGTCCTCGGGAGCCTTTCTTGCTATCAGTTGGTGCACAGAATAACTACAATGGCCATAAGATGAAGACAGAGAAAGAGAGAAAAGTGATTGGAGGACTCTAGGATCCATGATCTTATACAAAACTAGTATGACAGAAAATTTTCTACCATACGGCTAGGAGAGAGTTTACTGATAGCGGCTAAGGAGGAAGTTTAAGATAGTATATTTTTTACCGTAGCCAGGCTACGTATTAATTTTATGATTTTAAATTGTTGTTTGCCGTGCAAGCACGTATTATTTTTCATTTTTTAAAGTTTTCTTAATTTTTTTATTTTTATTTATTTATATATATATATATATATATATATAATATATTATATATATATATATATATATATATATATATATATATATATATAATATATTATATATATAATATATATATATATATATATATATATATATATATAATATATTATATATATATATATATATATATATGTGTGTGTGTGTGTGTAACATACCGTCCCGGCGGGAATGGTAGCCGGAGCCGGCATATCACAACGGGGATAAACGTAGTCGTACTCAATAATACATTTATCTTATCACGTCTGCAAAAACTTTATTTATTTCGCCGATCGATTCGTCGGTATGGATGCGGCAAGAGAAGTTACAAAAATCCGTCCTACTTCCGAACGTCACGAGTTATATAAACTTCAACCCATCACGTGATTAAAGGGTGTGTCTTAATGGTTGATTGGTTTAAAGTTGTTGTTGATGTGCAGAACTGATTTAAACCTGCACTGACGCTACGCACGTCTCTTTAGTTAAAAAAGACAGCCATCTTGAATGATTTTGCCTAAGGCTGTAATAATGGAATTTAACGCGAATGCCCAAAGGGAATTAAATGTTTTAAGGAATTAAAAAAGGGTTTGTAATTTGGAATAGTAAAGTGAGGAATTAATAGTTTTTAAATGTTAAGGGTGTTGAATTAGGAAATCACTAGTTTTTAATATTATAGAATATCCCCCCCCGTCCGAGAAGAGGCTGACCTACAATGCCTGCATTGGAGGGCAGACTCATTCAGATGAGTGAGAAGAATGGGCATTAAAAAATTTGGAATAAGTTAACGAATAAATTTCAATTAAAGTTAAATTGCAAAAAAAAATTTCAAGATCACGTGATGAGCTGACATAACAACATTATCAAATTTACTGAAAAATATATATAAAAATCACTAAAAAGAAATACACATAGTATTAACTTTGAAACTTCTACATAATTTCTAGTTGAAACTATGATGCGTAGGGCTGCAGTCCCCACACAACACAATCTCAGAAAAAAAAATCAATTAACATAACCAAAAATTTGTAAACTACAAAAATTTTCACTGGAAACATACATTTAATACAATATCTACCATCATCTCGAGTTGAATAATACAAAATAACAAAACATAGTAATAAAAATATTAAAACAAACAAAAATTAAATAACTGAAGTTGACTTTGATAACAAGTTGAAAAATTCAAAAATTCTTCCTCAACGTTCACTACTATGGAGTGAGTCCCAAAAAAAAAAATTTTATTTATTTCTCTTGTAATGAATTATCTGTGCAACATTTTTATTCCTTTCACAGTCATTAGTATGTTGAGGAAAATACACCAATTAAAAAATCAACAGTCTTTGTGTTGCTTTGTCTAATTTCTGCTACACCAACGTAGAATACATAAAACATAACATTATTTTGGCTTGTTTACATATCAAGAAAAATAGTTCTTCAGTTATATAATAAAAATCACAGTTTATAATAAAAATCACACTTTCCATAAAAATCACATTTGAAATATATAGATCGTATATAAAATTACAGAACATATACTTTGTTAATCAAATAACTCAATCTTGTACGAGTTCTCAGTATATCTATACTTTTCCATTATCTAGTTTTCATATTTTTATTTATCTCATTATTTTTTCTTAATATCCATTATCTCCTTTATTTCAATATTACTTATTATCAAAAAAAAATCTCTTTTCAATATGCTTTATATTTCTTATTATTCTCATTTCATCATTCCCTATATTCATTTTTATTCCAACAATATTTATTCATTTCAAAATTCTATTCAATATTCTTTAGTTATACTTATTCATATTTATTCTAACTTTATTTATTTATTCTCAATACTTTTCACTTTATTTTCAAATTATTTATTTACTATTCATTTGTGTACACTTATTATAAGTTTATGTGGATCCATTTCTTTGTTTTGAAGGTACCTTGTTGTATGTGTGTCACCCAAACTCTTAGTTTCAAATTCTTTAATTCTACCTCTAAGCAGTGAGGGGTTGTGTTTATGTTTGTGTAACAAGTGGTTTTCTTTCTCCCTATTGTTCTCTGACTAATAAGGAGGAAGAGTCTTTTAGTCGTACAGTGGACTAACCGTGAATCTCCGACAGGATATGACTGCATTGAAAAACAGCATCTTGCATAGTACAAAGATGGAGAAAAAGGAAAATGTGCAGTTGTCATACCTGTGGGAGTATAATATATAGAAATGGGAGGACAAAAGGAGTGGCCATCCCAGCCCTGTTTTAGTCATTACTCAAGCATATGGTCTTCAGCACTTTAAGTGACTGAGTTGAATTAAAAACAAATAGCAAAAAACATTAAAAGAGATCTTAAACAGTTGGGACGACATCCAACGCGCTTCTAGAGGTGGGTGATAGGAAAGTGTATTCAAGGAATAGAAAATTTACTGAAAGGTTAAAGAAGTAGAGTTGTCATAGTCGCTGTTTAAATTGAGATCCAAAAAAAATTCACATATAATAGTATTCTTAAGAAGACAGTTTAAGTAAGACAGTGTTTTTTTCTTTTATCTTTAGTAGGACAACACATAATTAATTATATCAATTAAAAAAGTATAATGATGTTAAGCATCACATGGAAAAGGAAAAAAATGGATCTAATGTTTGTCATTATTCGTGGTGTAGTTTTAAGTTCTCTGGTACATTATAATATCTTAATCTGCAAGCATGGACAATTTCAGAATCTCGTTTAGTGTGAAAATTTGGTTTATCAATTTCATAATTAACTTTTGACATTTGTTTTAGAATAGTGTAAGGTCCAGAATAGGGTGAGCTTAATTTTCTTGTATTAGGGTAGTTAAATTCTTCGAATAACACTAAATCTCCAACATTAAATTTAGATTCTACAAAACGTGCATCATATTTTACTTTATTCCTATTATGGTAATTTATTGTCCTTTCTTTGGCTAATTTTCTCGCCTCATCCACCTGGGGATAAAAATCTTGTTTTTTAACATGAAGTTCATAAGGTAATATTCCAAAAAGTAGGTAAGCTGGGGTCATTTGGGTAACTGAATGAGGCGTATGATTGTATTCATTAATTACCTCATTTAATAGGGTTGTCCAAGGAGTTTTACTTGTTGAGTTATGTACTTTGCACCTTAATCTAGTAATTATTGTTTGATTTACCCTCTCTACCTTCCCATTCGTTTGTGGATGATGACTCGACGCAAGTAATTGTTGCACATTATTATGCTCTAAAAATCTTCTAAACTTTGAACATGTAAAAGCTGCATTTCTGTCTGTTAGCAATTTTTTGGTGTTTGAATTTGGAATATTTGTTTTAAGCAATTTGTATAAGTTTCGGTAGTTACGCTTTTTGATGGAAAAGCCCAAATATAACGCGTTGCATGGTCAATTATCAAATGTAAATATTTCTTTGTGGAATTATAGTAATTAAATCCGCCTACTGTGTCTAAACTTAAGCACTTGAAGGGTTGGTCTGTCGGAGGTACTTCTTGCAGCAATCCAAACCTTTTCTGTCTTTTCTTTTTGTTTAATTGACAAGTATGGCAATGTTTAACATAATTACTAATGTCCTCAGTGATTTGGGGCCAATAATATTGGGGTGTAAGTAATTGCATTGTTTTATTTATTCCAGGGTGTCCATAGTCCTCGTGGGCTCTTTTTAAAATTTCTAACCTCAATGAAAATGGTACTACAATTTTTAAAATTCCTTTCTTTCTCACGTAAATTACATCATTTAGTTTTTTATATTTAAGTCCCTGCACATTGTCTTTATTTTGAAAATCTACAATCTTTTGTAACTCGATTAAATGATTTATTTGTTGATTAGGTTCTGAAATAGGATTTCTGGATAGTATGTCGGCCTCAATGTTCGCAGTTCCTTTTTGGTATTTTATTTCATAGTCAAACATACTTAATTTTAATGACCAACGAAAAAGTCTTCCTCTAAGATTTTTAATGTTCCTCAACCAGACCAAGGCTGCATGGTCAGTGTGAATTGTAAATTTCCTACCATGGAGGTAGTGGTAAAACCGATCAAGACTATCAACTATAGCGAGACATTCAAGTTCTGTGATTGAGTAATTTACTTCATAAGGTTTCAAAACACGTGAATGATAAGCTATGGGATGTAACACCCCATCTTCACCTGGCTGTTTTAAAACAGCTCCAACCTGATGTTTACTAGCATCCACAAATAAATGACAGTCTTTGTTTACATCATACAATTGCAATATTGGTTTACAAATCAATAAATTCTTAAGATCCTCAAAAGCTTCTTGGCACTTGTCTGACCATCCCCATTTTACTCCCTTTTTCAATAATGTATTTAATGGATGTCTTACTTTTGCATATTTTGGAATAAACTTATTATACACATTTATTGTGCCCAAGAATCTTTGGATTTCTTTGACATTAGTTGGTGGTTTCAAACACTTTATCTTTTCAATGTTAATATTGTCTGGGGCAATTTTCCCATTTGTTACATTATATCCAAGAAAATTAATTTGTTGCTGCAGAAAAGTACATTTAGCTAGTTTTAACTTGATATTCTCTTTTTGAAAATGTTAAACAGTATATCTAAATGTTCAAGGTGTTGTTCTTTGGAGTCTGAATAAATTATAATATCATCGAAATAGTGGCATGCAAAGTTAACTTTATATTTATCTAAAATTCTCCTGATAGTCCTATTGAATATTGCAGGGGCGTTCTTTAAGCCAAATGGAAGTCTTAGCACTCGTATAAGCCAAAAGTAGTGGCAAATGCCAATTTCTCAGTATCTTTTGGGTGAACGGGTACATGCCAATACCCTGAGGTAAGGTCCAAAGTTGAAAAGTACTTAGCTCTGCTTAATTTATCTAGAATATCATCAATTCTGGGTAAGGGTTCTGCATCTGTCTTAGTAATTAAATTTAGTTTTCTGAAATCAATACAAAGTCTAGTTTTTCCTTCATTTCGCTTTCTTGCTAAAGTCACAGGACTTGAGTATGAACTATGTGATTCTTTTATGATTCCTGCTTCTAACAAATTTTTAATTTGGGTCCTGATCTCATTTTCCTCAATTGGCGAAGTCCTGTATGCTCTTAGACTCACTGGTAAATCAGAATTTAGGATTATTCTTTGGGGTTCCATCCTTATTTTGCCTATGTCATATTTGTTAGTTGAAAACAGTCTATTATTTTTGTGCAATAAATTTTTTAATTCCCTATCAACATCTAAATTTTTGATTTGATCATTAATGTCAACATTTTCATAATTTGGGGTATTTTCTGCTTTTATTTCACCATAGTGTTCATTGAAATTTTCACTTCATCATAATCAATACAGAAAATATCATTTTCTTTCTGCGAGTTCTCTTCATAAGGGTTAAACATATCAGAAACTTCAATTTCATGAACATTACTATTATTATACACATGCTTATTATCACATTTATTTTGTAGGTGTAATGAAATTTTACTTATATCACAAATATTAATCATCTTCAAAGAAATTCTATTTTGATACACACAAAATTGGTTACAGTCAATTACTAATTTAAACTTTTTACACTCAGGAAGTCCCAGAATAAGATAAGGCAAGTCATTGTCCAAAACATATGCAGAAATATTTCTAATTATTTTCCCTATTCTCAAAGTTAATACACATTTAGTTGTAATTAAGATTTCACCCTCAGCTTGCCTGACCTTAATTGGAGAGCTTGAATAACATTTCAGTTGACATTGCTTGACCAGTTTTTGTGACATCAGACTAAGAGTCGAAGCAGTGTCAATCACACAATTTTAAAAATTCTGTTTCTCATTTCTATATAGTCCTTTTGTTTTGTCAACCCCATGATTTCTGATAATGTTCCCCCTCAATGACAGTAATTGTCATTCTGGCACCTGATCTCTTTCAAATTCAGGTTCCTCATAATGATGTTTATTGTCTGACACCGACATCTTATCAAATCTCTCATTAATAGAGCAAGTTTGTTCCCAATGGTAAGCATTACTTATGCCAAAATTAGAACATTTTAGACAGGGTCTAGGTGGTAAGCCTGCATATTGTTGGTGGTGATTAATTTGGTTATTGGGATTGGGTGCAAAATTTCTATTCAACTTGTAATCTCTGGGTTGCCTTTGTCTGAACTGTTGCTGCTGACTATAATTAGGTCTAAACTGAGTTTGTTGATTATTATTAGGTCTAAATTGAGGCTGGGAAGAGTAATTTTGACTAAATTGATGAGGTGGGCTATAATTCATCCTAACTTGAGGTTGGTTGTAGTAATTTTGTCTAAATTGGGGCCTATTTTCAAATCTAGTGTTAAAAAAGTTATCCCGATCCCCTTGATTAGCTTTGTTTCCTTCATTATTTATTTTGATTAGTTTATTAGCCAACACTATCCATTCTGTCGTAGTTTGAGGAGGATTTGCAGCTATGGTCATTCTCATTTGAGCATTTAGGCCTTGTGTTAGGCCCTCTAGTATTAACTTCTGTGATAACCCCAATCTCTTTCCTACATCAATTTTTTTATGAAAATATTTGGTTAAGTCATCATCATATTCAAATTTCAAATTGGAAAATTCAGAGAATTCCACGCTATCTGCCTCAAAGAATAATTCTTGCAAAGTATCTTTTAATTCTGTCCATTCTTGAATGTGTAGGCAACAGTTTATGAAAATCGTTAGAGCTTTCCCTTTGAGGAATTTTGAAATACATCTTAGCTTATGTTCATCTGAAACATTTGCTTGGGAAAATTTCTGCTCAATATAGGCAAGCCATTTTTGTAGTTTCATACCCCCCTCTGGGTCAAAAGGAATAAAATCCCTGAATTCTCTCTCTAAATTATCAAGTTGAAATTGGTCCTTGCATTCTGTCCCTTCATTTTTATTATCTGTTGTTCCCCCCTGAATTTCTGTTTTTATATTTTTTCTTCCATTTTATAAGTTTAACAAAATATCACAATTATATTCAATTAAACACAGGAATATAATAACATACAATCACATTAAAAAAAATCTTTCCTGTACTGTTTTTATGTTTTTTCCTCCATTACTAAAATGATCAAAATATTATAAATTTATACGTCAAATAGAGAGATAATACTTTCTATATCATAAAAATCACTGTTTATGAAAATAATTTTAAAAAGTTTATGACGGAAAAAAACATATACGACCTGGTCGTGTTATTCTTGGCTTGTTGTAGACACTACTGTAAAATTCTCGGTTGCACAAAAAATTTTTTTTCGTTCACGGTACAGCGCTAGGGCTTCCATACCGGCTTAATTAAATTCACACACACAAACTGTAGTTAGAAAGAAATTGAGCATATATATCGATGATTTTTGAACTGGCGGTGATTACACTCTTTGATGACATTCGTGATAAATTAAACTCCGCAGCCCCTTGTCGTCACACGGCAAAAAGAAAGTCTTGAAGTCCGGATAGAAGAATGATGAATTTAAATCCATAAACGCTGTTAATCACACTGGTAGATGGGCAGGAGGGAAAAAAATATATATCTTTGTACAGCGCTGAATTGAAGATGATGTAACACGATGGCGGTGACCTACTTTCGTTTCTGCGCCGCTAACTCGGTGCGGCGAAATTCACTAAAACACTGAACTCGTGGGAAAACTGTATCAGCCGACGATCCTTGTGGCAATGGAACTCCTATGGGATGTTGCCGCAGCAGGTGAGATAATCGTGCCGTCTTTTTTGTAATATGCCGTCCCGGCGGGAATGGTAGCCGGAGCCGGCATATCACAACGGGGATAAACGTAGTCGTACTCAATAATACATTTCTCTTATCACGTCTGCAAAAACTTTATTTATTTCGCCGACCGATTCGTCGGTATGGATGCGGCAAGAGAAGTTACAAAAATCCGTCCTACTTCCGAACGTCACGAGTTATATAAACTTCAACCCATCACGTGATTAAAGGGTGTGCCTTAATGGTTGATTGGTTTAAAGATGTTGTTGATGTGCAGAACTGATTTAAACCTGCACTGACGCTACGAAGCGTCTCTTTAGTTAAAAAAGACAGCCATCTTGAATGATTTTGCCTAAGGCTGTAATAATGGAATTTAACGCGAATGCCCAAAGGGAATTAAATGTTTTAAGGAATTAAAAAAGGGTTTGTAATTTGGAATAGTAAAGTGAGGAATTAATAGTTTTTAAATGTTAAGGGTGTTGAATTAGGAAATTACTAGTTTTTAATATTATATATATATATATATATATATATATATATATATATATATATATATATATATTATATATATATATTTTATATATATATATATATATATATATATATATATTATATATATATATATTATATATACCGGGTGGCCATAATTAAACTGACAGTGCTCACAGTGTTCTGTAGCGCGATCTATTTGCGAGAATGACGCTACATTTTGTAGGAAGATTAAACAAGACGGGGGACGAAGGATTCCGCGAAAAAATAAATTAGTTCCAAAAGTCACCGCTAGGGGAATATTTGGTGCTGTGTAATAGAAAATAGAGTGTTAACAAATGCAAATCAATACGGAATTTACCTTTTATTTTGCATTCAAATGAGGTTCAATGTGGCTGCCGTTGTTGTGGACCACATATTGCATTCTGTGCACAGTATGCACAACAGCAGAAAGTAACATGCCTGCAGGAATCTCCCGTACAGTCCGTGATATGTTATCCTTCAACGTAGCTAGGTCCTGGACCACTCCTTGATAGACCTTGGACTTAAGGTAACCCCATAGCCAGAAGTCGCATGGGGTAAGATCAGGCGACCGAGGTGGCCATGCAGTTGGAAAGTAGCGGCTAATGACTCTTTCTGTTGTGAATTTCTGTCGTAGCAGCTGTTGCACCCGTACAGCAACGTATGGAGGGGCTCCATCTTGCATGAAAATGATTTCCCCCAAGCATTGTCTTTGCTGAAGTGCCGGAATGACAAAGCTGTTCAACATGTGGTGATATTTCTCTCCGGTAACAGAACAGGTTTCCGGTCCTGTCGGGGTAATGTTCTCATAGAAGAATGGACCTACGATAAATTCCGCTGTGAACCTACACCAAACAGTTACCTTTGGTGAATGTAAGGGAATTTCTGTGACTGCATGTGGTGATTTGTCATCCCAAATTCGGCAGTTCTGGGTATTCACAGTTCCATGCAGGTAAAAGTGGGCCTCGTCTCCCCATAAAATTTTCCACGGCCAAGCATCATCCACCTCCATTCTGGCAAGAAAGGTGAGAGCAAAAGTCAATCGCTTATCATGGTCGGGGTACAGTAACTCCTGTACACGGCTGATCTTGTACGGATAGAAGTTGATAATCTTTCGTAAGATTTTCCATACCGTACAGTAAGGCATATCCATATTCCGAGCTAATCCACGAGCGCTAGAGGTGGCAGCAATATTGTCTGGTCCTCTGTCGACAATCGCCGTGGCAACTGCTTCGATTGTATCCTGTGGTACAAGTTTTCGTCCTCTGCCTGACTGAACCTTCAGAGAACCTGTTTTCTCAAACGTCGCAACCATTGCTTTTAGCCCATTAACTGACACAGGACCGTTACCTTTAAGCATTTTTTGTGCGTTCTAAAAGCACGAAGAGCGGCTGACGCGTTGCACTGGTTGAGGTAAAAGAATTTGACCAGTAACGCACGCTCGACTAAAGAAGGAGACATTGCACATAAACTTTCAATCCCATTGATTCGAAACGTAACACATTGCCTTTTAAAACCCAAGCAGCTGGCACTGTGCCAATGGATGTAACGTGAAATTTGAATAAAGAACTTCTTCTTCTGCTCAGCGTACGTGATATTGCAGATCACGAGACTTTATCGGTGTTTATGTAGATTTTACGCTTTTTTAAAAGTGTTGCCATATTGCACTTGAACTAAATAAGAAAATGTGCATAATAAAAGGTAATTTTATTCCGTATTAATTTGCATTTGTTAGCACTCTATTTTCTATTACACAGCGCCAAATATTCCCCTAGCGGTGACTTTTGGAACTAATTTATTTTTTCGTGGAATCCTTCGTCCCCCGTCTTGTTTAATCTTCCTACAAAATGTGGCGTCATTCTCGCAAATAGATCGCGCTACAGAACACTGTGAGCACTGTCAGTTTAATTATGGCCACCCGGTATATTATATTACATATATATATATATTATATATATATATATATATATATATATATATATATATATATATATATATATATATATATATATATATATATATATATATATTATATATATGTATATATATATACATATATATATATATATATATATATATATATATATATATTATATATATATATATATATATATATATATATATATATATATAAAGGGAAAGGAAATTAACGAACAAGAACAGCACGAGGCCGTTTCTTGTTCTCAGCAGCGGCTGGGTCATAATCGAAGTTTTCCAATAACAGTTCGTTATCAATACTTGTGAAGAAGTTGGTCGCTAGCTTTTTAAGGTAATTTGGAAGAGTGAGCACATTTAATTCATTCTGAAGATCAACGTTCCTAAAATAGCAGGGTGCGTCAACAATTTGTCTTAGGGTAGTATTTTGACATACTGTGGGGTGATTTATGTTGGAAACTGCTGCATATGACCAAGCCGGGGCTGCATAAGTTAAGAGTGGTCGAAGGAAGGATTTGTAGATGAGCAAATTATTTTTAATGCTTAATTTTTTATTTCGAGCTATTAGGGGGTAAAGTGAGCGTCTAGCTGCTCGAAATTTAATCCTACTCTGTATGATGTGGTGTTTAAAAGTTAGTCTTTTATTAAGATGGACACCGAGATATTTAACAGTGTCTGACCAGAGGATAATAGTGTTTTGTATTTTAATATTGATGTTGCGATAAGTCGTGGTGATTTTATTTTTGAACATGACAGCTACGCATTTATCTGTGTTGAGTTTAATTTTCCATTTGGTGAGTCAGATGGAGATACGAGAGATGTGTTTGTTGAGAGTAGTGACCGCGTATTTGATATTTTTATTTGTTCAGTATAAAGAGCGTGGAAACATCGTTGTTCGACCTTATATATACCCAGGGTTCGCGACCCTGACACTAGGTGGCTAAAATTATTTTAATTGGCTGACCCCGATCATGTGGTATATGAGTCGAAAGTCGTATGATTATCCCCCTTCGAAGAATCCCCCCCCCCCATGATTCTTCGAAGGGGGATCGAGATCACGGGATTCTGTATCATGTCTAAAAATAACTACCGCGCGTGCATTGGAGAGAAAAGAATTTTCGGTTATTTCGTTTTTGAAATAGGGCAGTGCTTTATTGAGGTTGAAACAAGGACAATTTAGAATACGCGTTAAATTACGACAATTAATGATAGTGGGACGTTATTATTATTATTATTATTATTATTATTATTATTATTATTATTACTTTATATAATATCATAACCTCGACTGCAAGGAGTCGCGTTTGCTAAAAATACCTTGTATCTTGCGTAATCATGTTTTTTCGGCTTCACTTCCTTAGACATATCAGAATGAGAAACGAAAATCTTTATTGCGTCAAAACAAATCACTGACAAGTAAATGTACAGTTCATTAATCGGCAGAAATTTGCGAAATATTCTTAAGCTCGTGCGGTGGATTTCTCTTTTGAAAGGTATTGGTATTGGCCTTGAAAAGATACATTTTTTAATCAATCGCTTTCTTTTACGTTTAGGACTATTTCTCAATATTAGGGAGAAAATCAACTTCTTGATCTTGAACGAATTAAGAAGTTTCATTTGACTGGTCTGAAAATTAAAGTGAAACAACTTCAAACTAAATTTTTATGATCAGTATCAAGTTTTATGTCTAGATGAGATGCCGTGCTTCAAAACGGTTTGTTTAGGTATAGTACTGCCTTTATTCTTTATGGGAATCGTTTATAAGCGTTAACTGCTTCATAAATTTCTCAAAAATAACGCCTCTACTTCAAAAAGTACTTTGTTTTCAATTGCAGGAGTTTTTATTGGCACAAGTGTACTATATCAATGATTAACAACTTTCTTTCTCCAACAATATTCAATCGACTTTATGAGGTATAAAAAGCAGTTTTACTCGGTATAGCTAAATATTTGCAGCTTAGAGAAATATTTCGTTTCAAAACCTGTTCACTCTTAGTACACGGCATTTCGAGAAATTCAAAGTTTTTCTCATTTTTAACCTCCTTTTTACTGAACTAAATTTGAAAACAAAATCATTATTTAAAAATCCATAACAACAGTGTTTCATCTCAGGAAAAAGAATGTTTTTAAAGGAAAATAAACCCATCTTGAATTATTAAGCATTTAGTTTATAATTCTAGTTCCCCTATGCGATTTTTGAGAGGTGAAATTTTTGATAATTATGCTATCATGTATTTCTGTAAGTGCTTGTATGCGTGTTTACTAACATTTTCCCCAATACAAAAATGTATAAATAATGAATAAAGAGGGTTAGTGTTTTTATTCTAAATGTGTATTATACTGAAAGGTTGTCACCTAATTTTGAAAATGGTGTCGATTTTAAAAATCGGTTTGAAGCATATCTGTTGTTTTTCGTTTTATATATTTTGTACATGATTATGTTTGAGGTGATTATTTGGAAGTGAATGTGTGTTGGAAAATATATGAGATAATTGACAGGATGACTCTTTACCGTATCTTACATGGAGGTAATTGGCATCCATTTTTACATTATTTTTAATAATCATTTCATACGGATTTCAAGTTTTTCCCAAGAAACAGATCACCAGCGGATTTCATTAACATCGGGTCTGAAGCGACGAGGATTCTAAAATCACGGTAAGTTCTGCAATCTTATTATACTGCTATTAGTTTAGTTTTGCTAACAACTTATTTTATACGCTTCTTATTTGTATAGTTTCAATAGATTAGGTTTAAATTACTTAAGTTAAAATTTTTCAAAACATAGAGTAAAATCTCCTTTTTTGTATTTACAGGGGAGTTCATGAGAGTTTGCATCATCTTGAAACAGTTTGTCAGAATGCCAAGACTAATTTTGTTGCACACACTGGCAATTGCAGTATAAAGATCCACGAATTTTTCCTTTGTGAAGATTGTAATACATCTCGTCCAAATTTAACCTTAAATGAACATAGAACCAATAAAAATTATTTGACAAGGTAATCAAAGCAAGATTGTAGACAAAGAAATCAGAAGTGAATCTATCCAAGAATTCTTTTGCAGATTCTATTTTTTCAAACTGTTGCCATCAAACTATGTTTGAAAATATCAAGGAAAGTGCATATTTGTTTCATTTCAACTGTTGCTGACTTCATCATATGAATCTCCTTTAAAATTCAACTGGAATGAAATAAATCTAATTATAAAATAATTAATTTTATGATTTGGTTATCCTGCAACAGACATTGCAACGAAAAATATTTCTTTGTTGAAAATATTAAAAAGAAACAGGTGCTAGAAAATTAATTACATGAAGCCACTGAAGATGTTCTTAATCCTATATAAATATTCTGAAATTATCATATATTAAAATCTAGAAAATGTGTTTGAGGAACTGATTTTTAAAGATTAACAGAGGAGTTCCTTTTGGGAGCAATTTTGAAAGCAAATACAGTAACTGCTCGCTTGCCATAGGTGTGAGACCTCAGAAAAATTTACAACTCTTATGATATTCAGAATTCCATAAGAATCGATTTATGATATTACAGATAAAATTGGGACTAAAGGTAAATTTCTTTTTTTATTTCCCTTCTGTTTCTTTCGTTTATTTAATCGCCAAATAACGATAGAAAACGTACTGCGCCCATCAAGTGCAATGATGAAAATTTGAAATAATTTTGTTCAATTAGTTAAAATTAATTTTGCAATAAATATCAATTAATATCATATATTACAGTGAAAAGACTATTTGTGGAAAAAGGGAACCTTTAATAAATTTGTAATTAACATATTATTCAAGGTTTCAAACTCTCTATTTTTAATTAAATTGCCTTGAACTAAGGAGCTATATTCGACAGTTTTTTTATTTGGTTTAGTAATATCGGATATAAAAGACGCACATCTATTAATGGCTTTTCAAAATGAGTTTAAGGTGGTATTTATACAGGACATTGAGTACGTAGAGCAGCTTTCTAATTCACCGCTTCTTTTTTTCAAACTTGTTGAGGACACGTTGTTTGTTAACTCCTTTATTATGGGGGCATCATAAAGGTGAACAACCACTATTCCCTAGGAAGGACAGTACAGTACTATCTATACCTTAGCCGGAATTCGAACCTGAGCCCAAGCTATAAAAACTCTTGACGTTAACCACCATATGATGTGTAGTGAAGTTGTACTTGTCCAAGATTCCAATCAGGACTCGTCTATAAACCAAAAAGACTTTGCAATCGGATGAGACTTGTTCATGCCTGCTTTCTCTTCAGAGATAGTGTGGTCTGTGATGAAGTGGACACACTTTTTCTCTTGGCTAGAAATGGAGCATTCGCTGAGACAAATATGGCGTTTCTGATAGATCGTCTTATTATGACATAGTTTTCGAATTCGTTCCCTTTGAAAGAAACTGCCCTTGCTAAATTATATAATGAAACAGCTTTATCGGGAGAATATTTTCACCTTTGAAATCTGAATGAAAGGATGCGTTTAGAGTGGTATAAGGGCGTTAAAAATCATTGAATTCTTGATTTCAGTACGACTGAAGGAATTATTCTTCGTAAAATATCAAAATCAATTTATTTCTTTTAATATCACTTATGTGTTTATTGTTATAGGAAGATAAATCAAAACATTGCTTTGTTCACTTAACATAACTGATGCATAAATTATTAATTTTTACTTAGACGTTATATGCAGTTTGAAGGAAAATTAAATTATTCCAGTTCTTAGTCCGAGATAAATCGAGAGTAGATTTTCTCACTAATGCAGAATAAATAAATAGAATAAAGAAAACCAAACATATGATGAACCACTCAGATTAAATGATTGTCACAATAACTCAAGTGTAAATTATTACTTCTAAAGGATGTTTTGAAAGGTTAACGGCACTTCTCTTAACAAGCTATGGTTCTGTAAGTGTTTGTTGAATGTTAATATTATTTATATAGTTTGTACTTTTAGAAATGTATTAATGATTCAGTGATTCAGTTTTCTTCCCTATCCGATATAATGTCCAAGGCAGGGCGAAATATAGTGTTTCATATAAAACGCGTTCTTAACAAATATACTAAAAAAAATATGCTTTGTATTCCAAATTCCCTAGGATATGCCTATGAACATAATAAAATCTTCTTCTACAGCAATGTGATGTAGCAAATAAATTTTAGCTACTGAACGAGTCCGTTGCGATAATAGCATATGGTTACAGAATAAAAACAACAGTTTTTTCAGTAAAAACAACAGTTGTTTTAGTATGTATAACATCTTTTTCTAAACATTAATGACCGGCAGTTTTTATTATTTAGATCCAAACTGGTTTCGATTCAGTCCTGAATAATTTTAATCTGTGTGTATTCAATTTTTTGTTGAATATTTTTAAAATAGCAACGAAATATTTTAAGTATTTGACTTTTAGAATATAGTTAAATGTGTGCTTGAAAGCTTGCTAGTAATTTTTATAATTATTATAACGTCACCTCTTTTTGTAACTTAAGATTTATATAATTTAATCAGACTACTTCACTGATAGAATAGTCATTACAAGATGAAATTGTTTTCGGGGTACGTGAAAGGATGCAGTTCCATAAAGGGATTGGTTTTTGAACCAATTTTACTTAACAGTTTTATGGAAAGAATACAGAAGGTCGTTCGCACTTTATGGAAACAATTTTGTAATTTATTTTTGGCGTTTGCATTTTGAGATAAAAATTTAGCAACTTCAGAATAATCGTCTGCTACTGTTTGTTTTCATTGGAATGTAAAATAAAAACATTATTTTGAAAATGGCTCCTAAAATTGATAAATAACTTGAAGGTTTCGTAACTGCGCTTTCCGAGGAGAAATATTCGTATCAACGAATTATAAAGCGGTGTAAAAATCACGGTTATGGCATTTAAAAAAAGGTATTTATAATATATTAAATTTAAAATGAAAAAAGTCTAACTGAAAGTAAAAATGAAAACATGACCGCGAAACCTCATCCTAAGACTGTTCAAACGCAGGTAAATATCAAGAAAGTGAAGTCTCTGAACTAAAAGATAATCCGCCAACTCAAAGATCCTTTGAATCGAAACTAGGAATGTCTTCTGATACTGTAAGTAAAATCATTCATGAAGATTTGAAGTTAAAAAAGATGTTTAAACCTCATGTTCATCTGCTTTTGCCAAAGCATATTGCTAAAACAGAAACAAACTGTAGAAAATTATATGAAAAACACCTAGCTGCTGAAAAATGGAAATTTTTGGTAATACTCGTTGAGGCATGGGTGTATTTAAGTGACTGTAATAAAAAACTATCAATTTTCTATTGCTTAACTGACGGGAATGACCGTACGTGGCTTCGTCACTGTACAGAAAAGTTCCCAAAGGGATTCATGATAGTTATAGGATTTTGCTACAACGGCACATTAAAAATAAAAAAGTCTCAGGTAAAGCCAAACTTAATTCACTCTACTATCAGCAGAATATTTTAGAACCAATTTTTGAAGAAGGAATTCCAGCCTTATACGGAAAGGACATTGATGATGTCGAGCTTCATATGTGCAAAGCCTCTAGTCACATGTCTAAATCAACTGTCGCTTATTTAGCAAAGAAAGAACAAAAACAGGAATAAAGTGTATCCCATTTAATGAAATACCTGTAAAATCCCCTGACACTTTTCCAATGGACATTTGCGCTTTCGGTTTATTAAAACGAGACTTAGGAAAACGGCATCCAAGAACACTGAACGGACTTTGGAAAACGGTCCAAGAGGAATGTAGTAAAATTGATATGACAGTACTAAGAAAAAGGTTACTTTCATGGAAAATTCGAGCTAGAGCTATTGTCAACAACCATGGCTATCAGATAGAAGCAAATCGTCTAAAAAAAATTCGGCATTTATACATAAAACTTAATTATCAAAATCGTTTCCATAAAGTGCGAACGACCTTCTGTATACTTCACGTGTCTTTATTTTGTACTTCGCTTCATATTAAGGCAAATATTCTGTTGGACTTCCATAATGAAGCTGACGCCTTAAAGCGACTACATTTGAAACGTCTATACATGAAAATTTTATTCAAATTAATTATAGTTCGGTGCTCCGTATTTAACCATCATAGCGTCACATAAATTCTAAATTTTATTTGAAATTAGTTACAATTCGGTGCTCCGTATTTAGCCATCATATTGTTACAAAAATCCGAAATTGTAATTGAAATATTCGGATGGTATTGTGCCTTATCAGTCTTCGGTTGTCTTACCTAAACTATCCAAAGTTCCTGAGGATTTTTAGATCTCAAATGTACATTATTGTTTCATTTCATGTAACCTAAATTATAAAACAAATTATACTAATAATGAATATTTTAAATTATGACGATTAGTTCAATATATTTTTGATGTCTTGACATCACTTTGCCATTCTAGGATAAAATTCATCCGTTTTTGAACTGGTTTTGAAGATCAGGACAATGATCCATCCTCTTGATACTTTTTTTGAAGTGTCGTAAAAATTCCTCGAAACACATTTTTTTAGCGTGAATAGGTATTCCTCAACTTCATGCCATTCATCTTCTCTTTGATCGTTAACTTGGGTGTTATTTAGAATTAAAACTCATTGCAAGGATCTTCCAGACAACGGTATCACTTTCAAAACACATTTAGCATTTTCCTGTTTAAAGACTGAATCATTCTACAGAAAATGAAAGCTTGAAATAGGTCAGCGAGTATGTTATTTCACTGTTTCTTGGTTAAGAAGTGTTTTTCCATTTCAGGCAGATTGATCAAAAACGTTAATGCATTCTTTCTTGAAACGAAATTAATTCACCGCAATTAGGTAATGGTTTTAAAATATGTAATCACTTAATAGAAATTAGTATGCATCATTAACCCTAAACATAACCATTCATCCAACTCATATTAATTTAAAAATTTCTAAATGGTAAGTACTAAAAATAAAATTTAATAAGTCACGTGTATAGGTATACTATATATATAAGCGATTGAGTTGATTTGAAGTTGTTCAACTGCTGATTACTCCGTGAAAATCAGTGTTCTTGACCCAGAAGACTTAAAAATGTTTCACGCTAAGGCTAAAAAACAAATTGCATGCTATATATCTTCCTTGATGACTATTTTACACCAGTTTCCCATTATATTAGGGCGTTTTAAAAAGTCTGAAAATTGTCTAATTACTATTTGTGGACAAAATTAAAGCGTAAAATTATGTAAGGAACAGAAGGTGTATATTTGAGTGTAAAATACTCTTCACTATTAGTGCTCAGAGTGAGTGACACGGCAGAAATCCAGTCTGTAGTTTACATCCTGACACATTCTGTTCAGCTCATCCGCTGTAATGCACGATGTATTGGAGTCTATGGCAGGAATTGAACTATCGGCTGGATGCCTTGCGTGTCTTGGAGGAAGCACACATGGACATCTTGTAATAATTGATACAACAGTGTGTAATATATCTACCTCGTTACTTGTTCGTTACGCTATAGTTTTTCGTTGTCTACTTCAGATAAGATATCTTAAACAACTTTCAAACCCAAATAATCATTTGGAAACACATCTGTATTGTAAAAAATAATTGTTCTCCTCTGCTTTGAATATAAAATCCGACCCAAGAGATAACCATTTAGTAATATCCATCTCAGAAATCTTAACTACTTTATAAGAGCTGTTTAAACATATCTATAAACGCAGCTTTATGCAACTGCCTGAAAATAGTAAATAGTATTTTACATTTAGCAGTCGATGACACAACTAAAATATCTTAAGTGTCTAGTCACTCAAGTATGTGATTCTAGTAGAGCTAAAATCCCTGATTGAGAATTCGTACTCTAAAACCCTTTGCTGATTGATGTGCATGGTTCTTAAATTTTCGTTTATGTACTCTTATTACTTTTTATGATTTAATACAATGTATATTTATCTTTCTTGCAGGTGAACCAACATTAATCTTCCACAGCAGCCCCAACTTTTTTTTTCTATTTTTTTTTTTTTTTTTTTTGGTCGGCGTAGGAGTTTTGTATGACTGATGATAGCATACATAATGAGATAACACGCTGTTCAAGTGTGACAGCTGCATTCAGTCTGCTGGTTCCAGACGTGTAAGGGCATATCAAGGACAAAGCAGGGCCCTTTGTTCCTCAAACTACTTGTAAGAAACGGGACTCCCCTCGAAGAAATGTTTGCTTTCAATGAATAAAGTGAGAGATAATAGGACTCAGTTTATTTAATGACAGATACGTGGATAACTACTAGAAATAGCCAGAGTTAGAACTGAAAGACTGCAGCATGAGTAAAAACAAAAAGAAAAAATGCGAGTTCATTTTATACGGTATTTAATATATTGTTTAATGATATCTTTAATGAGAATATTTTTTTCCCAATTTTATGTATTCCACATATTTTTCTGGGTGGATGACGTTAAAAAAATAAGTGAACTTCAATTTTTTTTACATAAGTAATAAAACTCTTTTGATAGTAAAAATAAATTTTCCTTTAAACATAAATAAGTGATACATAATTGTTTGTCGAGGATGAAGCAGAAATAATTGTAATAACTCTGTGTGAAGTTTGTCCTCTTTTCCAGAAGAGAAGTTATCGTGAAATTTTCTCTCTCAGTAATCTCTTTCATTGCATTTGATGAATAAAATGTAACAATGCATTTCTCATTTGAATCATTAGTCCAATGTTTACACACGCACCTGCAGTAACCTCGAAGTTATTAATATAAACAATTTAAGCGTTAAACTACATCACAAATCATCCTTTGGGTGTTTTTTTTCCGAGATCAGATAAAAATGTATACTTCATTTGTGCCATTAAACGCATCTAGTGGATTTAAAGATCCCCTGTTGAAAGTCATTTTGAATTTGAAAAGTTTCTATTTACTACTGGGGGGCACGTGCCCCCCCAACTTGAAATAAATTAAAACGTTAATAAGAAGTTCAGTTAAGATCGGAAAATTGTAGAAAACTGTTAAGAAAGTTGGTTTTTCCAGCTTTTTCAAACTGTGAAACTGAAAATTCCGATTATGTTTTTGGCCTTAACATACACTGGTTATCAAAAATTAAGGAAAAGTCACAAAAATAGCGATTACTCAGAAAATTACGCGTAGAATTTAATGAAACTTATACACATTATAAAACACATAGGTAGGTATAAAATAGCATAAAAAGAAATCGCCAGACAATTATGGTGTTATAGAAACCAGCATATGTATACAATGAACAAATCGGATGTGTCAATTTAGTATAGGAAAAGTACCTATAATATGGCGTATGATCCCCCCCCCCCCCCGAGAAGCGATACAGCACATACAGCGACGTGTGATGCTGTCAATTATACGGTCTATGAGTTCGGTAGGAAGTGAGAGCCATTGCTCTTGCAAAGCAGTTGAAAGCGTGTCTAGGGTCCTAGGAGGAGGATTGAGAGTAGCTATACGTCGTCCTAAAGCATCCCAAATATGCTCGATAGGATTCAGGTCCGATGATCGAGCTGGCCACTCCATGCGCTGAATTGTTTCCTGCGCAAGATAAGCATCCACGATGCGAGCCCTGTGCGGTCTCGCGTTATCGTCCTGTAACACGAAAGCATCACCTATTGCCCCGGCATAACGGCGCACATAAGCATCAAGGATGTCATCTCTATAGGTGTGAGCATTCAGATTTCCACGGGGAAAGACATGGAGGTCTGTGCGTCCACCCAAAGAGATACCACCCAAACACAAACACTGCCTGATCCGTATGCATCTCTTTCACAGATGTTTTATGGATGAAAATGAGTTCCAGGTTCTCTCCAAATCAAAATCCGCCTACTATCGCTTTGGAGGCTAAACCTGGACTCATCCGTAAAGAGAACAGCCCTCCATTGATCGCGCGTCCAGTGGACATGTTGACGTGCCCACTGCAAACGTTCCCGTCTATAGCGTGACGTGAGCGGGGCGCAAATGACTGGTTGTCTCGCAAAAAGGACCACCTTCGTGAAGCCTCCTACCACGGTTAACGTTGATACCAACCTTCTGGAGCTTGCAGCGAGGGAGAATCTGTGTTCAGACTGAGTTGCGGTTCTATTTCTTCGTGCGTATAATGACAAATATCGGCCATCGGCACTCGTCGTAGCGTATGGCCGTCCTTGGCTGAACCTCCTGGATGCCAAATCCGTGGTTAGAAATTGTTTCCAAAGTCTATGAACCGCAGACGCACTCACATTTAGCCATCTGGCCACTTCTGTTTGACTTTGTCCTGCCTCTAGTCTCCCAATAGCTCGCCATCGCAGTTCTTCGGTCAAATGATGGCTGGAGGTCATTGTTACAATTTGGCTATGCCAGATGTCTAATCTCAGCCTCGCAGCGGCAATTGCCACCTTCCTCTGAGACATGCACTTTCATGCTGCTCGCAAATGACGTATTCCGACTGCAGCGCCAGTATTTTGCATAATGTAATATTGTTCAGCACCTTTTACTTAACAACATATTCAAATTTTAAACAGATTGGCCTAGTTTTGTAACTTGTTATCCCTCTTTTTGTGAATATTCCTTAATTTTTGAAAACTAGTGTAATTTTTAATGATGATATGATCCATGGCAAAAATTCGATGCTATTTTTTTTCTAATTTTATTTATATTATATTTATTTATGAAAAAATCATAATATTTCATATTATAAGCACTCAATGCGCTGAGGAGTGTCCTAACTGAATTCAATTCGTGCCCTTCCGCCAAAAATAAAAGAAGTTAGAAGCACACTCCGCCTATGCGACAGACCTATGGAGCACGATTGCTCGACTTGAACGGTTCGTCGCTCAGGCACTGACTATCGGCTCGTTACATTACATTACAACGTTACAAGTCAGTCGCCGCCTTCATATGAGCTTAAATACTGCTTAAAATTTTGTATTTTAAAAAATACTAGTCGTAAAAAACCTTGATTGAAAACAGTTTTAAAAAACTCCAATTATTTCAATATTTTACTACACAATATACACTGCTGGCCACTGTAAATGCAACACCCTGAAGGAAACATGCAAATAACATGAAATTTACAACATGCATTAGCGGAGGTGAGATATGCAAATGATTAGAATTTCAGCGCAGACGCACATCACGCGCGCCTGTGGCGCCACTTCAAATCGCTATTTAAGGCTTGCAGATTTCGACGATTTCAAGTTCGGCAATTGTGTTTTTCTTGTGGTTTTTTCAAAAAAACGATCAATTATGCCTCGTCAAAAACAGCGATCATCTTTTGAACAAGTATCCGAGTTCGACAGAGGAAGGATAGTGGCCTACTGAGATTGTGGATTATCTTTCAGGGAAATCGGCAGTCGTGTTGGAGGAAACAAAACAACTGTAATGCGGATATGTGATCGTTGGATGCAGGAGGGTACGACGGACCGGCGTGTTTGATCGCATCCACCTCAGCGCACCACTTCACGTGATGACAGGCAAATTGTGCGCATGGCAGTGACGGATCGCTCAGTCACATCACGAACCATAGCACAGCACATGCAGTCTGTAACGCATCATCCAGTGTCTGCGCGTACCATTCGACGCCGTTTACAGCAGAGTGGTCTGTCCGCAAGACGTCCATTGCATTGTCTACCCTTGACGCAGAACCACAGACGTCTCCGCCGCCAATAGTGCGATGACAGAAGGATGTGGACGGCAGAATGGAATGAAATTGTCTTTACTGACGAGTCACGCTTCTGTCTGCAACACCACGATGGTCGCATTCGAGTCTGGAGACACCGTGAAGAGAGGATGCTGAACAGCTGCGTTATGCACCGCCACACTGGTCCTGCACCGGGTATTATGGTATGGGGCGGTATTGGATATCACTCTCGCACACCTCTAGTACGCATTGCCGGTACTTTAAACAACCAGCGCTACATCTCCGAGGTGTTGGAGCCAGTTGTCCTTCCTTACCTTCAGGGCTTGCCTACAGCCATATTTCAACAGGATAATGCGCGACCACACGTGGCACGCATTGTCCAACGGTTCTTCGTCAATCGCCAGATTGAATTGCTTCCCTGGCCGCCTCGCTCTCCGGATCTTTCGCCGATAGAAAACATGTGGTCCATGGTTGCTCTACGATTGACCCAGATTCCATCCCCAGCTGCCACAGCAGATCAACTTTGGCAACGTGTAGAAGCTGCTTGGTCTGCTGTACCCCAAGAACTCATCCAAAGTCTCTTTGAATCAATGCCGAGGCGTGTGGCAGCGGTGATCTCCAACAATGGCGGCTACTCTGGCTACTGAGTTTGGCAGGAACCATACTTCACAGAAGTCTATAAATTTAATCATTTGGTACTTGGTCAACATGTTATCTACAAAATAAATTTTGTTGTGATATCTCTTGTCTTTCTTGGTGTTGCAATTTGGGTCGCCAGCAGTGTAGTATCAAACACTGTGGTTAATTTGTCATTCTTTTATTTTAAACCACGGATAAAATGAAAAATTTGTTAACCGCAAATTAGTGATACTGATTTTAATCTTGTCAATCAACAAGATTTAAAAAAATTGCAATTTTTTTTTCTTTTTTAGAAGGTTGACGAGCAGTATTTTAAAAAAGAACAAAAATAACGTGAAATGAACATGCTTATTATATTATCGAAGGAAAAATCCCTTCCTTCGAAGATGTCTCTTGGATGAGAGGAAATATTACCCACTGAAAAACTGGGTATTTATGAAGCGCATATATGAGCATTTAATACTTAACACATTGACTGCCAGTCTTTATAGTTACATTGATAGTTAGTGCCGTGACATGGAAGTTGATTGTACCCAGATGCCAACATACTTATTATACGAAATATGATTTAAAAATAGTAATAAAAGTTAATTATGTGATACCAAAATATTATTTAAGCCTTTCATTAAAGATTATTTTAATCACGCGCTAGCGCGTGATTGGCACAAAGTGTCAAATTTTTCCCCTAATGCCACATCACGCGCTGGCGCGTGGCACGTAAAAAGTGAATCAAAGTAAAAAAATTAGTGACAATACGCATTATTTTTCTATAAATCTGTATTACAAACAAATATACATATTACAAATGAATTTATTACAAGAAAAGACCCTGCATTAGCATCTGTATAACTCATATCACAAGATTATTTATTCAATAAAACATAAAACATTAGTTTCGAAACCACAATTATTTATAGCTAGTTTCTAATCTTCACTCCATGCCAATACTAGCAGAGGACCCTGCATGCAATGCCAAATGAACTGGAGAATGAACAATCAGGGGAAGATTTTCCCGCGCCAGCGCGTGACTGGCTTCTGAGACATCACCCCACATCACGCGCAAGCGCGTGATTGGCTCCTTAGTGATAACGCTACGTCACGCGCTGGCACGTGATTTGCAGTCAATGTGTTAAATCATTATTGGGAGTAGAAGTAGATTGGAACAAAAAAAGAGATAGTACCCCATACGTTCTCTACACATTTATTATGTATATTTTACCCAAGTTATACAATGAAAACTTTTTCAGAAATCTTTGATTTTATAGGATAGCTACCTACACTTGATTTCTAACTAAAGTGAGTTCATTAATCTCGTCAAATACTGAAGGAAAATTTCAAGGAAATTATTTCACTTTCTAGAGACGATATTCTTTTAAAACGATCAGAATCAAAATGCTTCATTCATTAAATTTCATTACAGTTGTAGAGCTATCAAAAAAAGGTCTTTCTTTACTACATTTCATATATTAAATTAAGTTTCTTGTGAAACTTTCCTCTGAAGACTCTAACAGATCACAAATAAAATTTTACGAAAATTTCTTGAAGTACAGCATATAAAGTCAATTTAGAAGAATCTCTATTATTTCATACTGTCAATAAAACTACATTTATATTTTTACACATATTTACACCCGATCAGATATATATAAAAAAAGAGTAGAACACTAAAACTTTAGGAGTTTAAAAACAGCGAATCCTATGACGTGAAATCATTAGACACAAGATTTTTATTCTTGTTTCATAATAATAACAAAACGTGTATTTGGTAAAACTCCACAACCTTTTTCATGCATATTCACAATTTGTTCCATATTACAACATAAAAGAATTATACTAACAGAATATCTCGGATGAATACAACATAAATGAACATCGTCAGAGGTTTTGGGATATATTATTCTCAAAATAGCGCGGCTTTTTTTAAACTATCATGGCTGTTCTTACTAGGTAACTATTTAATCTACTGATCTCTTTCTTTTTTTTATTTCTTTTTTTTTCTTTTTTAAATAATGTGGTATGGGATCCTATTTCATGACGGCAAAGAGGGAAAAGAAAACAGCTACTTAACGCAGATCCAAATCTTAAGAACTTGGTTTACCTCGCTTCATGGAAATTTTCTGACTTCATGTACAGATGACAAGAAGAAAAAATCCTTGCAGAAAAATAAACAGAGATCATGACACATAATCATCTTAATGAGAGAAAATATTAGACGTACTTCAAAAACATACTTCTAAACCTCACGAAATACTATTTATAAACCATGTGTGGTGTGTCAGTTAATAATTTTAATACCTAATTACTTCCAGCGCATATGTATAATTATTGTCACTGATGGAGATGAATTTAAAAGGTCCTCAATGATATACATCCCTTTAGTCTAAGTGCAGTATATGCGGAACAAGCTATATTTTAATGGTGTGTATTTTTTTTTAAACCCTCGTAAAAGCTTGTGTTTTTTTCCATAATGTTGATCTGCGCATTTAGACACTGCAATCGGGAAATATGTTTTCGAACAGTGCGCATTCCACTAGCCACCAGGATTTCCCGACCCTCAAATTTAATGGTCTCATACTTCATGTAGTGATGGTGATTTTTGAATAGTTTGGTACACTTGGGAAATCTATCTCAAGGCCGGTGTGGCGGTAACGAGGGGTTATTTCTTTTTGGCGATTTCAGGATTTAAAGATTCGAAGCCTTATTACCAATTTTTGAAATTTAATTAACCTCCCTTTGGACTCACGTATCCTCATCTCCGTTACTAGGCCTATGCTCATAGTTGAAATTTTTGTGGCTCCCTGCAATGATTTGGGATCTGATATTGTTATGAATCAATGCATTTTCTTAGTGAAGCGAATTGAAATCCTCATTCTTCACGCAAGTACATGAATTTCTAAAACAATCCAATCATGTTCCCAAGACACACGACAGATGTTCATCAAATCGTGATCGGCGGATATAAGATAGTCGAACTTGTTCATTCTCAATGAGGGGTAATGATGTTTATTAAAATTAAATTTTATTATTTGTATGTTAAAAAAGGAAATGCTTATTGCGTTCACACAGTTTTGCATTATTTTTAGAAAGACATTCTTTTGTTGTAGAATTCCATCTCATATTTAATCAAGTTTTAATTGACTGATTAAAAAACTTTTAATAATCACAAGTATTTTTAGATTTAGTGGTTTGAAGCATTTGATTTTTCACCCTAAAATATCTAAATTAAATAAATACGAATGAACTCGTAATGTCCACAGATGTAAAAAAATATAAATAGACGTAAAAAATGATAGAGTTTGTGCCTATAACGTGCTTATTACAAGCATCATGTCTAAACGGATATCTCGCTGCGGAAGAAGAAAGCCCCCTCCTCCGACTCATCTTGAGATTATTTGTTGACCACATTTTACCGTAAAAATGTGTGGAACAACACAATACACAGCTACAGTTTGTTTTGTAACTTTCAAATTACTGTGTTAACCCCGAAAGCAGCATCAACAGTTACGCACAGTGTGAAAACGTAATACAGTGTTCTCAAAACATGTCGCGTAATACGTGAACAGAATGGAAAACACACCAGGGGATCGTTTCTGCAAAAGTAGGATACCCAACTAGGTTTTACTATCTGCAGGAGAGCCGACAAGACAAAATTCTTTGAGCGAAATTTCTCTAAATTTATCTGATTGCAGCCGTACAACGGAAACCAGCGCTTCAAAATTTAGACGCAGGTGGAATTTCGTTCCTTTATCTAAAAGGACTATTCCAAGCTTGATTTTTTAATGCACACGAATGATGGGACTTTGGAAATCAAGAGCATCAGCATTTTTTCCTTTCCTTGCTATTCTAACTTGAAAGGGTTTCCCATTTCTGTCCTTCAAGTTAGCAGCAGTAAGGTTAAACCGTTGAGCTAACAATGTTCCTGTCTCGTTACCAAACGTGTCCAGCTGAAAAATTCTTCCACTTGCGGTTGACTTTATAGGTTCATCAACTTATGTGGCCTCCTTTATAACTCCCTAATTTACATGTGGCCTCTAATGGTAAAAAGGTTCCCCACCTCTGCTATAGGATGTGGAACGCGCCTTTTTTTTACATAATGAAATAAAAGTTCTTCAAAAAAAAGTTCTTCAAAAATTTTAGCTATTTGTATTTTCATTTCAATGGCATAAAATGCTGTTTAAAATAAATATTTCAATAATATAAATTGTAAAATAATACGAAATGTGTGCGTGAATGTGCTTTAATATTATATTTATGTATGTATATTATTTTCAGATTTTCCTGCTGCCATGCGACGTTTGCTTAAGAATGAAATATTGCTCTACAGAACTGCCAGCAGTGTTCTACATATCCTACCGATTGCCGGTCTTTATACGTTCCTGCCTAAATACCTGGAGAGCCAATTTCAGCTGAGTGCCACCAAGGCGAATATGATATCTGGTAATATATATTCATGTTTGTTTAGCCCGAGTAATCTCTCAAGTCCATTTAACGTATTCGGAATCTCTCATAAATAGGACGTATATCATTCGATTTCCTTTGAAATGTGTTGCACGCTCGAAACACTATTCGAGTGTACGGTTATGAAGACAGGCATTGAAGGTTAGACGTTTCCACTTCGCCATAATACACTCTTAGACAAACGACGCACCAAGTAGGGGTGATGGAACACAAATTGATATGCATACAGCTTTAGACGGAAAATGGAAAATTTTAAAGTTTGGCGACCAATGAATGAATATGTAACTGCGCAATGCGCAGGATATTAAAAGAGGAGAAATTTCGATTCCAGATCATAAATTCTTTGCGTGTACTCGGATAGACAGTAACTACCCGAGTATTCGGAATCTCTCATATCTCCCTCTGTATATCTCGCATACAGATGCGCGAACAATATGCGCTTATGTCAGCATTTTAGAGAGGGCGTGTAGTTGGGCTCAAAGAAGCCGGTTGGTCTAATCGGCGAATCGCTCGACATTTAGATAGGAGCGAGGCCACTATTAGACGATGTTGGCAGGAATGGGTGAACCATGGCCGAACACAGCGTCAAAAAGGAAGCGGTCGGCCTAGCGAAACGACAGAGCGTGAGGACCGAGCAATCGTCAGAGCGGCACTCACAGCCCCAGATTTATCATTATCATCGACCGTACGTGCATCTGGTGCTTCAGTGACCACAAGGATAATTCATAAACGGCTCAGAAAAAGGCGGATGAGCTCACGGCGCACGGCGCTCCTTGCGCCCACTACCATTGACTTCTGTACACCGACAAACCCGTTTTCAGTGGTGTCGGGTACATTCGACCTGGAATGTCACTGACTGGAGTAGAATTGTCTTCAGTGATGTGTGCCGCTTCGAATTGAGCCCCGATGACCAACGAATCCAAATCGAAGTTTTTTAATTGCTTTTGGTTCTGCAATTAAAGTTTGTAGTCCTCTATATATTAGAAACGGACATACGTTGTTAAATGTACCTTCTTTTCTTTTCATGATAAAAAAACGAGAATTAATAAAACCGGTCTGAACATTTGTTTTTGGTGACTTATCCCTCATCGTAGGATTTTGCTTTAAAGTACCCATAAGCAAAGGGGATAAAATTCAGATCTCGGCCGCACCACCCACCATGGAGCCCAACAAAGGGATGCAGGATCCTGCACCAGTGCTAGCTGAGAACTATACGCTCACGATGCGACCCTGAAGCAGACTCCACCCTTAGCGAGATGCCCAGAAATCGTAACGATTGCTTGGTTCGTAGCCGATAACAAAGTCAGCGACCAGCCGATTGATACTATAGGGAACCACTATGTACCTCCCGTTTACCTGAAGCGGCGGCCAAAGCAGTGTATTGGGATACCAAAACTGTCCCTCAACTGCCAGGATTTCCTTTTCCAGGGACACGGGTCTCCAAGCACGGCAAACACGTGGGTGATATACACGCCATTAGAAGCTAGAAGCTACAGAGCGGCAACAGCTTTTAATGAGGGGCCCTCGCCTCAAAGAGGAAACACAGCGAGGGAGAAAATAAAGAAAAAAGTAAAGGAAGAGAGCAGAGGGAAAAGGAAGGGAGAGATAGTTCGCTGGGGTACCTCGGGATTGCGACACCCGTGTTTACCTAAAGAAGGTAAACCCCCTGAGGGGCGGATGCGAGACGGACAGCGCCACTATACGTAGCAATAGTCTCTCGCACAGAAAAATAGGGCCACTCGCTCAAACTAACACACCCCTCCTGAGAGGGACACATTTTCCATCAAATTTGAGAAATTACAACACACTATAAAATTATTTCATAAAATACATACACATACATAGTTAAGAAATTAATGAAATACTTTTCAGAGAGTAAATTAATTTTTCTTCATTAACAGCTTTTGTGAGAAAATCAGCTGTAATATATTCAGTCTGTATATATTCCAGTTTAATAATATTGTCCTTAAACAAATCTTTTACAAAATGAAAGTGTAAGTTCATATGTCGCGATTTAGTCGATGATCTGGTACATTTAATTCACTGAATTGCTGCTTGACTGTCTGAATTTAAGTTCATAACATTATTTATAAATTATTTACATTTCAACTCAGATAATATATTTATAGTCCAAATAATGTATTTACAAATTTCAGAATTAGAAAATACTTCTGCTTCACAAGTAGAAAGACTAAAATTTTTTTGCTTATTTAATTTCCATGAAACAATTGAATTACCTAATAAAATTACACCACCTGAAAATGACTTACCATTTTCTGCATTTCTGCAACTTGCATCTGAACTAGCATTCAAAAAACCAGAATCGTTGCTGTAAAACAATACTTTGTCCTTAGTACCTTTTAAATACTTTAATACTCTTTTAGCTATAAAATGTTTCTTTTCAGGTTTATGATTAAACTCAGATAAAGAAGTTGTTACAAATAATATATCAGGACAGGTTCTATTAGCTAAATACAATAATTCACCAATTAATTCTTCATACATAGTTACATCAATTAATTCATTTATATATGGAAAGCTTTTATCTCCCCCTTTAACAATTGGAGTTTTTACTGATTTATAATTTTCTAACTTATGTTTAAGCAAAAGTGACTCAATATATTCAATTTGTGATAAACTTACACCATTAACATGTTTATTAATTTCCATACCCAAGAATTTAGAGTTCTTATTCTCCTGAAATTCAAATACACTTTTAATTTTAGAAACAATATTGTGATACATTTTATTATTATTGCAAAGAAATAGCAATATTATCATCATACATATAGTATAAAAAGGTCTCTACTATAATGTTTCATGAATATACAATTATCTGAAGCCAACGGTACCAAACCTATTTTTTCTAATTCAGATTTTATTTTCATGTACCAATTCCTGCCCGATTGTGGTAAACCGTAAATACTCTTTTTTAATCTACAAACTTTTTCATCCCCAATTAATTTTTCATAATCAGGTGGAGGTGACATGTATACTGTTTTCTTTGAGTCACTATACAAATACGCAGTTTTTACGTTGAAAAAAATTAACTATCAAATGTAATTTCGCTGAAAGAGCAAGCAATAATCAAAAAGATTCTATGTTTACAACAAGTGAATAAGACTTACTTTTTATCTGATTGAATCCAACAGCTACAAGTGGCGCTTTATATTTTATTTTATTGGAATTGCTCTCCTTCAAAGTGTAGATCCATTAACTTTAAATTATTTTTTCCTCTCGAGCAGAGCTTTTTAAACTGTGGGTCCTGACCCGTATGGGGTTGCATAAAGAATTTTGGGGTCACAAAAACATTGGCAACTGTTCCCGAAGGGTGTCCCTTCAACCCAAAGTGTCTCTTCGTCAGATTCTTCAATGCTGATTAGGAAAATAATTACGAAAATCATTCTTATTTCAAATATTAATTAAAATAAAAAATCACATCATGGATACTGTTCTGAACCAAGAACCAATCCCCCAAGCGCTGTTGCAGCAGCGCCCCCTTTTAAAAAGAAGGGTGTTTGTTTATCAGTGTTCATCGAGAGACCCCTTCGGGAGAGACGTGTTTTGCGGTGCTTGTGACCGCGTAACCGATGGGTCTGAGTCCGTTATTGAGATATGTAATAAATTGAGTTTTAAACAGTCCACGAGTGTATACTTTGTGTGGTGTCCTGAGCTATCGACGACACCTGGTCCGTCAGAACCTTAGAAGGCAACCTTGGATATTTTTGTGTGTTAACCTCCGGTTTATTGAGGATTTCGATTTGTGATGCTCCGGAAAGAGAAGTAGGAATCTTTTATAGTACATTAATGAATATCTGTGATTTAATGAGTCCTGAATTTAACATTGTGATTTAATGAGTGCCGAATTTATATCTGTGATTTAATGAGTTCTGAATTTTATAACTGTGAGTTAATGAGTACTTAATTTGTGTTGCTGTGAGATTTAACTCATATTTACTGAGTTACTGATACAATGTTTAAGAACGCGATAAAAGGTGATCTTCGGCTTGTTGCCGTAAATCTAAATGAAGCAGTAACGGACAAAATGTCTGTGATCGAGTTGACAAATATTATAAAGCGTTCTGAGAAATTTAAAAATGATCCTGATTATGTTGAGGAATTAATTACAGAGATTGTGGATACTAGAAAATCGGAAGAGCAGAGAGAGTTAGATTTAAAAAATAAAGAGATAGAGTTTGAATAACTTAAGCTGGAAAAAACACGAGCCGAGTTAGAATTGGCTAAAATCAGAGCAGAATCGAGAGAGATTTTCCCGGAAAAAGAAAATCCGGTTGAGAAAAGTGAGTCTTTGGAGTCTCTTGTGAAAGGGGTTCGAACTTTAACTTTAAGAGTTCCTAGCAAACCCGAAGGATGGGTGCTATATTTTGCATCGTTAGAGAGGGCTTTTCACACGAAAAACGTGCCAGAAAAGTTCAAAGCTGAGATTCTCATAAATTTGCTAGGTGAGAAGGCCTCAAATGTGCTGACATACATCAAAGATGATGAGCTTTGCGACTATTCAAAAGTCAAAACAATCGTCTTACGGGAATTTGAACCGTCGCCGCAAGATGTTTTAGACCAATTCAGAAAGGCAGTACGTCAGACAAATGAGACGCATTTACAATTTACATCTCGACTAACAACTAGTCTTGATTACTACTAAAATTGAGAAAAGTGACAGATTTCGAAACATTAAAAAAACTCTTGGTTTCCGATAAACTATTTCAAACATTAGACAAAGAAACTGCTTCTTTTATAAGCGTAAGACAGGCTGATACGTGGTTTCAGCCGATTCAAATGTCTCAGGAGATCGACGTATATTTTGCTTCACGAGGAAAAACCATGATCATAAATTCCAGTTATCAGAAAAATTCATATTCGAGAAATGTGTCTAAATTATTTTTATCTGAAGTCGCAATATAGTATGCACATTCACAATGCATACTATATTGCGAGGAAAAAATTAATCATATTGTATCTAAATGCCCAAAGTACAAAGCATTATCTATCAATGAAAGAATTGAGGTGGTGAAGAGAAATCGTATATGTTTCAACTGTCTAGGATCTCACAAGAAATCAGTTTGTGAGTCAAAAAGTTCATGTTACTTTTGTGGAAAAAAGCATCACTCTTCGCTATGCTATGCAAAAGAGGAAATTGTCCTTGCAAATCACACCCCTGCGAATGAGAGAGCATCTTCGGATACGAGTCAACCCCTCCTTTCTCCCAATGCAGAGAACGTTGACCCCAGACATCCCTTATCAGCGGCAACAGATAGGGTCGGGTCGTCCTTCCAGAGTACTAGTCAAAACAATAATTCAGTTCTTTCTGTGCGAGGGATAAATAAATGTAAAACCGTTTTGCTCAGTACTGTGAATTGTTTGTTGAGGGACAATCGACGAAAATTATATAATGCACGAGCAGTTTTAGATCCAGGGGCCATGAATTCTTTCATGACCATAGACTGTGCGAATAGTCTCGGTTTAAAAAGAGATAGAACCAATATGACAGTTTGCGGGATAGGAGATACCTCCACCACAATTAAATATGTGGTTAGTACAACAATTTCCAATTTTGAGGGAAATTTTGAAAGAGAATTAGAATTTTTAGTTGTATCCAGAATTACAGATTTCTTGCCGTCAAAAATGCTTAAGGTAAATGTGCCAGAATTAAGCTATGAAAAACTAGCGGATTGAAAACTTTAATGTGCCAGGTCGCGTAGATCTGCTTTTGAGCGCTGAAATCTTTTATGAACTGTTACAGCCAGGTCAGATTTATCCTGCTAATAGTAATTTGATTCTACAGAATACAGTTTTTGGATATGTAGTTAGTGGGAGCATATCCATAGCAACTGAGGGAAATGTACATTGTGGGTTCATTGGGGATAATACTGGTTTAAACGAAGCTTTAGGGGAATTTTGGGAAATAGAAAATGTGGAGATGGCAGTACCCAAAAATAAAGAAGCAATAATTTGTGAAAAGCATTTTGAGAAAAACGTTAAGAGAGATAGTACGAGGAGGGAAGTGCCCCAAAATAAAGAAGCAATAATTTGTGAAGAGCATTTTGAGAAAAACGTTAAGAGAGATAGTACGAGGAGGGAAGTACCCAAAAATAAAGAAGCAATAATTTGTGAAGAGCATTATGAGAAAACGTTAAGAGAGATGAATATGAGGATTATCCTTTAGCTTCACCAGTTTTAGAGAGAGACTTCTACATGGACGATGTCCTGAGTGGTGCCGACACTCTGAGTGAAGCAAAGGAACTTCAATCAGAGTTAATAGGGGTTCTCAAGAGCGGAGGCATGATGCTACACAAGTGGTGTAGTAATAACCATGAATTAAAAACAGGGCTTGACAGTGACTACAATTTTCAAGAAGAAACAAAGGCGCTAGGTGTTTCGTGGAAACCTAGCTTTGACCACTTTACTTTCCAAATTCAGCTGGAAAACGTCTTTCCGCCTACGAAGAGATCAGTGCTTTCCACAATTGCGCGAGATTTTGACGCCCTTGGACTCTTAGGTCCGGTGGTGGCGAGAGCAAAGATCTTTTTACAAAAACTGTGGTGCTTGAATTTAGACGGGAGCGATCCGCTTCCTGACACGGAAGCGCAACAGTAGAAAGATTTCATTGAATACTTGCCAGCAATAAATAACGGGAGTGTTAAGAGGTGTATACTGATAGAAAAATCAGTGCATATTGAGCTTCACGCATTTGCAGATGCGTCCGAGTCTGCATATGGATGCGTCATTTACTGCAAATCAACGTCAGAAAATGGTGCTTTCGAAGTGAACTTGGCTTGTAGCAAGTCACATGTGTCGCCTCTTAAGCGGGCTACAATACCAAGGTTATAGTTATGTGCAGCTGTTCTGTTAGCAAAGTTGATAACCAAAGTGAACAGTGCCTTACAATTTAAGGCAAGTGATATGTATCTGTGGAGTGATTCCATGATTGTACTTTCATGGATACGAAAAGAGCCCTACCTACTAAAAACGTTCGTGGCAAACCGTGTAGCCAAAATACAAGACCTGACAGCAGTGCAACAGAGGCGTCACGTGTTTTCCGAGAACAATCCAGCGAACCTTACCTTGAGAGGAATGAATCCTGAGAAACTGGCTACGAGTGAACTGTGGTTCGAGGATCCTACTTTCCTGACTGACCGAGAGTATTCCTACATCAGTCATACGAGAAGAGTTCACGTCTGAACTCAAACATTCAAAACAAAGTGACTTACATGTGCTTACTGTAACTTCTAATTCATTTCATCAAGAGTTATTTAGTATTAGTAGCAGTTACACTAAATCAAATGCTGTTGTGTATTATGTAACTAGAGAATACAGTACAAAGTTTTTTGTTGACCCTACAAACCCTATAGTTCTAAAGACTAGATCACGAGCACAAAATGCTCGCAATGAATGTGTAAAATTTGAGAGAAATTTCAATAAGAGAAAAAAGGAAAACTGTTTAACTGAGAAAATATGATTAGTGTGTTTTAGATTACTCAAGGGTCGAACTTTTATTCATTGTGTTGTTAACAATTCTTTTGAAAAATAATGAGTGTTTTTATAATATTTTCCATATAGGTATATTCATGTGGAATACTTTGTGCTGTTATTGTTTAATTAACCTTTCTCTCGTATACTTAGTTAATATTGGTTAGACTTTAACTGTCTTTTGTCATTAAGGGTAAATTTCACTATTTTATCAATTCTCAAAAAAATTAGTGTTAAGTAGAATAATTGAGCTCTAATTTAGTGATGACAAACGGGTCAGAGTTGTTAAGGTGAAAACTCAGTCTGGAATCTTTCAAGTCCCATTTCTAAAATCTGTATTTTACCTGTTAATAAGTAATCTTTATATTAGTATTTTTTGTTATGTGTAATTTAATGTTTTCATATACTTGTGCTTCTTTTATATATATTTTTTATTATTTATGTAATGATTATATAATTAAATGGTTGAATGTTACCATTGCAACGTGGGGCGGAATGTTCTGAACCAAGAACCAACCCTCCAAGCGCTGTTGCAGCAGCGCCCCCTTTTAAAAAGAAGGGTGTTTGTTTATCAGTGTTCATCGAGAGACCCCTTCGGGAGAAACGTGTTTTGCGGTGCTTGTGAGCGCGTAACCGATGGGTCTGAGTCCGTTATTGAGATATGTAATAAATTGAGTTTTAAACAGTCCATGAGTGTATACTTTGTGTGGTGTCCTGAGCTATCGACGACAGATACATAATAGAGAAATAAACCGTTCTTATCTCGCTTTAATTTATTTTTTTATCCATCAATATTGCATTTGAATATTAATTTTATGCACCCACGTTTTATTTGTATATTTATTTTATGTATATACCCGGTGCCATGTAAAATTTTCTATGATGAAATGGTGTTGCAGGTGGATTTTAACCCCTACGTCAGCTCATCTGTCTTTTTTACTGTTCCCCAGCTCATCGGTCTCATAGACCGCTACGCTTTAAAAATTAGGATATTTCCCTATTTTTATAAGTTTTTCGCAGTTATAAGTCATGAATGCAAAACTACTGCCACCTCTCATTCTTGAAAAGTGTAAATAACAAATAGATTATTCAACAAAATTTTCAGAATCCGATTCCTCAATCTGTGATAGTGCGAAAGAGACAAAATGTCTGGTTCGTTGTGAAACAGGAGGAATTCTTCCAGCCATGCTAGCTACAACAATAAAACAAAGATCTTGGAAATAGAATGCATGCAGACTTACAGATAATTAGTACGGTTCAAGGTTTATCGGTCATACAGACCGGCAAAAATTTAAATCAGTTCAAGGGTCATCGGTCCAAAAGACCGACTATGTTTTACAAAGATTAGATTGACCGACAAAATACAAGCGGGCGAAAATCTCCGATGTGTTGTACTTGAAGGTTAGGACCCGACTGAAGAACTCACAAACCCTCAACAATCTGATCACCCCCACCCCACCCTTAAGAACAGGTGCAATAGCGGTCTCCTAGACCGATGAGCCGACGTAAGGGTTAAGATGCCCTGCTTTAGAGGCATTTCTACTATGTCCCATACTTTATGCTGATTCAACGAATCTTGTTCATTTTTCACTGCTAACTCACAAATCACGCCTATTAACACTATTTTTCGCTTCTAAAAAATTGTTTGAAATGTCATCAGTTAGATTTGCTGACAGCTGTTTATGTTGTAGCCTTTCAGAGCGTCGGAGTTGCGATTTATGTTGGTTTTCACTGTTTATTTCCTCATCGGAAGGTTGATTTATGTCCTGAATTAAGACTGTATGTGTCTATCATTGTCGCTGCTGTCAACATAAATCTCAAACTCCGCCATTTTGTATTTTGAACTTTGAACCTCTAAATAAGTGCTACCTTTTAATTATTCATTGAATCGAACTGATCGTTCCTCAGTTACTCTAATCTACATTTCACCAGCCCCGCACCTAGGCGAATTTTAATCCAAACATATCTCATTCGTTAGTACCGCAAAAATTTTCGTTAGTACCGAATTTAAAATCAATTTTTTGCAATTTTTTATTCCGGGGCTGGTGAAATGCGGGCCCCGCACCTACACAATACTGGAATTTTACTAGCGCCATTCTTAAGTACTTCGTTAGTACCGGTACCCTCAAAAATTTTCGTTAGTACCAAATTTAAAATAAATATTGCAATTTTTTATTATGTTGCTAATATGTCACCCGCCCCGCAAGAAACCTATCCTGGAACTCCATGGCTGACGCAACGGAGAAGACCGCTTGTTGAGTGGTGGGAGGAGTCGAGGTACGGAGAATCCCCCCCCCCCCTGAAGTATTGTAACGACTTTCTCCCAACAGGGCTGAAGACAGTCCTTTCCTAAGAATACACTGAAGTGAAACAGCTGGGCCTCGGACACCGATGTTTTTTTTACCTCTCTATGGCCCGATATCACTGGTCTGCATGAAAATCGGCCCTGAAACCATTCCTGGTGATTCTAATGCCGCATTTACACATTCGCGTTCGCGCCACCAAGACATTCGTCACGTTCCTGCATCGACTCGATTGACCGTTCTCACATTCCTGCTTCTTGCTGTAAACAAGACTTTCCCTCGCAACTTCCCGTCGCCATTCGCCCCTTTGACTCATGCCAGAAAACCGCTCCCGAAGTGAGCGCCGCGATTGGCGAGCAGAAATGCCGAGAACACCGTTTACACATTCGCCCCCTGCGATTCGACTGTGCGCCATCGTGACTGTGTAAATGCGGTGGTAAGTAAAATGACCTCCTGAATCCGAATATGACCCCCGTTTTCACCCTTCACCCACCATTTTCTGGGGAGGTCCCTCCCCCACCAATTTTTATCACTTTTCCATAATTTGGAGGGATGAAATGGATTATTTTCGCCTTTAGATTTCTTCTGGGGGTCTAGAAAGGCGAAAAGTTCTAAAACATGAACATTTGTAGCAAGGAGGTACATTTGTAGCAAGAAGGAACATTTGTAGCAAGGAGTATTTGGGGCGGGGGAAGGATTTGCCTCCTTAAATTGTAAAAAAATCATTAAAAATGATCGATTTTTCCGTGTTTTCTCAATTTTTTCACTTATTTTCTACATTTTTCAGTTTCCAGCCCCCCTTATCCTCCCCCAAACACCCCAAAATAATAATTATATATAGCAACAATAATAAAAATATATAGCAACAATAATAAAAATTTATAGCAACAAAAATAAAATTATACAGCAACAGTTTGGAAGATTCACTGTACCACGCTGGCGCTCTCAAGACCTCGCGCGCACAGGTTTTAACCAGGAATTTTCATGTTTTGAGAAGTTTATACTTGCATTGCTCTTGTCACTATAGTCCTGCACTGTAAAGGTACCCGTAAATCAATGCCATTTGCTGTGACCATGGTTTTGCGCGAATCTCGCTTTCATCTCACAGATTGTTACTTTTGTAGGACTTCCACTGTCGGGTTCTCTAGCAAAATTAAGCATACAATTCAGTATCCTAATATCCCTTCAACTCTAAGACCAGTTCCTCACAACGAATCTTTGTCAATCCCAGTGCCTCCAAAACACCTATACACTAGAGTCAGAAACGGATTTGAAAGACTTTGAGCCACAACCTGGACCATCAAATGATATGTCCACCGATACTGAAGAGTGTTCTGCTGACTCAGTTCATACACAACCTCACCTCGTTACTCAGTCGGAATTGAATGATCTCGTTCGGAATTTGGAGTTACTTAAGAGTAGATCTCAACTTCTTTGATCTCGACATCAGCAGTAGAATCTCTTAGAAAAGGGCATATAAATCTCTTCTGATAGGACCAGGCAGTCAGCCCTGAAATTACTTTTTACGGAAGATGAAGACTTGGTGTTCTGCCCTAATTCAAATGTATTGATGATAGAACTGAAGATGCCATGTGACCCAAACAAATGGAGACTGTTTATAGACTCATCAAAGACAAGCTTGAAAGTTTTCCTGTTGGCCAATGGGATGAGTTACCATCAGTCCCGGTTGTATACTCTGTAGATATGAAGGAGAGGTACGAAAACGGAAGGATGTACTGAGGGAACATAAGGATTACAGTGCAGGACTCTAATGACAAGAGCAATACATCTTTAAACTTGTTAAAGCAGGAAAATTCCCGTGAAACCTCTGCGCGCGAGGTCTTGAGAGCGCCAGCGTGGTACAGTGAATCTTCCGAACTGTTGCTGTATACTTTTATTGTTGCTATATATTTTTATTATTCTGGGGTGTTTGGGGGGGTTAAGGGGGGTCTGGAATCTGGAAAATGTAGAAAATATGTGAAAAAATTGCGGAAAAACCAGAAAAATCGATCATTTTTAATGATTTTTTTACAATTTAAGGAGGCAGATCCCCCCCCCCCCAAAATCTACCTCCTTGCTCCAAATGTTCATGTTTTCGAACTCTATAGCCCCTAAGAAGAAATGTCAATGTGAAAATAATCCAAATTATCGAAAAGTGATAAAAATAGGTGGGTGACGGGGAATATTCGGATTCATTTTACATAAGAATCAGCAGGAATGGTGTCATGACCAGTGTAATCCAAGCGTTCTGAAAGCATCGGGATCGACGGTCCGGATGTATCCTCTAAGCACGGTTCGGCAACTTTTTTGGATGCGGGTCGAAATCAACGATAATGTGTGTATTAAAAAGACGTTTCGGGTCAGTGGTATTTTCATTTTAAAAGTCTGTTTTTGGTGAATAATTTTATTGAGAAGATAATTACAATACGCTTTAAACTTTAAACACAAAAATTAAAATTCTAATTCTAATTATTATAACAACAAACATAACTGAACGAACTTTATTTTTCTCTTCGTTATCAATGGCTCCCCTGATACCGAACTTGCGACGTCGGTTTAGTCAAGTCTGGTGTATAGTTAGTAATCTTAAGACGAATACAAGCATCTGAATTTTCGGTAGTTAAGCTGCTCCTGTTCTTACTTAAAATAAATTTTATGTGTAAAAATACTTGCTCACATTTATAAGTTGAACCAAATGCGGTCAAAATGTGAAAGCCAGTTTTTTCAGCGTAAAAAACTTCGTAGGAAGTGATGCCCAACACGTTGATATCATGAAAAGATCATATTTTGTTTCATATTTATGTTTTATAATTTATTTTTTATATTATATTTTCAGAACTCAAGTGGGTCTCTATAAATTATGAAATGGGTCACTCGGGACATAGGTTGCCGAGGCCTGCTCTTAGGCTTAATAATCCAAAACAATTCTTGAACATTTTAATACATTTAATTTCAGCACAAACACAGAACATATATCTCGCAGCGTATGCTCTTTGTATTTGCTGAAACCACAACCGAACAAACATCTTTGTATAAATAATTTTGACACCCAGACTGGCTGACCCGTGAAGCTGGCTATTGCAATGTTTTTGGTAATAAAGTTCGCGCATCAAAGCATCTGGCTTGCCGCATTTACACATTCGCGTCCGCGCCACCCGCAAGACGTTCCTGCATCGACGCAAGTGACCGTTCTCACATTCGCGCCTCTTGCAAGACTTCCCGTCGCCATTCGCCCCTTTGACCCCGAAGCGAGCGCCACGATTGTCGAGGAGAAACGGCGAGCACACCGTTTACACATTCGTCCCCCGCGATTCGACTGTGCAAATGCTGTGGCACAACTTTGAAAGGTTTTTGAACTTTGAAAGGTTTTTTTTCCAATGGGAATGCACTCTTGCGAGTCATTTCTATGATTATGTAATATTAATTACACTATAAGATGCTGATTTAAAAATAAATTTTATAATAAATTTTCGTTCGCTATTATATGTTTTTATGAGTGTTTTGTGACTGGTTTACACGGTATAACTTATACTCATTTAACACTTTTCAGTTAAACTAAATTTGTTTCGACATACCTAAGTACTTTTGCTATAACACACTGCATCTGACAATGCACAATAAAAATTAATAATGGCAGCTAGTTTCAAAATAATTGATATAGTTCAGACCACAGAGTATAATGCATTTGCGAAATTTTTCAATACCATTCTAAATATTTCATTTATTCATTCTTAATTAATTTAATAATTTAAGATGAACACGAAAGAAAGTGTTAGAAATGATGAGTGATACCATTTATGCGAAAATAAAAATATTTATAAACTCACTTACAGATTTTCTATTTAGACCTAGTGTGTCATGAATTCTTAACATTTCCTCAATTTGGAATGTTTTGACTCATGCAATCAAATGAATATTGAACTCTAATTTTACTACTATTAAAACTATTAACTGCTGATATTGCAAAGATTTTTAATTCTAATCCCGATCTAATCATTTTGAAATCACCAGTCATTTGAAGCTAATAAGTATCCTATGTCTTTATTATAAAACATGACTGCAATAAAAAATTTAGATATCTTACACTCTTAGACAAAAACAAAAAAAAAATACCGACGCACCATGAAGCAGTTATCCGAATGGGACGAAAATTAGTAGATGTGATGTACACGTACAGAAAAACAAATTATTACAATTTGAGAAAAATTGGATGTTTTATTCAAGAGAAAGAGCTTCACAAAGTGAAAAAGTCTATAACGCGAAGATCCACCTCTGGCCTTAATGCAAGCAGTTATTCGGCTTGGCATTGATTGATAGAGGTGGTGGATGTCCTCCTGCAGGATATCATGCCAAATTCTGTCCAATTGGCGCGTTAGATCGTCAAAATCCCAAGCTGGTTGGAGGGCCGTGCCCATAATGCTCCAAACGGGCTGAATGGTGGAAAGATCCGACGACCTTGCTGGCCAAGGTAGCGTTGGGCAAACACGAAGACAAGCAGTAGAAAATCTCGCCGTGTGCGGGCGGGCATTATCTTCCTGACATGTAAGCCCAGGATGGCGTGATATGAAGGGCAACACAACGGGGTGTAGAATATCATCGACGTACCGCTGTGCTGTAAGGGTACCGCGGATGACAACCAAAGGGGTCCTGGTATGAAATGAAATGGCACCCCAAACCATCACTCCTGGTTGTCGGCCCGTATGGCGGAAGCCAGTGAAGTTGGTATCCCCCCGCTGTCCGAGGTGGCTCCAGACACGCTGGTCATCAGGGCTCAATTCGTAAGGGACGCATCACTGAAGGCAATTCTACTCCAGTCAGTGACATTCCAGGTCGAATGTGCCCAACAGCACTGCAAACGGGCTTGTCGGTGTACAGAGGTCAATGGTAGTCGGCGCAAGGAGCGCCGTGAGCTCATCCCCCTTTCTCTGAGCCGCCTATGAATAGTACTTGCGGTCACTGAAGCACCAGTTGCACGTACGATCGATGATAATGATGAATCTGGGGCTGTGAGTGCCGCGCTCTGACGATTGCTCAGTCCTCACGTGCTGTCGTTTCTGTAGGCCGATCGCTTCCTTGACACTTTGTTCGGCCATGGTTCACCCATTCCTGCCAGCATTGTCTAATAGTGGCATCCAAATGTCGAGCGATTCGCCGATTAAACCAATCGGCTTCTTTGAGTCCAACCACACGCCCTCTCTCAAATGCTGACATCTGCGCATATTGTTCTCGCACCTGTATCGAGGCATAGTTACTGTCTACCTGGGTACACGGAATGAAATTCGCAAAGAATTTATGACCTGAAATCGAAATTTCTCCTCTTTAATATCCTGCCAGTTGCGCAGTTCACATGTTCATTCATTGGCCGCCAAACTTTAAAATTTTACATTTTCCGTCGAAACCTGTATGCATATCAATTTGTGTCCAATTGGCATTACCCCTTCTTGGTGCGTTGTTTTGTTTCTTTTTTGTCTAAGAGTGTAATTAAGAGACCTTATCCTCTCGATCGAACTAAAACGGAAACTTGTTATCAAATTTATATTAATCCCCTTTGTTTGTATAAATGATATTCTTGTGAAGGAATTTTTATAGGTATGTAAGACCATTGGGATTCCAAAAATATTTTCAAGTCTTATCTGGGTGTCATAAAAAATGAGAATTTCCAAAAAGGTATAAATTTTTTTTTCTTCTGCCAAGGGATTTTCCGCTCTAAGTTTAGAAATCTTTTTCGGTAGCTACAAAAGCATTTCCTTTAGTGTATACATTGTAAGTCAAACATGATAGACAAAACATATGATGATGTAATTGTTGTACCTTTATTTATCTAAAGCTAAATAAAATGTATAGCATTTTTTTAATAATGTTACTTTTAAAATTTGATTGTTACATCTATCCTAGATTATATATTTTTTATAGCTTTAGAAATATTAGTTTAAAGAAAGGAAAATGTAAACTGTTGAAATTGTTTTGGGAAAATTTAGTGTGCTCCCGAGCATTCATTATTCATGTTATATTTATTGGTAGCTACGACAAATTTGAGCGATTGTTTAATAAATTCTTAGCCAGTGTGGAAGCTTCAAATTGGTATGTTCCAAAACATATTAAGAAACTATTGGTACTAGTGCTTAGGAAATTTCATTTCAAAAGTGTCTGTTTATTAAGTAATTTCTGATTTGGGGATATTTATTATATATACATTAAGTTAAAATTATTAATTGAAGCATTTCATAGAAGCTTTTGGAAAGCCTGGTAATTTTAAGTAACATTTAAAATCTGCCAATTTTCAGGACTTGACAAATCACGACATTTGAATTCGATAAACGCCACGTTCAAAAATGTTCATATATCTACAGCATTTATTTTTGTTTAGTTCCATTGGTATCGTTCTAAGGGATAAAATTGGACTGTTTATGTAATGAGGAGTTGGGTATTTTGAGTCAAAGTACTATCTCCATCCCCAAAAGATGGTAGTTGTTCTTGTGAGGTTCCAATCCCTAGTGAAAGTAACATTTCGTTTGCAGGTATGGCTGGTATTCTTGTGATGGGTGCAGGGATATTTGCCAGTGGTACTTTCATGCGCACCTTTAAGCCCAATGCCCGATTTGTGGCCAAATGGATAGCAGCGTCAGCCCTGGCTTACTCCATCGGGATGCTGATTCTGATGTGGCTCGGATGCCCGTTAAATGACTTTGTGGGATTGAATGACACAGGGTAAGTACACAGTTTCTTGCTATGATTCACAGAGTGACCAAAAAGTCGGTCAAATTTAGATCAAGTTTTGCTACACGAGAACTTTAGAGACCGGTAGAACTGAAAGAGTTCGAATTTTTGAATTTGGACGACACTAATATAAACCAGAAATATCGTCTGTTGTTATTAATATGCAAGCCCATAATCAGAAATTTATTTTTTATCACTAAGTCATCACGGCGATAGAAATTTTTATTCGGAGCAGTATTTAGCTATTTGCTCTTACAAAAATGCAACGGAAGAGTTTCATTCGAATCACTCAATTCCCTAAGAGTTCAAAAACTACGAATTATCCGAAACTTAATCTGTTGCAGTTACCAGGAGAACAGACTGGCCTTCTATCACTCGCTCGCTCGCTGCATCCATTCAACCCTGCAAGGGCCGTATGCTGAATGAATGCGGCTCCGGCCTTCCATTGGCACTCTTGAATGGTGCTAACTCATTATTAACATTAGTGGTGACATGCTATTTGGCACCACTTCTGCCCTGGTGCAACACTGTTTAGATCGTGCATCCTCATGGACAACATCTTGTGGGTTCGTACCCTCCTCCTATCCCCTACAAATCACAACTTAGACACGAGAGCATTCGGTGATGCTTGTCGAGATTCGAACCGAGCGCCCACACTGCCTAATTCCAGGGTGCTAAAAACGCGGCTGATGGGCCCTCCATTTTAACTAGGTATAAACTGACTCAAATAAATGTGTGGGAAATGCAACTTCCGGAAGTTCAATATTTTATTATATTGTAGCTTTTAAGATGTCATGCGTTCCTGTTTGCGTATAAACTGTCTGAGTGAGAGACTGTGTTGCAGCGTTCGCCGACAAAAAGTTTCAGAAATGGAGGTCCAAGGTGAAATGACGCTTGAGCTGCCGAGAAATCTGCAAAACTGTTTCATTTTCGTATGTACTGAATATTTTTGGTTCAGGTGTAGAAAATTACCTATCAAGTTAAATGCTGACTGTTCACAGATAATTAAGGTCATTAACTGGTGAACATGGCGGGGAACAACTTGATACTTTTTTCAAGCCATGAAACATGGATTGGTCTAGAAAGATACACGCAGAAAAGCGTTCACTGACATTTCGACTACTGTTCTTCCTTTGCAGACTGGTAAAACAAGCACGAATTTGCTTTCTTATAAGGGTAGGCCCTCAATGTCTTTCATCGTTCTGATTAAGTAAAAAAGTGGAAAGATCCACCCTATATTATCAGATGAAGGAGTAGCTGGTAGAAGTTCATCTTTTAGTGTTTACCGTCAATGTGTTACTTTATATATTTTTTTCCTCATAGAAAACCAGGGATGGCTGTCCAGGCGTGCAATGCCACATGTGAATGTAGACTTGGAGAATTCGCCCCGATCTGTGCTTCCGATGGTAAAACTTACCTATCGCCATGTGTTGCCGGTTGTACTAAAGTTAAAGCAGAGGGTGACGATGTAAGCTTACTAATTTTTCTGACATTAACCGAATAAAACTTATTTTTCTATATTTACAGTGACAAATAATCGATACAGTTGTAGGGTTTGTAGGTCACGTAATGCTTTTTATCTTTCAGTTGTCTGCTGGAAGTGAAAGATTACTGAATACAGGTAACTCTCCTATAACACAGTAGATAGGTTCCAAGAAAATGCCGTGTTGTGTGAAACCGTGTTTTATGAAATCCAGAGGCAGTTCAAAAAGGGGGGGGGGGTTACGTTCCGAAAACTTATTAAAAATAAACATTTTTTTTTTAAATTCCATATAAGCAACTTAATTTTTATTAAAAATATAAATGTATGTATAATACGAAACGAAAAGAAACAAAAAATATTATTTTCATTTAGTGCGACCTTTATGTAATAAATTTCTTCCTCATCACTGCTCAGTACAATCAAGCGAGAACATTTTTCCTGGTTGAACGATATCACATTCACTTTCAGAACCTTTTTCTTCATTTAGATTTTTTGCACCTTCTATCCTCTTTAAAAAAATCTGTAATTTGGGTTTATTTGCTGGTTCTTACAAGGTCATTGTAGATTCACGGTATAGAGATAGACAATTTTGCAGCTCCCTTTTGAGTTTTCGGCATCTTCCAGCCGAAGGGTATGGCATTCAGGAAAAATGATTTTCAGCTAAGCTTAGGCCTTTTTGTAATTTTATACAGTTATAAATTAATAAATTATAATTTGTTAATACGTTTTCCTGTAAAGCCACTATAGTTCATTATTCCTTCCCGTCATTGTTTTAAGGTAATTTAGTTTTTTAATGTGTTAAACAAAAATCATGTTATCTAGTGCTATAGAAGTACAGTGTTGTACAAAGGGTTTCGCAATTTTTTTATCGTGTTAGGGCGAAACCGTGTTACAGGTTGCAGTGTTATACGAGTGTTCCTGCAATTTATGCTATCGTGTTAAAGCGAAACCATGTTGTAAGATGCCGTGCTGTAGGAGGGTTACCTGTATGCTACGGAAGAGTGGCAGTATATAAAGTCAAACCTAGTGTTTTATCATCATCATATTATTGTTATTGTTTACATGCTCTCTAAACATATATTTAAGTTATCAAAAAGATAATGCTCTAGAATTTCACTGTTCGTGATGATTCCTTTTAGAGAGAGTTCTGCCTCGGTAAATTTCCCTTAGTTAGTGGTTTAGATCTCAGGGATATAACAAGTACTTATTTGTACACATTTTAGGTACATGGAATAACGGCATACAGAAAAATACATACTATATGATATCAAGTTTCCTGAAACCCATATGCAAGTTAGTAAATTCACCGGTATGCGTCCCACCACATGCTCCGTAGAGTGTAAACGAACGCAAATTGTTCAGAAATATCCTACTTAAATAATAAGAATAGAGTAGCTTTTGTTGGAGATCTTAGTTAAATGAGGTCAATTAACTGGACACTACTTTTATAGCAAACGTGTCCTTTGGATTTCAATTAATTTGCAATTAACCCTATCCTCTGTAAATGATATTATTCTGAAGAGTAAACGCCTTTTGAGCTACCACCACAAACTGGCAAACCACACCTACTGACTGAGAGGTAACGCCTAGAGCTGGAGAGGGTGAAACAAGAAAATCATCTATACTTTGGGAAAATCACGTGTACCTGGTATTAATAGCACAATGGATGTTCCACGGGGACACATTGCAGAAGACTTCTACGGTCTAACAACCCTCTACAAGTCGAACATCAGCTCAATCTATTTTAGGCGTTTATTAGAGAAGTATAAAATTCGTCTAAAGTACTTCTGAAGTACTTTGTGTCTAAAGTACTTTGTGGTATGATGTACCTCGAGCATATTGTTTGGCGATTCGATGGACATGTACGAGTCTGATGAATTCTAAATAAACTCTTGTTTCCCATCCTGGCTGTAAAGAGGCAACTATATCAAATTTAATGCGAGCAATATAATGGTGTAGATCTATTCACGGTTCTTAGTTCCGATCTTGTAAATCCTAAATAATTAGACGTGTATTGTTATTTTAACTACAGCATTGGGATAACATTTTGGTAAGGGCGGTTAATTTTCTCCTGTCCATTAATCTCCGACCTTGGATTTTTTTATATTAAGGTCAAGATCTGGATAGGTGTATTCAGTGTCCTCATTTCAGTCCAATCGCGTTCCTTCGAACGGTGAATTGGAGCGTGTCTTCACCTAATGAACTCGTGACCTGTGTGTTAGAAGGACGGAGAATGATCCCCCCTCCTATGATTCAAGTTTTAGCGACAAGCCTTTCGAACAAGATAGCAGCTGCCATAGCTGAAAAACAGTGAATCGAAGCAAAGTGATTTTTCTTGCCTTTCAAGAATTAATATCGAGATACCTTGATATCTCAACAGTTTTGGCCCCACACAGTTTACATTCATAGATATGGTTAATGGTAATAATCCTGCAATTTTACCACGTAATTTTAAACGGAGTTACAAATTTACAATAATTAATGGATGAAAAATGATATATACGCTGGGAAAGGTCCAAACTGACCCCCAAAAGGTGAAGTCTTCCATGTATCATTACAATGTGTTACCTAAAAGTGGCCCTTAATTATGTTTACATCGTTTACATGTCTCCGCTTACATACAAACATAACAATAGATCTATGATCAATGATCACGTGTTAGCAAGCAGAAAATTTTTAAGCATACGCAATAAAGCACTTATGATTCTCACGAAGATAAATAACAAAAAACGGGACGATTTACTGAAAATATATAGCAATGTATATCATTTGCATAAAATTACTGTACTGTCAAATGAACTACGTTTGTATCTTTTTTTTATCTTCAGAAATTTGACTTTCCAGTCAAAGATGGACATGTATTCTTCTGTTCAGATCAAAGTAAATACACTTACCTTGATCACAGCACTAAAATATTCAATTATTTAGTGTAATCTTCGTCCAAAAAAAAATATTCAATTATAGGAGACCAAGGCTCCTGCCCTGACAGATAGTCATTACAGTAGCACCTGAACATTGGAAAGTACGACAATGGAATACTAGGAAGCACATGACAAATATTTTTGGTGAAAAAAAATCTGTATTTGAAAAAATTAATCAATATGAAAAGTTATATCATAACCTGTGTCAATCACTGGAATGAGGAATAAGAATGGAATGTAATACAAAAAATAATAGTGTCCCACATCGACGCGACGGCATGAATCAATTTGCTGAATATCCGCCTCGAGTTAAGCAACTTAACTTCAATTACCAGTCCTGACATATTGTTGCCACAAGTCTTTTGAAATAATATGCTTGAGATTGCTATATCTTTGATCTCACTCTGAGAGAATGTGTAGACGTGTGCATCTAAATATTAGATTTTTTTATTTCTTTGAGTATAGGTTTCAATTTTTGGAAATTTGTTTTTCAGTACACGTATACAGACTGCCAGTGTTTAGGAGAAGGTGTCACTGCCAAAAATGGATTCTGTACACTTCAGTGTAACAATCTCACTTGGTATATTGTTATATTCTCCTTTTTTGTGTTAATCCATTCTACTTCAGAAGTCGGATCTATGCTCCTTACTCTTAGGTAAGAATAATATTTTTTTTATTTTTATAGCGGAAAAAAATCTGCAATTTTGTAAAACGACATAAAAGTATAATGTCTATGAATTATTTTGTGAAAAAAGCAGCACAATGCGTATGTATATGTGATAAAAGACTTCGCCGAAATATTCTCAAAATTACAATTAAATATAATACTCATTTGACACCTTTGGGCAACAAAATAGTCCTTAATCACAGCTGAATCTTTCAGCCTTTTCTTCGCTTTTTTTAATCGTAGCACATACTCAGATATCTGGGACTAAGATTTTTGTATTTATTTAATGTACGTTATCCTAAAAAACTACAACGTTTTACTTTTCAATATTTAGTTGGTATACGTCATCGTTAAAATGTCCTAAATCTTACTTTTATTTTATACATAACATATTGTTTCCAAACACAATCAACAAATAATAAATTATATGCATAACCTATTGTTGCGAAACATAATAAAAAAAATAATGAATGATATACATAACATACTGTTGCCAAACACAATCAAAAAGTAATAAATGATGTACGTAACATCCCCCCCCCCTGAATTGTGCACAATTAAGCAGGGTTCGTAATTGGAGATATCTTTTTCTGTAACAAATGACTCTTCTTAAACCATTTTCATAATTCTTTTTTCCACTTGCTGAAATTCTTTTACTGTCAATTTCCCTTCAAAAATTTTTGAAGGTGCCAAACAGTTATTTTTAAAACGGAGAATCCATCCAACAAGTGACTTCGGGTGTTACAATTTTCTCATATCTTGAAAATATCTATAGTATCAGTTGTTTCGTGAAACTTCTTTTGTACTGTTAAAAAGCAACTAGTCTTCTTTCTCTCCTTATTAATTTCTTCATCATAAACATTAGAGAATGTATTTGCGCAAGGCCATTCTTTCATAGAATTCTTCATCCATTGAAAGCCCTCCCACCATCTGATTTTCACTAGGTGAGTAGCTTTACAGCCACTAGAAGACATCTGCTGGATTCTCTTCCCCAAAAATATATTCCCAAGAAGATGTTTTGCCGAGTTTTCTTATTTCATCGATTCTTTTCTTCACAAAAACATACCAGTTTTCTTCTTTAGTTATCCACGTAAGAACTGTTGTAGAATCGTTCCAATAGTACCATTTAATCGATTTCCAACCAAGTGCGTTATTTACCGACTTAACCAATCGTACACCTACCAGCGCAGGTATTTACTCTATTCTTGGTACTGTAACTTTCTTTAAAAGTACTAACCGTGATCTGGAAGACAGAATAAATACTTCTCTACATTCACCCATGTGAACGAGAAACACAATAGCAACGTAGGCGTCTTTGTTTGCATCGCAAAATGTGTGGAGGGAGCAGTTTTCGAGCACTTCGGAGGTAAACTCGATCCATCTAGGAACGCAAACTTGTTTCAATGCTTCAAGATCCTTGAACCATTGCACGAATTCTTCACGTATAAGGTTCCCAATATTTCTTCGTCCCAGCCTAAAGACATCTTCCAAATTTTCTGCAGCATCAGCTTACGGCAAAGGATAACAGAGGAAACATAGCCAAAAGGATCAAATATTTTATGAGCCGTTGATAACATAGTTCGTTTCTTAACTTTTTGATTTCGTGATGGTTTCTAGACTCACATTTCGGAACCAATCAAGGTTGAGTTTAAGAACATCTAAATGTGTGTTCCACTGAAGTCCTAATAAATCAGATATCTTCGATTGGTCCATTTCAGATGAAGAAGGAAGTGCAGCTGCAGAAGTCTAATGTTATGACTCATTTACACATTCGCGCTCGCGAGACATTCGTCACGTTCCTGCATCGACGCGAGGGACCGTTCTCATATTCGCGTCTCTTGCTGTGAACAGGACTTCCCGTCGCCATTCGCCCCTTTCACTCGTACCGGAAAACCGCTTGCACCTTCCCAAGCGATTCGACTCGCCGCTAGCGCGACTGTGTAAATGCGGTGTTACAGTTGTGAAGAAATTCTGTTTCCCCCACCCCCTTTTATTTTACTCTTCAGAGGAGGGGATATTTTAGCCTACTTCTTAAAAAGGAGCCCATAAATTGTACTCTGCGAAAATTGCCTTATAGATAATCTCTTGGATGCATTGTTACACCTAAAATGTTTTCGGTAATTGTTGTAGGGGTGCATTCAGATCGTCTATTTCGTTTTCAACGCAAAATGAATAATCCCTATTTCCCGAATATAATGAAATTTGGCATTTTATGAGCTATAATTCTTTTAAAACCAGTGTTGAGAAATAAAATGTAATGCTGTGCAAGACGCGCAGTGGAATAGGGACATTTGAATGACGACAAAGTTCGTAGAAGTTAAAATCCTTTAATAATCTATGTGATGATCGTATGTACAGATGGATAACATAATAACGAGCCAACTGCTCATAAAGAAATAATATACTCGTACATGAAAAGATACTATCGCCACACCTCTAACCGAGAGTGGGAGATTGACAGATGCCTCAGACTGACTGACTGACTCAGACATTAACAAACCCGTTCTTTAATGCAATCAAACATTTGCATAAGAAACACGGTCTACAGTTACATACGGCCAAACATGGTACGCTAAAAAATAAGTAGTTTCATATGGCAAATACGTAAGAGATTAAAACTATGACGTCATATTTGCAAGAGCCGACAAGCTGAATACCATCGCGTTCTTGCGATGTTAAAAAGGCTGACACCTCAAACCGCATGTTAGGAAGTGACACGATAAAAGTAAACAAGGCGAATATCGCCACTTTAAGTAGGCCCCGCGCAATTTTCCTATCAATTGTCATAATGATGATCACAAATACCGCATAAGTGTCACTCAAATATGTCAGCGGAGGGATAGTAAATTTCTCCATGGCCGAGTTTAAATTATCATTAAAATATAGATATTCTTGCTTTGCCAAATAAAATCCAAGTCTTAATTTAATCAAACACATTTAATTATATAGAGAGAGACATAGAGTTACAAAACGAAATCATAATAAAAATAACATAACGGGAGCGCAAATGGTCTGACACGACCTCACCCTAAGACAAAATCTCCCAGAATGACCTTCTTTTTAGCACTTTTCGCGCGCAAACCTCATCACAACCGGGATGTGCCGAATAAACAGAAATTCCACTAGATCAGCAATGTCCTGTAGACACAGATTTCGCAAAAGCGATAAATCTAAGGGCCTTATTATACAGAGCCACAGCTGTGGCGCGCGTTCACCACAGAACTGTGGCGCTGTGCAGTGGCTCTGTACAATAAGCTTCATAGGAAACAATGGTCCGCTACCGAAACCACAGTCGCGCAGGCGAGCCACAAGAAGCGAGGGTAGGCGACTGGAGTGGCTCGCCCAGGCCACAGTCGCGACCTGTAGCCACAGCTGTGGCTCAGTATAATAAGCTCCGTACGATTGCATGTATCGCTTCGAGTGGCTTGTCTGGGCGTGGGAAGCTGTGGCGAACGCGCGCCACAGCTATGGCTCTGTATAATAAGGCTATAAGACGTGACGTTACTTCCGCTTTGGGATATACGATATTCAACTTTGGCTGATGTTCGGAAATAGATGTTTTTAAAATTTTTACATATATAATCACCTATTACTCGCGATATGAGGAAGAGACGTGAATGCATAAACAAACCATGAACACAACAAGCCCAATGTTAATAGTTGATCGGTTGGTTTTTTGAGCGGTGCGTCCACCCTTTCCCACACAAAGACTACGTAGGCCATATAAATTCAATGGCGAGGCATGTTCTGGTGCTGAAATGTTTCCTGACGGGTGCAAAGATAATTTCTTACCGTTGTCCCACTCAGACAGACTGTCAACAAAGTTGCATAATTTTTTATGTAAACTACCAGTAAAAAATTGTCTACCATCGATGAGATCTACGTAAGTACACTTAGGCAGTAAAACAAAGTCATTTAATAAATAGCTAAATGAGCAATTAGGATAGTGGAAACATAAAAAATTTTCCAATTTAGTTGTCTTAAAAATACCAAACATTTTACTTTGTTTCTGCACATTGCTGAATATAACAAAATATGATTTATTCTAATTTATTTAATATCTGACGTTAATTGATTATGTGACGAGTCTTGATTTATTATTATAACCGATATCCTGAGGTACGCGTGTATTTTACCATCTGTAACTAACAGAGTCTCAACATTTTGATATTATTTCAACACTGTCACAAGCGTCAGGAAATAGCTCTTTCAGAACTGGAAAGAAGTGCAGTTATTTGTACTCTTAAAGAACAACAGATAAATCAACCTGGCATTGCGAAAATATCCTGGACCAGCGTCCATTCTGAACTGAAGTAGCTACGTGATTCTGGCGTTCACGCTAACCGCCAAGAATGTGGAAGGCCAGAGTAATGTAATGTCATCTCGCGAGGACTGGTACATTGCAATGTCTAGTGCAAACACAGACCGTAGGCAGCACCAACCATCGCAACGACATTTATACCATACAGAAACCACAGTCAGTCTCCTCTGTTCAAAGAAAGCTGTGGAAAGCAGGCCTACATGGGCGAGTTTCAGAGCGATTGCCTTTGTTTGAGTACTGAAACAAAGATACTTAGATGGGTCATATAGCATAAAGACCGTACGCCACATAGTAGGGGAACCTTTTATGTAGCAATGGGTAGTACCGGCTTTCACAAATACGACCGTAGTTTCTACCCGATATTGCGCATCGTCCTAAAATGAAGGGTGGGGGTCAACTCAGAGAAAAGGCGAATCTACACAGAAACACATTCACTTCACTAGACGTACCACACATATACATGCTACACACACCACAGACGGAAACGGGATTGATTAAACTCTCCCTCCGCCTTCCCAGCAAGCACTGCATCGCTCCCTACATAAACATACATAAAACATTTTGGCGACTATTGCTGACAGGCAAAAGGAAATGTCCTATAAGAGAGGTCTTATTTCTGATATCCTCCCACCTTGAGTTTACTGCAGGTAAACTCAACAACCAATCACAAAAATTAAAATATTCAATGACATTATACATAATTATATAACATGCACTAAAACTAATTATTATCAATCGAAATATTAAAAAGAATCAAAAGTTCAAAATGTTCATTCATAAGACAATCTATCAGGAAAAGTCACTTTTCTTCCGCATTTTCTACGAAGCACCGGTTCATAAGGGAATGTGTTGTCTATCTTGAAATGAAACAGTCTTTGTACTGATCTTAACAGTTCACCAAACTCAGTATTTACGCGTGCAACTCTGTTTTGATAGTCTTTTCCGGGAATCAACTCCAATACTCGAGCTAATGGCCAATAGGTACGTTTCTTATTGTCAGTCTCCAAAAGCACAATATCTCCTGCAGCTAGGGATTTGATTTGCGCTCGATGTAAAGTCATTTATTGCAACTGGCCAAAATATTCTATACGGAACCTTTCACGAAGATGGCTTCTCACCTGTTGCCTGTATTTGATTATTTTATTAATTTCTTGCGTGTCTATATCCTCAACCTCCGAAGACCTTATTTCTTGTAAGTAGGGATGCGGCATCGATATCGATGTTCTAAGCATCGATTTATTGAAGCCGATGTTTTTTTAACCTCAATGTTTTGTGCTCGATGTTTTACGTTGTCTCGATGTTTGTTTTTTTTTAATGGAAAAGTATCATAATAAAAAAACTAACGACGTAGCATAGTTTTCACACTCAGTAAATGTAAGTCTGAATTCTGAAAAGGACGAATACAAAAGGGGGAACGATTCCCTAGCAACGGGACAAATGGCAATCAATGACCAATGAACCAGTCAGAGCGCTTGGAATTTTCTTGACACTCCAGAAACTTCCGTGGGGTTTTATTTTATAAATACAGTGATTTCCGCTTATAAGAATCACGTTTGTTATTACTGTTTTTGATTCTTATAAGCGGTTGATTCTTATAACCGAAATTTAGGTTTTTGGACTGGAACACACACACCTATATATACATATATTAGATAATTTACCATAAAATACTCTTTAATTTACATTAACTATCTTTTATTAAAATTTTTTTTATAGTTTTAAAAATAAAACTTAATTTTTAGACCTATAAGTAGATACACATGATTATACTAAGAGAAGAAAAAAATACAATATTTGTTACAAGTTACAACATACCTGCTTAACAGTTTTAACATTTCAACTACAGGAAGGGAGCAAGAAAAAGTTTTCTACTGTAGTTTGACGTAATGAAGTTTTCAGAAGGCTGTTTATACCTCTTTCAATACTTATAGTCTCAGACGAAGATTTACTCTGACGGGTAAAGTTGCCCCCGGGTCAAGCTAATAGGACAGTGTTGTGGTAAAGCGTTTAAGGGGAAACGATTATGTTATGTCTAATAAAGAAAGGGGTGAATTTTACGACTATATTCCATCCGATCTTATCAATCTTTCTTTAAAAAAAAGAACGAACTTCGTGCCTTTTGAGGGTTTAAGTAGGTTTTTTGGAAAAATGGAAGTAAAGCGAAGAGTGTAAACTGATTCTTAAAACCGGTGGATTGATTCTTTAAAGCGAAAATTTTAACATGGAATTAATGCATTTGTTTTTGTTTTCGCGATATTGATTCTTATAAACGGTTGATTCTTATAACCAGTGATCACTATAAGCGGTGGTTACTGTAGTATGAACACGAGAGCGGCCATTTAAGTGTTTGTTTTGTTCTGGTTTTATATAAGTTAACGTTAATATTATTAGTAAGATGCCTCCTAAAAGTACCGTTTACAAATATTTTTGCACAACCTCTTGACAAATTGGCTAAATGCAATATTTGCCTTAAGTCACTCGAAATTTCTGGCAATACCACGAATTTATCTGGACATTTGAAGACAAAAAATGGCGATATTTACAACGAATATTTTGAGTCATCAATGAAGCCCAAGGCAAAAAGTAAACCGCAATATACAGATGCTGCGGCCCCAGCTATTCCAAGCACTTCGGTGACTGAAATACGGAGAAGAAACCGTAAGTTCGTATTCCACTATTCCTAGGTTCCATCGAAAAACTTTGACAGACAGTTCCACAAATGTGATTTCTTTTAAAGATGGTGGAGATATGCACTGCAAAGTTTCTCATTCTATTCTTTACATGATTCGTAGAGATTCACAGCCGATTTCAATCATTGAAGACGAGTGTTTTAAACTCTTGTTAAAAGTAACTGTGTCTTTATATACTGTTCCATCACGAAGAACAATAGATCCAATGATAGATCAAACAAGAACAACAGATTCAATGATAGATCAGAAGTATGAAAAAGTCTCATTTATGTTAAAAGAGCGATTGAGCAAGTCTCAAATGTGTCTCACCACAGATATTTGGACGGAAACTTACCGGACGAGAATATCTCTTGGAGTAACAGCTCATTTTATCGAAAATTGGGTACTCGAGTCTGTAATTCTCAGAGTTCATGAGCTACAGGAAAATCACACATCACAAAATCTGGTTAGTCATCTCACAGATACGTGCTCAGAACGGGGATTCACATCAGAGAAAGTTACAGCTGTCGTTACAGATGGGGGGAAGTAACATTGTAAGTGCTGTGGAAAAAGCATTTGGGAAAAAGTAAAACTATTGTTTTGCCCACTTTGTAAACTTAAAGGCAGAAAAATTATATGTATCCCTACCAGAGGCTTTTTCAATTCCAGATAGAGTGAAAACCATTGTGAAATGGTTCAAGCATATCAAGGTAGGAAGTGATGAACTTGGATATAAAAACAGAACTTATGCTGATTCAGAGCGTATCGACAACGTGGAATTCCGCTTTTTACATGTTATAAAGATTCGTTCAGTTGATTGAGGTTGTTGCAAGTATTGTTAACTTTAATAAATCGGCTCCGCCAATGCTCTCAGCCACGGACATTGAGTTTTTACATGAATCTTGTACATTAATCAAGTGTACGGAACTCGCAACAACGCAAGCATCAGGAGAAAAGTTCGTGACAGCAAGCTATGTTATACCGATAGTAAAAATGATGCGTAATTACATAAATGCAGTGTCGTGCGGTTCAGAGCTAGGAAAAAGCTAAGGAAAATGTTCTAACTCAATGCAATAAGAGATTTGGTGGCATTGAGAACTGTCAAATTTTTGCAATGGCATCTTTATTGGATCCACGGTTTAAAAATCCTCACTTCCAAGACAAGACTGTATTGCGTACTTGGATCAGAAAGCTTAACAATGAGATCAAGGAAGAGAGTGAATCATCGGATTCTGAGGACGGACGATTGTCTCCGACATCAGCTTTCTCTCAACGTAAACCAATTTTTCTAAGATTGTGACAAATAAATTTAAAACTTAAGAATATTATTTGCATGTATGTATTTATTATTCTGTGCAGAACATCATTTTTGGGAGGATCACAACAAGATGGTAGAAGATAACTGGCGTGTAAGAAAGAGGTCGAAGCTATTGGAGGAACTTGACACGGGTAGTTTAGTTTGTGCCCGAACTTGCAGTTTACTTCAAAGCTCCTGTTTTTAAACTAAGAGACAACCCGCTCACATTTTACTCTGATAATTATAATCATAAGAATTCTACATTGGTTAAAGTTGCAATTAAGTATTTGTCAGTAATGGGGGCATCCGTCCCACGAGAAAGAGTTTTTTCCCTAGCTGATGGGATAGTTAGTGAAAAAAAAGAAGTCGACTTAAGGGGGGAAAAGTTAACAAACTTCTATTTTTAAAACTGTAAATAATAAATATAGGGCATATAATAATTAAATGCTCCAATAATTGTTATTTACAGTAAAGGAAAAATAATCTTGTTCAGTTTTCTCCCGTACCCTGGTTTTGCATCAGTATTTCAAGTTGGTGTAAATATATGTAATTTTCTTTTGTATTATTTACAAAACAGCAGTAGTAAGAGACACAACTTACTCCCGCACGAGCTATAAAGAACTGCCTATTTTTTCTCTGAGTGCAGCGTTGCCACCTTTTGCTAACAATAGATATTTAGAATTGGAAGGAATTATATCTAAATTTTATCTATTCAGTACCATTAGATAGGAAAAAGATAATAAAAAAGTATCTAAATTTAATGATTTTCATATCCGTATTTCGAATTTTTATTGGAATATTCTATTTTTTTCCTAGACATTTTAATTGATCCTCTTTGGTATTAATCGACCCCCTTTCAACCCTCGTGTATTCATCGACCCCCTTTAGACCCTCGTGTATTCATCAACCCCTAGAGAACTCTTATCGACCACTTTGGGGACCCCTGGTCTAGACTTTAAAATCTCTATAGCAGTATTCAAACTTTAATTTTCGCTCTCTCACTCTTAAATTCCTCAAGGCCCTGTTTCGGTCGCCTATAAATTTCACAAATACGACCCTGATTTCTACCCGATATTACGCATCGTTCTAAAATGAAGGGTCGATGCCAAAAACTCAGAGAAAAGGTGAATCTACACAGAATCACATTTATTCCCTACACTAGACGCACCACAAAATAGACGCCAAATGAATAAAAGCGCCACGTACAAAAATTCGTCAGACCGCTTACTGCTTATATACTGTGCACCGCTTGCTCGTATTCTCGCTATGTTAAAGCAGTTTGCGCAAATTATGAAATTCTGAATGAACCAAGCATAGTACAAAATTAAAACAAAAAGCAGAAGAATCTTATCAGCGAGTACTTTAAATTGAGATAAAAATGGACTTTCAAAGTTAAAAATTAACCAACATACAGAATTTTTAATTTTCCGAAAAGTTAGGGATTTTGCTAGAATTAGTTGGCGCCAAGAATTATTTCGTCAACATTTTAAGAAGATCTATAGAGTTTAATTTTCAACAGATTCGAGTGAGGCTTGGTTTTTTCGATAAGTTATTCGCTAACTTAAAATCTTTTATATGTTTCAGTTAAAAAAAATAAATATTTCTATGTTTAATTAGCATAAAACTGTAAAATTAGCATCTCAGGGCGATAGTACGCCAAAATGGCAACCATTACTCAGCAACACCGCTATTTTCCCAACCGTTCAATCATAGAAGAATTGCGATTGTCGCCCTTTCTTAGATCCTAAGTGGCTTAGTGGTCAAGACTCAGCCTTCCACTCCGTGGGCGCGAGTTCGATTCCCGTAAAAGACTTCTTTTTCTTCTGGAGAATTTTTAATTATTTTGCATATGTGTGTCCGTATTTGTTTGTTTGTTTTAAATGTCCATAGAAAATACTAAGGATTGAATTCAAATAATAAGGATTAATTATTATTCATATTTCACTTTTCGCTACAACCACGTGGGTTTGCAAATTAGAGAAATATTAATTTCTCAATAAAGTATACATATACGTTGTGGCAACCCAGATACAAAATATACATATAGCAAATGATTCATCTTTATATATATATTTCTTCCGCGTGTATGTCACTGAACTCCTAAACGGCTGGACTGATTTTTCTGAAATTTTGTGTATCCGATTAAGATGATTCGAGAATGGTTTAGATTCACAATAAGACACCCCTAGCAACCTAGGGGGCAGGGGACACATATAAAAATAATTGAAAACGACTAATATCACTGTGGAATCCATATTTTTCGGGGTCGCTAAGATTGATAGTGACACTACCGATGTCGTTTAAGTGCAAGTTCAGCCCCCCATTAGCATAGGGGGGGGCGAGAGGGGAAGAAGAGGGAATATAAAATCTCCAAAATGACCGATAGTAGTGTCGAATCCATAGTTTTCGGGGTCGCTGAGATTAATAGTGACACTCCTGATGTCATTTAAGTGCAAGTTCATCCCCCCCCCATTAGCATAGGGGGGCGAGGGGGGAAAAAGGAGGAATATAAAATCTCCAAAATGACCGATAGTAGAGTCGAATCCATAGTTTTCGGGGCCGGTGAGATTAATAGTGACACTGCTGATGTCGTTTAAGTGCAAGTTCAGCCCCCCCCCATTACCATAGGGGGTGAGGGGGGAATATAAAATCTCCAAAATGACCGAGAGTAGTGTAAAATCCATAGTTTTCGGGGTCGCTGAGAGGAACAGTGGTAATCCCATTGCCGTTTAAGTGAGAGTTCAGCACACCCCCCCCCCCTCCATCAACGTTGGAGGGGAGGCGGGGGGGAGAAGATAAAATGTCCAAAATGACCGAGAATACTGTCGAATCCATAGTTTTCGGGGTCACTAAGCTGAATAGTGACACAACTGATGCCGTTTAAATGCAAGTTCAGCCCCCCATCAGCATTGGGGGAGGAGGGGGAAAGGGGGGAAAATGAAATGTCCAAAATGTCCGAGAGTAGTGTCAAATCCGTTGTTTTCGGAGTCACTGAGATGAATATAGAAAACTAAAAGTGTTGTTTATAATGAAGTTTTGATTTAAATAATAGAGTGAATTTGTAATTTTATTTTATCATTTGTATACTGTAGATATACTTTTAAATACCCGTAAATAAAATTACTTAGATTTTACACTATAGGTAGAATTCATTCCTTTTCCTGTGTAGTAAAAAATTGAGATTAATAAATACCTGGGCAAAGCCGGGTAAGCAGCTAGTATATATATATATATATATATATATATATATATATATATATATATATATATATATATATATATATATATAAGAGAATGTTTGTGTGTATGTCCTGTATGCGTACCCGAACGGTCCATCCGATTGAGATGAAATTTTGTACCGATGTTGTTCTCACTCCCGCGGGTAACACTGGCGTGGGGAAAAGACATTCCTAGCACCCCTGGGGGGGCAGGGGGCACATATAAAAATAATCGAAAACGACTAATATTAGTGTCGAATCCATAGTTTTCGGTGTCACTGACATTAATAGTGATACTTCCGAAGCCACTTAATTGCAAGATCAGCCCCCCTCAGCATTGGTGGGGGAGGCGGGGGGAGAAAGGGTGAGTATAAAATGCTCAAAATGATCGAGAGTAGTGTCGAATACGTACTTTTCGGGGTCGCTGAGATGAATAGGGACACTTCCGATGCCGTTTAAGTGAGAGTTCAGCCCTCCTCAGTATGGGGGGGGGGAGAGAAATGGTGAATATAAAATGTCCAAAATGACCGAGAGTAGTGTCGAATCCATAATTTCGGAGTCACTGAGGGGAATATAGGAAATTAAAAATGTTGTTTATAGTCAAGTTTTGAGTTAAATTAATAATAGAGTGAATTTGTAATTTTACTTTATCATTTGTATACTGTATTTACTTGTACCTGTAAATTAAATTACTTAAATTTTATACTATATGTAAAATCCATTCATTTTCCTGTGCAAAAAAATTAAGACAAATAAATACCCGGACAACGCCGGGCAAACAGCTAGTGATGCATAAATAGTGTTTAGTACGATATTTCCCATTGTGTTTATAACGATTGACTAGAATAGAAAAATGCCATCCAAATTACAATTAAAACGCCTATTACAGAGATTCGAAAAAACAAAAAGTTCTCCAATTAAGTTCACAAAGTGACACATTTGTAACTGATGATGAGACTCCAGGTATCAAGCAATTGTTTGCCTACAAAAAAGCTTAGTTTGTAAATGGTTATTTACCTATTTCAAAAAAAAATAACTGATATCCACTGAAAAAACTTTTAAAAAGTAAAAAAACGCCAAGCTTCAAAATAAAAGTTACGACTAAAAAATGGTGTGATATCAAATATCCAAGCTTATTAAGTTTTGGTACTTAATTTCCTAATCACGAATTTTTCACATCTAAGTGATGTGGTTAAGCATGACTTGTTGATAGAAACCCTTCTTCCTTAGACCAAACTCATCATAACCTGTTTCTGAATATTTAAGTTTTAAATATTTATACTTACCAGGCTTAGCGGCCGTCTTAAAAAAATAAATAAATAAAATAGTTAATGGGAATTTAAAACATCAATTTCAGATTTTAATTGCGCACTTCGGTGCTCTGTTAGACAGTATGTTTATAGCATCATTCCAACAAAATGTACGACAAAACATGATGTTATATCCAATTTTATTAAGCACTCGGACTCAATTACATTTCTTAACAGATTTTTAATGGGATATTAGTCATTTTAATCAGTCTTCTATTTGAAGTTAATGCATGATGTCAAACAAAACAAACCGTTAGCTAGAAAGAAAAATAATAAATAATGTTGTCATTCCCGAGAGGAAAATTTTGCATTAAACAACAAAAAATATGAATACCATGCTTTGGAGTTACGTTGCCCAAATGTAACGTGAAAAGAAATTTCAAATTTATAGAATAATTCGTGACCATCTTAAAATTGCTGCTACATTCATTTTAAAAGTAACCAAATAACAGGACACACATATTTTGCATAAATAACTAAAATGAATAATTTATAAAACTAAATAACATACTTTCAACGTTTCGACAGACAAAATTTATTTATTCCAAATAAGAAAAGACGGCCGACAAGCCTGGTATGTATAAATATTTAAAACTTAAATTTTCAGAAACAGGTTATGATGAGTTTGGTCTAGGGAAGAAGGGTTTCTATCAACAAGTCATGCTTAACCACATCACTTAGATGTGAAAAATTCGTGATTAGGAAATTAAGTACCAGAACTTAATAAGCTTGGATATTTGATATCACACCAATTTTTAGTCGTAACTTTTATTTTGAAGCTTGGCGTTTTTTTACATTTTAAAATTTTTTTTAGTGGATACATGCTACACAGATCACAGACAGGAACGGGGTTAAACTCTCCCTCCGCCTTCCCAGTAATCACTTCGTCGCCCCCTACATAAACATACATAAATCATTCTAGCGACTATTGCTGACAGGCAAAAGGAAATGTACAATTATTTCTGATTACGGCAGTAAAACACGGCTGAAGCAGCATACTTGGAATGAAGATGTTTCCCAGGTTTGAGAATTAGTGACATCTATTGCAGGAGAAGGAGGGGTTGAATCAGCATGGGTACAATAGCTGGTCAACTGTACAGCGCCCTCTGCTCAACAATTAGTTGATTTTAACTTTGTGCTGTAACAAAGCGATCACCTTAAATTTCCTTTTCAACTATGCAAAAATTACGCGCAACGACAGGAAAAAGTTGGTGAGTTTCAAATGATGGAAGACCCTCAGAATCACCTGATCGTTTATCAATCAGGTTGCTACAGTATTTTGTGAAGAGGAAGCTTAGTTAAAATGTGGAGTTCAATGCCTCTAGATTATGTGACGTTCCATCGAAGAAGCGAGGCAACAAATTCCTCAAAACTACCTAAACAAATTTTCGAATGCCAAGGCTATATGATGCATTTATAAAACCCCCTAATTCCAGGAATGAGTGTGATTAAACGCATTCATTCTTTTTATGACAGTTTTGAGTGTGAGTGTCGGAGGCATGTTATTTTCCGTCATAAGACGTGCTTATACACTGCTGGCCACCCAAATTGCAACACCAAGAAAGACAAGAGATATCACAACAAAATTTATTTTGTAGATAACATGTTGACCAAGTATCAAATGATTAAATTTATAGACTTCTGTGAAGTGTGGTTCCTGCCAAACTCAGTAGCCAGAGTAGCCGCCATTGTTGGAGATCACCGCTGCCACACGCCTCGGCATTGATTCAAAGAGACTTTGGATCAGTTCTTGGGGTACAGCAGACCAAGCAGCTTCTACACGTTGCCAAAGTTGATCTGCTGTGGCAGCTGGGGATGGAATCTGGGTCAATCGTAGAGCAACCATGGACCACATGTTTTCTATCGGCGAAAGATCCGGAGAGCGAGGCGGCCAGGGAAGCAATTCAATCTGGCGATTGACGAAGAACCGTTGGACAATGCGTGCCACGTGTGGTCGCGCATTATCCTGTTGAAATATGGCTGTGGGCAAGCCCTGAAGGTAAGGAAGGACAACTGGCTCCAACACCTCGGAGATGTAGCGCTGGTTGTTTAAAGTACCGGCAATGCGTACTAGAGGTGTGCGAGAGTGATATCCAATACCGCCCCATACCATAATACCCGGTGCAGGACCAGTGTGGCGGTGCATAACGCAGCTGTTCAGCATCCTCTCTTCACGGTGTCTCCAGACTCGAATGCGACCATCGTGGTGTTGCAGACAGAAGCGTGACTCGTCAGTAAAGACAATTTCATTCCATTCTGCCGTCCACATCCTTCTGTCATCGCACTATTGGCGGCGGAGACGTCTGTGGTTCTGCGTCAAGGGTAGACAAAGCAATGGACGTCTTGCGGACAGACCACTCTGCTGTAAACGGCGTCGAATGGTACGCGCAGACACTGGATGATGCGTTACAGACTGCATGTGCTGTGCTATGGTTCGTGATGTGACTGAGCGATCCGTCACTGCCATGCGCACAATTTGCCTGTCATCACGTGAAGTGGTGCGCTGAGGTGGATGCTATCGAACACGCCGGTCCGTCGTACCCTCCTGAATCCAACGATCACATATCCGCATTACAGTTGTTTGGTTTCCTCCAACACGACTGCCGATTTCCCTGAAAGATAATCCACAATCTCAGTAGGCCACTATCCTTCCTCTGTCGAACTCGGATACTTGTTCAAAAGATGATCGCTGTTTTCGACGAGGCATAATTGATCGTTTTTTTTTTAAAAAACCACAAGAAAAACACAATTGCCGAACTTGAAATCTTCGAAATCTCCAAGCCTTAAATAGCGATTGAAGTGGCGCCACAGGCGCGCGTGATCTGCGTCTGCTCTGAAATTCTAATCATTTGCATATCTCACCTCCGCTAATGCATGTTGTAAATTTCATGTTATTTGCATGTTTCCTTCAGAGTGTTGCATTTACAGTGGCCAGCAGTGTATAATTCAGTCTAAATAACATCACTTTTGATTTAAATTTAGTTCTTTATCCAATAAATGAAATTCAGACCCCCTCCCCTTCCATAAAATATATTTAGCTCTACATCCAATAAATATAATCTAAATGCGCCTGAATTGCTCATAAATAGGTTTGGCGTGTTCCATCTAAATACTAAATTCTAAGTTTGTACCATGTTTTTTAGAGTTGCTATTAAACCGACTTTTGAGTTGCAGCTGAAGGATTCTGGTAGATCCCCGACAGTTGGCTGTTAGACGATAGCCGGTTATTAACCTCATAACTTTTCCCGTGTTGGGTACTTTTCCCAGTTTCGACAATTTCCAGTCAAATATGTGAATGACAAAATCACTCGAACTAGGCGTTCTCTTACACTCCAAGTTCTCCCGTCGCGTTGCTAGTTGCATTTCAAGCCTAAGGACTAGACATACCAAGAGCTGGGATTTTGGAGAGAGGCTTTCCCTTTAGGCCGTCTGCACACAGTGCAACTCAAAAGAAACTGATAACTGACTCCAATCACAAACCAGTCCGTGATGAGTCGTAACCTATGTAATTGAATGGAGCCACGCACACGGTGCAACTGGTTACAAACCCGTCAGCAACGCGTTTGTAATCAGTCGCAGGCAACTCAACGTGTCGAGTCACTAGCAACTTCAGTCGCCAGTGTTCTTTCCACTAAAACTAAATTCGAGCCCAGACGCACAAACGGGTCGGCTAAATGAACTTTATTAACACATCACAAAGAACTTCGTACAAACAGCACAGAGCCAGAACACAGACGCTACTCACTCCACAGCGGAAGTATCTTAGAACGTTTACAAAGCATAAAGACAGCGGTATCGTGCTGCCATCTACCGGACAAACAATCATAACATCTTAACCAAATGAATAAATGAAAATACAGGAACATACTCCATGAACATACTCCCACCCTCAAGAATTTATTCTTGACACATCGGTAGGGGGGAGAGTTTAACAATAGGCCTTTTAAAATACCCTTTAGAAGTTTTAAGGGTGACAACTCGCACCGTTCCATCTAAACCTGGATGAACTTCATTTACTCTGCCAAGAGGCCAACAGGATGGAGGTGTATTATCTTCCTTGAGCAACACCATGTCACCTACCTTTAAATTTGATTTGGTGATATGCCATTTGTTACGATTTTGAAGAGAGCTCAGATAGTCCTGATGCCACCTTTTCCAAAAGTTCATTTTCATTTTTTGAACAAGGTCCCAGCGAGAACGTAAGGACAGATATTGGGAGTCAACCTGCTCAGGAGGGGAAGTAATTACTTCACCTATTAAAAAATTGGAGGGAGTTAACACTTCTAAATTGTCCAATTCATCGTTGGTAGGAGACAATGGTCTTGAATTCAAAACTGCTTCAATCTGACAAAACAGAGTGGCAAATTCTTCGAAGGTTAACTTATGGTCACCAATTACTCTTTTCATATGGGACTTTACCGATTTGATACCCGATTCCCACAATCCACCAAAATGAGGACTTGCAGGAGGTATCATATGCCACTGAATAGCTTGTTGTGAGAGAAAATAACAAATGTTCTCATCCCTGTTGATGCCGGACACAATTTTACACAATTCAGACATTTTCCTTTTAGCACCACAAAAATTAGTGGCATTATCACAATGAATGTGACGGGGGGACCCTCTGCGACAACTAAACCGCTTCAAGGCAGCAATAAAAGCCTCGGAGGTCAAATCACTGACGCATTCTAGATGAATCGCCTTTGTGCTAAAGCAAATGAATAAAGCAACATAACCCTTTATACTTTTAGCACCTCTACCCCGAAATTTCAACATATTAATAGGCCCAGCAAAGTCTACCCCACAGACCGAGAATGGTCTATTAGGCATGACACGTTGTCGCGGAAGATCACCCATCAATTGATTATTGGATGCAAAACGATATCTATGACAAACAATACACTTATGAATATAACTCTTGATTAGTTTCCTAGCACCAACAATCCAATAATTCTGCAATAAAATATTCAATAACAAGGTAAGATTAGCATGCAAATAAGTTATATGAAATTGTTTTATCAAATAATCACTAAGCCTATGTTTATCAGGCAAGATGACGGGATGCTTTGCATTAAAAGGGAGAGGTGAATGTCTCAACCGACCTCCCAACCGTAACAGACCATCTTGATCCATGAAAGGATGAAGATTTTTTAGTTTACTCTTCGTCGGTAAATCTCTATTATCTTTGATACATTTTAATTCTTCAGCAAAATACACACCTTGAACATACAAGACAATTTTGTTTAAAGCTTGGCTTCTCTCCATGGCATTAATAGGAGAAACCTTACCTTTTGACTCAGTTGCTTTACCTGAATCGATCGTTCGCCTCTTACAACGGGTGATGAAGCGAACACAATAAGCTAAAACAGTAACAATTTTAGTTAGTGTAGAACAATTATCAAATAATATTTCAATTACATTGTCCGGTTTAACATTAGAAATATTTGCAGAAAATATAGAATTTTTCTTCTTTTCGATCATAACCTTAGAGTCACTAGAAAAGTCAGTCATTTGTGTCTCTACGGGCCAATTTTCTGGACTCATTGACAACCAGTCAGGCCCATGCCACCAAAGGTTACAGTCTGGTAGAGCTTTAGGTGAAATTCCTCTAGAGGCTATGTCAGCTGGGTTTTGTTTCGATGGAACGTGCCGCCAGCGTTCAGAGGGCACTAGTTCGATAATTTCGGCTGTTCTGTTGGCCACGAAGGTTTTCCACTTCCTAGGGGGAGAAGACAACCATGCCAAAACCACTCGTGAATCTGTCCAGGCGTGGAAAGTGATGGTATAATCTTTTAGAATATGTGAAATCGTAGAGAAGAGTTTAGCCAACAGTCGAGCACCGTTCAGCTCCAGCCGAGGAATTGAAATTGGCTTTAGTGGAGCAACTTTAGTTTTTGCTGCAAGGAGGGTCACCTTGGAATCACCATCAATATCCTTTTGTACTGCGTACAGCACCGCAGCATAGGCCAACTCTGAAGCGTCTGCAAATCCATGGATAGTTATCTCTAAGCCTCTAGTGTGGATCCATCTGGGAATTTTGATTACGGAGAGGCAATCGAACTCTCTCTGGAAATTCTTCCACCTTTCTTCGAAATTCGCCGGAAGGGGACTGTCCCATCCCAACTTTAACAACCAAAGTTGTTGGTAGAAGATTTTGATTGAAATGGTGCATGGAGACAATAATCCTAGTGGGTCGAACAGCCTAGCAGATTGAGCCAAGAACTTCCGTTTAGTAATTTCGTTCTCGAAGTAAAAATTAACTTTAAAAATAAAAGAATCAGATTTAGGATTCCAACATAATCCTAAAACCTTGGATTGCTCACCGTCCTTCAATTCGAACACTTCATTGACATTATCAGTTTTAATCACATTCAAGAGCTCCTTTGAATTAGACTGCCATTTTCTTAAATGAAAACCTCTATTTTCCAAAAGAAAAATAATTTCTTGGCATACCCTAGCAGCTTCACTTTCGTTACGTGCACCTCCCAAGAGGTCATCCATATAAAAAGAATTTTCAATGAGAGAAGCAGCCTCAGGATAAACAGGACGAGCGTCATTCGCAATTTGCTTTAAACATCGGGTTGCAAGAAAAGACGCACATTTTAGGCCATATGTAACAGTTTGCAGCTTATACTCTCGAATGGGATCGGATTTATTGTATCTCCACAGAATTCGTTGAAAAGCTTGATCAGAAGTAGACATTAATATCTGGCGATACATTTTCTCCACATCGCAACCAAATGCTATCGGGAAAAGCCTGAAATTCAATAAAGTCTCAAATAAATCGGGTTGTTGTTTAGCACCTGCACCTAGTGCATCGTTTAAAGAATTGCAGTTGCTAGTTCTACAACTTGCGTCAAAAACCACCCTTAACTTAGTAGTGGTACTACTGGGCTTTAAGATGGCGTGGTGAGGTAAGAAATATTTTTCATTAACGGCTAATTCTGAAGAGACATCCTCCGAAACCTTCATATGTCCTAGCTCTTCATATTCTTTCATAAAGGATTTATACTGTTCCTCTAAATTCGGATTTCCATTAAATTTTCTTTCTATACTCTGGAGACGAGACAATGCAACTTGATAAGAATTTCCCCACTTAACTTCTGATTTAAAAAAGGGAAGTTTCACGACGAACCGTCCATTTTTATCGATTTCATAATTTTCACTAAAGTGTTTTTCACAGAAATCTTCTTCTTCACTTAGAACTTCTTCTTTTATTTTAAGAACCTCTTCAGTTTCCCAGAACCGTTTTAAAACTTCATCAACGTCAACATTAGCATGAATACCAACTAGGGCGTTCTTTTTCAAGCTGTTTAAAGGAATCTTGCCCGCTACAACCCAACCAAACAGTGTATTCTGGGCGATAAGAGAATTTTCGGAACCCGTAATTTGTCCGGCTTTCATAACTTCAAAAAAATAATCTACACCAATTATTATCTCTACACTTTTAGCTTCAGCGAATTTGGGATCGGCAAGTTCAATGGATTTTAAATATTCTAAATCATTAGTATTTACACAATTACTCGACAAATTTGAAGTTAATTTATTCAAAACGAAAGCTTCAATCACTAGTATCCTGTTAGGATTATGCCTTGACTCCAGAGATAACGTTACACTACCTCTTGTCTTGCCAGCAGAGGAATTAGCAATTCCACAAACTGAAAACAGGGCATCTTTTCTTTTTAGATTTAATTTGTTAGCACAAGCTTCAGAAATGAACGAACATTGACTGCCACTATCTAATAGAATTGTACAATCCACCTTTCTTCCTCGTGCATCATTCACTGAAGCAATTGCAGTTGGCAGCAAACCAACAAATTTTTCCTTAGCTGCGTTCAAAGCGATGTTAGTATTAACTTGCAGTTCTGGACTATACGTTTCATTTGTAACACTCGTTGTATGGGAATCGAAAGCGAATTCGTGTAAACTAGTATGGTGGGATGATTTCTTACATACTTCACAAACAGATTTAGAAAAGCAATTTTTTATTTGATGCGAGCCTTTCAGACATCGATAACACAAGGCATTCATTCGTATGAATTCTTTTCGAGCAGAGATTGGCATAGCATTAAATTTATGACACTTCGAAATGCTATGCATTCCAGAACATTTTAAACATTTACTCGAATAATTAGATTTAACATTAGTTACGTTGTTAGTCACTTTCGTTTTTACTATGCTATGAGAAGTCGAAACATCTAAATACGAACATCGGTTGTTTAAGAATTCTAAAAAGTATTCAAATGTGGGAAATTCTATTTCTGTCGTTTCTTGAGCCCATAATTTTCGGGTTTCGGAATCTACCTTGTCTAACAAGAGGTGTATTAACCACAAATCTCTTGAATTAGCTCCTTCATGCAATGCCTTTAAACCCCGAATAACTTCATCCGCAACGTCAGCAAGTTTTCTTAATTTCGCGCCATTCGGCTCGGAAAGCTTATTTTGTTCCAGAAAGGTATTGATTAAAGCGGTAGAGATAAACTTTTTATTATCATAGCGTTTCTCTATTTTTTCCCAAGCTTCATCGTAACTGGTCTCAGACACCGGTAGGTGCTTGATTAAATCAGCGGCTGATCCCGAAAGTAAACCTTTTAAATACTGGAACTTATGTATTTTTGATAACGAATCGTTATCATGCACTGTAGATTTAAATAAATCTTTAAAATTCAACCAATCTAAATAATTTCCCGTAAAGGATGGAATTGTAATTTTAGGTAACTTAACAGTTCCGTTTCCGTTATTCACAGCACTTCGAACAACAACATTCGAATTATTTTGCCGAATTTCGGCCAATGAAGCCATCGCTTCTATCTTTGTACGAATTATAACTTTAATTTCTAAATAAACATCTTCTATTTCAGAAAATTCAGATTGTTCTACTGGAAGTAATAAATCTAATTTGGAAAACTCATCAACTGCTACTTCCAGACGTTCTAACCGTACCGTCAAATCCGGTACATCAAACTGTTCTTTAGATTCTAAATAGAGTTTTAACTTCGTTAAAGAAGCCTCTTTCTGGCCTCTAGCCCTGATTATTTCTGCATTTTCCATTACGGAACTTATCAATACAAATCAAAAACTTTCTTACAACTTAAGAACAAAACAAAAATTTCCACTTATCTCAACAGTGGAATCAAAACACCTTCGCCGCGTGCCTCCACATGTTCTTTCCACTAAAACTAAATTCGAGCCCAGACGCACAAACGGGTCGGCTAAATGAACTTTATTAACACATCACAAAGAACTTCGTACAAACAGCACAGAGCCAGAACACAGACGCTACTCACTCCACAGCGGAAGTATCTTAGAACCGTTACAAAGCATAAAGACAGCGGTATCGTGCTGCCATCTACCGGACAAACAATCATAACATCTTAACCAAATGAATAAATGAAAATACAGGAACATACTCCATGAACAGCCAGTTTCTCTTGCGTTGTGCGTGTTATTACACAATCTATGTTACAGCCGCTCTTTTGGCAAGCTGCCAAATGACGTACACGAGAGTCACGTGACTTCTGCCTAGCGATGAAATAAAATTCTAACTTTTTTTTGTTGTATGGAATGTGTGCACCCATATATACAGTCCATTTTTAAACGATTGATCAAAGACAATCGTTTTGACAATTTTTAAAAATAAATAAATTTCTTACAATAATTTAACTAAAAAATGCCGGAAATAATGATGTTCTTCCTTCCATGACAGGTCGCAAACTATTGATTTGAATCACTTTTGAGTAGGTTTGTGTGAAGAGCCGCATCACTAACGAGTTTGCAACCGATAAGTAATTTCAGTCGCTAACCAGTTCAGTTTCTTTTGTGTCGCTCCGTGTGCAGATGGCCTTATACTCCGTGTGTAGGAGGGGAGAGGCAACTCCCAATCATCTCCTCGCCCTCATGGGAACATCTGAAACCGAATTTTTTGCCACCAGTCCATTTTCCACTCTGGACTTTCTTCATGTTTTTGTATAACTACACTTTGGAATAATAAAAAAATAATAAGAACTTTTCCCACGATAGAGATGTTGCTTAACGAAATTAAATATTTAGTTGGTATATGTTTGTTTAAAGCAAGGAATTGTGTTAGTTAGAATCTTATAAAATATAAAGATAGTTTGATTTTAAAATTTTCCATTCCCGTGTTGATGACACGGTTGCAGTCATTAGTTTAAATGAAGGTATTTTCAAAGAAATATAGATATATCTGCTTTTCCGAAATGATTCTCGAAATCATTTGCTTCTCATTAAACTTCTGGAAGCTTACTTCGTTCGAAGTCACCTCATTTTGTAATTATTAAGCCTACCAAAATTATAATGTAAGATTAACTTAGAGAGAGAAACTTAAATATTCGTTACCTCGAGAGAAAATGCTTGCGAATTTTTCCAAGTGACGCACTCGTATTGATAGATTATAGCTATTCGTTTCCCTGAATATTTTTCTTGCATCTAGGTGTTTGAATTGAATTCTCTGAATGAAAATTTTCAAAATCCTTAAATAAATTATGCTCTTCAAATTATTGGACAGGTTTTTTTGGGTTATTTTTCCTCCTGTAAGGTGGTTTTATCATTCGAAGTGTTTAAAGAATGAATACGTAGAGAAATCTTTTTTTTTTCAGGTGTGTAGATCCGCAAGATAAAGCTATGGCTTTAGGGCTGATCTCATTTGCCATTGGATTATTTGGTAAGTTCACACAGATTTATTACTTAGTCTATGTACTTCGATTCATTGCTGAACTGGTTTCAATAAGAACCGTTGGTCACTCTTCCACTACATGCAGTCCATGTCGAGTAGCCTGCTACTATTAGTTGTTCGAGATACAGGTTGATGATCTATGCTTTTGTTTTACATTTTTAAGAATTCTTGAAAGATGATCTATTGGTTGATGATCTATGCTTTTGTTTTACATTTTTAAGAATTCTTGAAAGTACCAGGTCGGCATTTTATAAGGAAACGCAAAATTCGATCTTCCATGAGAACAGTCGTTGGTGGTCTGGCTTTACCTCGTCCTGGCACGAGGACCATAGCAGGTCCATTCGTTTTCCTTTAGAACAGCCTTTTGAGTACCTGCATTCTTAACTTCCGTCTTTCCAATTTATCGATATATAGAAAGCGCAAAGATGTCATCCTATAGAATTCTACTCGTGCCTGCCACGTTGGATAAAAATATATAGAATTCTGCTCTTCACTTGCATATTACTGTTTCTTTTAAACACAATTCAGGCAAAAATTTTCATTTCAAGCCGAGTAATGTCTACCGGAAGGTGTGTGTGCGTAAGTTTATTGCCTCTAAGTTTGGGTTTAGCCTACTCCACCCACAACTTCAAAAAACCAACACAGCAGGACTTGTAAAAGCGCAATATGAAGTTTCTGTGTAACTCAACTTCTATAACTTGTTATAAAACCTTCAAAGCTTCTTTTCATACTCGTAATCCTTTTAGACGCATACCACCATTGGTAGGACCTACGCCACACGCTACATTGTTGAATCCTTAATTCTCCGTCTCTGTGCATCTGCGCCAATTGATAGCCGAATGGCTTGAGTGCTAGCCTTCAGCACCACAGTCTGACGGATCGTGTCTTCTGGTTTTTTGTACTCTCAGATTTTTGCTCTACCCTCCAAAATCTTCTCTGATTCTAATTCTATACTTGACTGACAAATAGAAGCCCCCTTTTTTTGGAGGGGGGTGAGTAGTTAAATACAATGTGTCCTCAGATTAGCTGTGTGCCCATCCGAAACATTTTCTATGATTGAGTCACTTTCCACTCCAGTGTCGATATCGCGGCGTTTTTATGTTTTGTGCAACGATTTTAAAATCTCTAAACTCCATTAACTCCATTATGAGTGTATTTCAACTGTCTTCCAGGAACGAGAACTGAATATCTATGTCTCCTGTTATCGGGGTTGTCGTTCTACTCATGAACAAGCCCAGCGAATGAGGAGGTTTTATTTTCAATGCCTTTCCTCACAACTGATGACACACCGTTTATCTATCTATCTATATCTATATATATATATATAGAAAGAGGGGGAGGGGGAATAGAGAGATGATTATAAGATAGAGATTTTTTCTTTGAGTTAGGAATCAATTTTTCTCATCTCTCCCTTTACAAACTCCAAATGAAAAGTTTTATGCACAAGAGTAAAGATCGCCTGTAAGTAAAGTAAGCCTGAGACTCTTAAAGTTTCTCAGGCATCCACATACGCTACATTAAATATAAAAGATCGTCTTCATTCAGTTGAGGAATCGAGAAGCATTTTCCTCGTTTATTTCTAAGACAGTGACGATTTTGAATAGGGCATGGGCAGAAATGTGAAAAAACAACCTGTGCAGATTACCTGCAATTAGATGAGAATGGCAAAATAAATGTGTAGTGGGAATCAGCCTTTGGGAAACTCTGACTTTTTAATTGGTTTTTCAAAAGAGCGTCTGTTTTGACGCTCTTTTGAAGCTAAATTATTACTTTATGAGTTAGTTTTTTTAGTTCAAAACAACAATATAAACTGTTATCAAATCATAAAGCAACTCATAACGAAATTAGGGTTTATTTCGATATAAAGAGTCAACACAGGGTATCTTGAAAATGAAGAAAAAACAATGACTATCAACTTTCAGGAACCCACTGACCAATTAGAGTGTAACTAATTTTTGTTGAAGGGCAGAATCTAGTCGCTCTTACACTTTGCCTCTTCATGACGTCATCAGCCTGTGCCTTTTATTTAACATCATAATAGAATACCTTGAAGCAGAAGTAATATGATTTATTCAATGTTGTTTAGTGGCTAAATATGAGGAGAAGAGTTATGTTTTTCCCTCAAAGAATCTTCTGTTTTATATGTTTCTTAGCTTGGCCAGCTGAAGAAAAATGCCATGCTAGCTAAATTAAAAATAAAGGTAATATCTGTAGACCTTACCGACTTTAAATAAAAAAAAGAGAGAAAAATGTCAATGTTTTGCTCATTTCCTTATAATTGACAGTAGTCTAAATAAAGAATAAAAACATGCTCGGCGACCTCACCAACTTTATTCCTGCACCAGAAGACCAAAAGTAAACCTAAATTTGCAGCTATTCGTAGTCTGTTCTGATTTCTTTCCATTTCTTTCAAACAAAGAATTCGTCACTGCAATCGTCCAGGGATCATCGAAGATGCCCGGATGTCAAGTCCATTTCTTCCGCCAGTGATCTTAAAACGCGTTTGTTCATCTCGAGCATTGTCAATCCCTTCTTTAATTAGGCGCGAAGCATCTTAGCCTTTCCAGGGCTAATCGTATATTAACATGAAACTTAAATGCAAGTTTTACTTTTTGTCGAAGTTATCTTGTTAATACCGTTAAGTTACGCCTATTATTTATTCTACTTTGTGAAAATTTTTAAAATGGCATCACTTATATTTTTTAGATTAGTCAAAAAATGTATTGGCCAGAAGATGACTTCGCACAGTGCACATTATTTTTACCACTGAAAGAAAAACACAGTTATGTATACACCCCATCGTTTAAACCTTGTTAAAATGAGAAAAGTTTTTATTTTAAATAAGGAATATTCATTTCATTTGATTAAAAAAACAATAGGAGTTGCAAATTAAGAGAGATCCTGTTATCACATAAATCTGTAATTAAATAAATTTGTTAAAAGGGATGGAAACAAGATTCAAAAGGAAAAAATGGGAAGAAGCCTCCCCCCCCCCCTTCTAGAAGTGTATATCAGTTCCTGTATCTGTCAATATATGAAGAAAGTAATCTATAACACATAAATTGAGTTCTCTTTTCTTATTCATATGCGTTTCGGAAAATTGCTGTCATAAGCCTAATATAATAAGTGGAAATCTCTCGTTGATTAAAAGAATGATTCAGTATTTTCTTTATTTGTAGGAAATGTTCCATGTCCTGTGATCTATGGTGCTGTCGTCGACTCAACATGCCTTTTCTGGGAAGATAACTGTGGAGAACCGGGAGCTTGTCGCCTCTATGACCCCGTTAAGTTCCGAATGATGTTCCACGGCCTGACAGCCCTCATCATGCTGGGCGCCTTTTTCGTCGACGCTCTGGTGTGCTACAAGGCATCATCAGTCCGATTTCATGACGATGAGATCTCTCCTGCAGAGACTAGACCTCCTCCGTTGCCTATACAACCAAACTCAGAGTCCGCTGTTTGAAATCAAAATCAAAATCCATCCTCACTTTATAAGACTTTATAAATCTTTGTACATTTGGATTTCTTACCACATGAGCTTCGAGTATGTTTTAATGATCAACCGAGGTAAACATGAGTTTTAACACAACTGTCGTCCATATGCCTCGAAAGATATAACTGTGGATATTTAAACAATGGTTAAAATATTTTCGTTTTGTGTCAGTCACGTCCATATGTCATATGTTTTTGTTGTTCCTTTTGAATCAAATCAAAAGATGCCATAATCTCAACTATATTTTTTAAATGTTGAATCGATGTTTTGTTGAAAAAAAAGAGAAAAAATGTACATTGGAGTAAAAGGTAAGGATATCTTAATATGTACATGTAATGTATTCTTGGAAAATATGTTTTAAAAAGTGAAATCAAAATTTTACAATTAGAGGCATACTCACATTTGTTCCAGGTAAATGGGCCAATTTTTCGGTCACTTGTTATCTGGATATGTGTACTTACAAAATATTAATTGAAAACAATAAATGTGATTAAAAACACATTGCTAGTTGTTTCTTTATTTTACCGTGAACCTATCAAAAAAAGGAAGAATAAATTAGTTGAGAACTCAAATTATTAACTTAACCACGTACCAGATCCTTTCTCAATCTCTTTAATCTACATTCAATCGCAATCATTGGAATGAGGATACTTACAAAATCTTTTTTATGAGAATAACCAAGGGAATGAATGAGGGTATACTTTGAGAAAGTCTTCCATGACTGTCACCAAGAAATCCTTCAGCTACAAACATGATGACACAAGCACTTTACTACATATAAAAACCAATAACTTTTTCTATGAATACATTTGGTCTTTTACACAATATACAGGACCTGATGAAACAGCAGCCACAATGGGATCACCACTTAATCAAAATACCTATTTTGAAACAGATCTAAAAATATCCGTAACGTTTTTAAAAAATAATTTTGGAGTAGGGTACATCCCTTACACTCATTACGATTATTCCTAGTTCAATTTTATGATTGTGAAAACAGTGTGTGTTTTCTGAAGAAGGAGTAATTAACTTCTCAAAATAGTAAAACTGTCATTTTTCATTCATTTGTAAATACTTTCTTTACATAATTTGTTTTCTTATAACAAATGATTTCTCCTAATTATTTATTTAAACCTTTCCCTGTCATACTCGCAATTTTCTGTTGCAAATGAAACGACGTAAACTCAATACTAAAATATAGTGCTTCTTTCCCAAATTAATTTTTTACGTAAAACCTTGCTAGTACAGTGGCACCTCGGTTTACAAACTTAATTTGTTCCGAGACTTGGTTCGCAAACCGAAACGTTCGTAAACCGAAGCAGTTTTTCCCATGTAAACTAACGGATGAAGAATTAATCCGTTCACTCCCTAGAACACAGTTATTTTTACCTTGTTTTTATGGGTTTAGTTATAAAGAAATGGTGAAAATAAATGAAAACATATTTTATTATGAAGAACAAACACACGATAATTGTTTAGTACAACATTTTAGCTTCGTAGTGGATAATGACTGATGCAGATGGTTGATTGTTGAAAGAGAGGGGAGGACTACAGATATTTCTGCTTGGAAGGTAAGTATCGTCCGTAATATCACTAGGTTATTCTGATTTTAGTGTTTTTTCTCTTCGTCTACTTTCAATCTCACTACCTGGTTTTGACACAAGAAACCAATTCCAAGAAATTTGTCTTTTGCTTTTCCGAAGAATTTTACAGAAGTGGGACATCACATTACCATTAGATTATTAACGGCTCTGTTGGTCACATATTTATTAGGGTGATGCTTTTCAATAAATGCCTGCATTTCACTCCACTTGCTGCAAATTTCTTTTATCATGGCAATGGAAACTTTATCCCTATCATTGCCTTTCTTTGATAAATACTCTTCCTGGATAGCGTTAACCTGTTGACTCTGCAGCTCAACAAGTCCTTTTGTGGTGAGTTCTTCACTGTGTTCTTCCACCAGTTCCTCCAAATCTTTACAGTTGACCTCCAAACCCATACTTTTGCCAATGGACATTATCTCATCCACACCTTCGATTTCAGCCTCTTCATTATCAAAGCCCTCGAAGTCTCTCTCTGGCACACAAGTTGGTCGAATTTTCTTCCAGGCAGACTGCAAGGTACGATAAGAACCCCTCCCCTTCCAGGCCTTATTAATAATGTTGATGCAGTTGAGTCTATGAGGATGCAGGGGGACTAAGTGCTCCTTCCAAAAATCTCTCAGGGTCAAATAGGTGTCATTTGAGACTTGAAAATACCTTGGAAGGAGTGCCTGATATACAATTTTTTAAAATTAGAAATAACCTGCTGGTCCATAAGCTGAATTAAAGGAATTGTGTTGGATGGTAGAAATTTGACGTTAATGAAGTTATACTTGTTGTCCAGGTCTTTTTCGTAATTTGGAGGATGAGCAGGAGCGTTAGCTATGACGAGAAGATTCTTCAATGGCAAACCATTCTCCTCCAGATATTTCTTAATAGCTGCTGAGAAGACCTCAACAATCCACTCCATGAAAATGACTCTTGTTACCCAGGCCTTAGTAGCATTTTCTCTGCACATTACAAGCAGTTTAGCCTTCATCACATTATTTTTCTTGAATGCACGAGGATTTCAGAGTGGTAAATTAAAAGGGGGGCTTGATTTTACAATCACCACTTGCATTAGCGCACAGTAAAATGTGTAATACTGTCCTTCATAGGGTTGTGCCAGGTAGTGCCTTCTCCTCTCTGGTGATGTAAGTTCTTCTTGGCATTTTTACCTAAACAATCGTGTTTCATCACAGTTTAAAACTTAGTTTGGCATGTAGCCTTCCCTCTCCACAAACATTTTGAATTCATCAACATATTCATTTGGAGCCTTTTCATCTGAATATGCAGTCTCCCCATGCCTAAAATTACTATGAATTCAACTGCGCTTGCGGAATTTCTCAAACCAGCCTCCACTGACTTTAAAATCTTCACATTCAACACCATTAAGTACTCGGTGTTTTAGCTACCAAATCACTTGTGAAACTTCTTAGCCTTTCTGCATGTTAAAGCCTCACTAATACTATCACCAGAAAGCTTTTTTTCACGTATCCACACAAGCAATAATCTTCCTACCTTTTCTATAACTTGAGGTCTATGCTTTTTAAAACAAACACTCCTTTTGACACATCAGTTACTTTTACTGCCTCTTTTTTTTAAGGATAGTACAAATGGTAGACAACCCAAACTGCGTGGCGATATAAGAAACACGCACACCTTTCTCCTTTCTCATGTTTAGCTATTATTTCCTTCTTTTTCTCAATAGTTAGGTTAGGTTTCCTGTGAGCAATATCACTTGCTCTTGCCATTTTCTTGAAAGCTATATTGAGGGCTAATTTAAATAAAAATATCTACAAAAAAAATTGTGAAATTCATGAGCAACGACCGTTTGCGCTATGCTAGAGAAAGCCCAACGGAGATTGACATGTGGACTGTTTGCGAACCAAAGCTAGTGTGTCGAATGCTTACAACGCATATCTCAAGATGGCAGTACATTTCTTGCGCTTGTTCGTAAACATAATCGTTCATAAACCGAGGTACCACTGTATCTACACTGCTGGCCATTAAAATTGCAACAACCGGAAGGACAGCAAATAACAAAACTTTACTTATTCTACGTGTACAAAATGATAGGAAGTAAACATGATTAAATTTGTAACCAATTTGGGGGTGGGTAATTACAGGGTCTGAAATTAGTGCGCACAGCTGCTGCCACTGGCAGCTAAAACGGCTCTACCCCGATAGGCATCGAGTCGAAATGGGCTTAGATGACAAGCACAATCCATGCTGCTTCAAGTCTACGGTACACTTCATCAATCGTAGTGGCTGGAGAGTGGTGGCGGCCCAGTCTCTCAGCAACCCATGACCAGATATTTTTTAAGGGGGAGAGATCTGGAGTGCGTGCTGGCCAGGGCAACGGTCGAACACCTGTCTGTGTCGAAGTAGGTCAATACACGACGAGCAGCATGCGGTCTTGCGTTATCTTGTTAAAAGATAACGTCCCCGCGGCCTCGAAGATAAGGCACAGCCACCGGCCTCAAGATCTGAGAAATGTAACGCTGATTGTTCAGATTACCGACGACTCGAACAAGAGGTGTGCGTTTCGTGTACCCAATGGCTGCCCATACCATCACACCAGGTGAAGGGCCCGTATGACGATATCGAATGCAAGCTGACCACGTGCGTTCTCCTTGGTGCCTACAGACATGAATACGTCCATCATGATGCTGCACGCAGAACTGGGATTCATCTGAAAAGACGACGTGGTTCCACTCTTGTATACAGTTTTATCGTTGGGCGCACCACTGTCACCGCGCGTCTCTATGCTGCAGTTTCAAGAGAAGGTCGCCGTGCTGCTTCAGACGTCGTCGCACTGTCCGTGCGGATGCTTGTCAGGCTGCAAACAAGCTCATTTTCTGACTCAAGGTCCGTGATGTGGCTCTACGATTCTGCAAGGCCGACCTGACAACATGTCTGTCCACTCGGGCTTTAGTGGCGGGAGGCCGTTGAGATCCTGCAGGGCGTTTAGTATAACCCTCCTGAAACCATCGATTCCATATTCGCATGACAGTCGTTAGATTTTGACCAATGCGAGTAGCAATATCGCGGAACGATAAACCGCACTTTCGATAGGCCACGATCCTGCCCGCTATCGAATCCCGACACGTGCTAGTAGCCATTTCTCCATCTTATACAAGGCATTACACGATCTTCTCACAAACAACCAACATTCAAATGCGATTTCCGAATGAGAAACCCGCTGCGTAACTTTCCTTTTATACAGAGTTTGAGATGCCGTTTCTCTCTCCTGCGTCGTTCGATCGCGCTTCAGTGCTAATCATTTGCATATCCCAGCATCTTCTTCCTTTCATGCGAATTTGACGTTTGTATCATCCATCTTCCATGCTGTTGCAATTTTAATGGCCATCAGTGTAGCTGAACTATCTGAATTTTATTTTCTGGGATGAAAAAATGGTATTCCAGGAACCTTACATCATTTTCCCTTCACCTTAAAACATCGTATTTAAAATATGTCTTAAGTTCTAAAATATAATAAAACTACAGTATTATGAAATTTATAAAATAAATGTTCTCAAACAAGTGTAAAACGATAAAAAGCAAAATTTACCTCAGAATGGAGTAGGTCCTAAAAGGAGGGCCATTTGGAAACGCCTTAAAAACTTCTAAATGGGTGCATAATTACTCCAAATCATGAACTTATTAAGTTAATTTCGCTGTTTTCATTGAAATGAGCTTAGTTTTCAGAATATGAACTTTTCTTGCTTTTTTAAATATGATTCATGGAAAATATCCTCTATTTCAACAGTACAATCTCTTTAATTTTGCCACAATTCTCTAACTTGTAGCTGTTTAAAATTAATGTCCCTTGATTGTCCTTTTATCACGAGTCTAATCCCACGTCTAGAGATAAATGAGAGTAACACTCTCAAGCAACGAATGTACCGAAACTTTTATCACAACATCTGGATTGTTACAATGGTAATTTTCTGTAAATCAAAATAGTTTAAAGATCATTTCTCCATGAAAGAATAAAAAATACATTTCCAGCTCTTAACAACTTTCCTCGCCATATTTAAGTATCTAAGACGGACATTCCCCGTTTCTTCCAAAGCCTTCCCTCACCCGAAACCTGAAATTTCTTCATTTTTTTCTCTCTAAGTGTTATCGATATCCACTACTTTTTTTAAATGAATGTTTGCTCTACAAAAATTTACGTGGGGTCTTTCACGAATTTCTCTTCGAATTCACTCGTTTCGAAAATAATTCTCATGTCAATTACTCCGGCTGGGCAATGAGAATAGTTTTCGGAACAAGAAATTTTTCTTATGCGGTTCAGATACGAAACCGGAGTTTTCAGGATATGACATATCGCTATGAAAGATCCCAGAACGTCATGATGACAGTAAGGTCCGGGGGTTCCAAACACTACTGTAGCTGTATAAACAGGAAAACCGACGTAAATAAAGCACAAATAGCAGTAAGATGCAATTATTTTGCATACAGCTGTTTCGAAGCTACAATGTGGTGTTAAATAAAATTATAAAACGACAATCATGGACTCTTTGGGTTATTTGGCACTTTACACATGTCGTTCTCTAGGATATACATTTCATTTTCTTCATGGTGCCGAAGACGCGGGAAATGCTTAGTGCCTTGAATAAGGGACTTTAAAGTTCAATACTTGAATAAAGTACACTATACTCGGAAATAGTGACTTTGTATGAGAACTTGTATAAAACAATACTTGGACAATTTACTTTTTTCTTGGATGTGGATATACTAAGATTTCAAGACAAAACAGGTACTGTAAAACTTTATTATTAGCATGTCAAAGTCAAATATGGATTCTTTAGTGAAGTTAAAAACAAAAAGAAAGTTTATTAGAGCTGCTTGTACTGAATTAAAAACGAAAGTAGATTTATTTCTCCAAAGTTGTTGTACGGAATACGAAAGTGCTCTAAAGAAACTTTCAGAATATTTATTAAATTTAGAAGAAAAACAAACTGAGCTTAAAACTTTAAATGAAAAAATAGAAGATTTAATTACTGATGAAGCAGCATTCGAAACCGAAACTCAAGGCTCTATTGAGTAGGACGAGTATGACATAAGTGATCTTAAATGCAAAATAAAAAGCAAATTAAAGAAATTCAAGATTGAGCATACAGTATCTGTTCAAAGTGCTAATGTTTCTAATTTAAGTAATAATAGGAATGCATCAACTTCTATCAATTTGCCTAAACTTAGTATTCCAACATTTCACGGCGATTCTAGCACATTCTTAGAATTTTTCAATAGCTTCACTAGTGCAATAGATGTGGGAAATTCACCTAGAAGAAAATTAATCCAAGAGTTCAATAAATATTAATCCAGGATCAAGCGTAAGGCATTTGTTTACGTTCAAGAGTCCAACACCAACTGACTATACACATGCTTCGCGCGAACCGCGAAGCAACCAGGTGGCGCTACTAGTACGCCAAAAACAAATACAATGTACTATAATTTCAATTTGCAACATCTTGCCCCCCGATGAACAGGAGATTCATCAAACATTTTAAAACAGTTTTACATGCATAAATCAGGGATATCAAATAATCATATATATCAAGTAATCGCATAAAGAATCATTTTAAACATGAAATTAAGTAATTCAATTATAAAATATAAGAAAATACACAAAACACAATTAACCAAGTAACTTCAAATTATATCATCTAGAAAATTATAATGAATTAATACAAAGAGAAATTTCAATTTAAACATACCTCTAACAGTCAACACAGTCCTTAAATAAAAGCATAATGCTCACATTTTAACGCTCATTTTTTAAACATAAATGTAAGAAGAAAATATTTACATTATATACAGTATTCAATTTCGTTTAAAATATGTACATATATACAGTTTAATTTTAATCGTTTAACTCAAGATTATATAATAATTGTACAGGTCGTTTTACTACACCTGTTTCTGTTTTTATGCTACAAGATCTTATTTTGCCATCTCTACCAGGAAATACATCAACAATTCTTCCCAGTTTCCAAAAGTTTCTGGGCAAATGGTCTTGATGAATCAAAACAATATCATTGATTTTAAATTCGCGAATCTTATTTTTACTTACCAAATGTGTAGATCTTAAATTCACTAATTAATCTTTTTTCCACCTATTCCAAAATGATTGCATTAACCTTTCTCTATAATTAAACGTTTTAACTAATAATTTTCTGGTAGAGAACTGACCTTCACAATGTAATTTTACTGCTGGTAGATTCGTAACTCTTCTACCTAAAAGAAAATGAGCCGGAGTTAAAGGAATCGGCTCGTCACTAGTGGTGTAAACATAAGTGAGTGGTCTGGAGTTTAATACACCTTCAATTTCCGTAATGACAGTCTCCAGCTGCTCTCGTGTCAACGATGATTTTCCAAGAGTTTTTCTTAGGGCAACTTTTACAGAACGGATCAGTCTCTCGTAAAGTCCGCCCCACCACGACGCCTTTTCAACAATATAGTTCCACGTAATTCCATGTGTAGAATAGAAGTCTTTCACCTTAGGATCACTGATTGTCGACCACCAATATTTCAGTTCGAGTTCAGCTCGCTTAAAGGTACGTGCATTGTCGGAGTATACTGTAGAACACAGTCCACGTCGTGCGAGAAATCGCCGAAAAGCTAACAGAAAAGTTTCTGTTGTTAAGTTTCTAACTAATTCCAAATGCACAGATCTCGTAACCGCACAAGTAAAAAGTAGAATGTATTGTTTATCAGCACTGTCCCTGACATATAAGGGACCACCGAAATCCATTCCAACCACTGAGAAAGGTGGTGCTTGTTCGATGCGATTAGCAGGAAGAGGGGCAGTAATCTGTGTTCCAAGAACCGAGTTAAGTCTTTTACACACAATACATTTTCTAAGTTGATTTTTTATGGCTTGTCTACCTTTCGTCAGCCAAAATTTTTCTCGTAACTGTACGATAGTATTCGACACTCCGGCGTGGGAAACTTTTTCATGAGAGTCCCAAATCAATAGTTTAGCAAACCTGTCCTTGGAAGGGATTATTATAGGATGTTTAGTATAAAACTCCAGATTAGACTTTTGCAATCGTCAGCTCCTTCGTAACTCTTCTACCTAAAAGAAAATGAGCCGGAGTTAAAGGAATCGGCTCGTCACTAGTGGTGTAAACATAAGTGAGTGGTCTGGAGTTTAATACACCTTCAATTTCCGTAATGACAGTCTCCAGCTGCTCTCGTGTCAACGATGATTTTCCAAGAGTTTTTCTTAGGGCAACTTTTACAGAACGGATCAGTCTCTCGTAAAGTCCGCCCCACCACGACGCCTTTTCAACAATATAGTTCCACGTAATTCCATGTGTAGAATAGAAGTCTTTCACCTTAGGATCACTGATTATCGACCACCAATATTTCAGTTCGAGTTCAGCTCGCTTAAAGGTACGTGCATTGTCGGAGTATACTGTAGAACACAGTCCACGTCGTGCGAGAAATCGCCGAAAAGCTAACAGAAAAGTTTCTGTTGTTAAGTTTCTAACTAATTCCAAATGCACAGATCTCGTAACCGCACAAGTAAAAAGTAGAATGTATTGTTTATCAGCACTGTCCCTGACATATAAGGGACCACCGAAATCCATTCCAACCACTGAGAAAGGTGGTGCTTGTTCGATGCGATTAGCAGGAAGAGGGGCAGTAATCTGTATTCCAGGAACCGAGTTAAGTCTTTTACACACAATACATTTTCTAAGTTGATTTTTTATGGCTTGTCTACCTTTCGTCAGCCAAAATTTTTCTCGTAACTGTACGATAGTATTCGACACTCCGGCGTGGGAAACTTTTTCATGAGAGTCCCAAATCAATAGTTTAGCAAACCTGTCCTTGGAAGGGATTATTATAGGATGTTTAGTATAAAACTCCAGATTAGACTTTTGCAATCGTCCTTTTACTACTATCAGATCATCATCAGAAAGCATAGGGTTCAAGTCAAGAATTCTCGATTCCCTGGGGACTTGTTTTCCTTCTTTAAGACATTTGAGTTCATCAAAATAATATTTCTTTTGGATTTGTCGAATCCACATTTTCTCTGCTTCTTCCAATTCTTCTGCTGATAACTCATCAAACTTTCGATCTTCCTTCTTATTTTTAGCATTAGAAATAAATCTTTTTACCCATGCTGTTATACGACAAACTTTTTTAATAGAATTGTACTTGTCCAAATCCAAGATAAATTCCACTTTAGTGGTGTATTCGATAGCACAATGCAGAATTAGTTCAGGTTTTGATTTTTGTTCTTCTGCAACATTATTCACTTCTTTTTTAGTAACAACACAATCACTTCTAGGCCACTTATCTTCAGGCAATGACAAGTATTCAGGACCATGCCACCATTTCCAAGATCTCTGTAAGTCTCTAACACTACAACCTCTAGTTAAAAGATCAGCAGGATTACTCTTACCCTCACAATGTCTCCAATCTATAGGATTCGTAAACTGTTGAATTTCCATTACCCTATTACAAACAAAAGGTTTCCATTTCTTAGCAGACCCTTTTATCCAACTCAAAACTATTTTTGAATCAGTCCAAAGAAATATAGTCTGAAACGAGAAAATATTCTTCAAATAACTAACAATCCGCGATGCAATTAAAGCTCCCATGAGTTCAAGTCTAGGCAACGTTAACTTTTTCAAAGGACTAACTCTACATTTAGACATGATAAATGAGGTCAATATCTCACCACTATCATTCTCGAATCGAAAATAAGCAACCGCACCGTACGCTACAGGAGACGCATCACAAAACACATGTAGCTGCGCATCGGAACTCATTCCATGCATACAACCCGAAAAATAATATGTATCAATTCTTAACTCCTTCAATAGACGTATCTCCGAACACCAATCCTTCCACTTCACTATCATATCTTCCGGCAAATCATCGTCCCAGTTTAATCCTCTTTCCCATATTTCCTGCATAAGATGCTTAACTCTTAACACGAATGGAGAAACAAAACCCGCAGGATCGAATATTTTGGCCACTGTATGCAACACTGATCTCTTACACGCACTTAAGTCTTCTAAACCGTCCAATAAACTAGCTACCTCTAACTCAAATTTATCCTCGACCACATTCCATATCAAACCTAACACCTTAAAACTCTTATTTTCCCTATCACTACTAACATCACAAAGTCCATTTTCAACCCATAATTTTTTCAACTCTTTGGAGTTAGTATTCAGTTTTCTCAAATTAAATCCAGCATCACCTAAAAAAAACACAGCATCCGAGGACAAACTAAATGCTTTCGACACACTTTCAGCTCCATAAAACAAGTCATCAACATACAATGATGTATCCAACATCTCAACGCACTCTCCTTTACCTTCTTTATATTGTTTAATATGGTGTTTGATCGTAGCGGCCAATATAAAGGGACTACAAGTGACTCCGAATGTCACTCTTTTCATTTTGAAGGGTACAATATTTTTCTCAATGTCACAGTCATCAAAATATAAAAAGCGTAAGTAATTCTGGTCTTCGTTCTTTACCTTTATTTGCAAAAATGCACCTTGAATGTCCGCAGAGAAAGCTATTTTGTTTTCACGAAATTTTAATATAATATCCAAAATGTTAGGATTCAAGTTTGGCCCTGGCAACAAATAATCATTCAAAGATGGGCCATTTAATTTTGAAGAAGCATCGTAAACAATACGTAATTTTGTAGTATCTCGATCAGTTTTTATCACCGGTCTATGTGGCATATAGTATGAATCATCTAGAGCTAAATCCTCACATTTTTCAATTATTCCTGTATTTAATTGTTCCTTTATAACTGAGTTGTAATTATCAAATAATTGCCTATCTTGATTAAATTTATTTGCTAGGTTATAAAATCTCCTTTTTGCGACCACAAAATTGTTTTCTAATTCTTCTTTTCATTCATTCCACAACAAAGGTGCTTCATAACGCCCTTCAGTAAACTTTAAGCTATTTTGAAAATCCTGCAAAACGCGGCATTCGTCAGAGCTCTCGTTTGTTTCAACAATTCCCAGAGATTCTAAATCCCAAAAGTTTTTCAGATCGTGAGAGACATTCATCACAGCAACTCTGTTACAAGCTACAGATGTTGACCTCCGTAAATCGGCTTGACCCTGAGCAGTGCAGCCGAATATTGTTTGGGAAATAAACAAGCCAGGTTTTATTTTATGAGTCTCCCCCAAGAATATTTCCCACAAAAAGTTTCCTCCTAACAAGAGCTGAATCAGCAACTGTTGAGAGCTATCGGCAAGTAAACAACTACCCTCAGAAATAAATTTGTTTACATCCGGGTCCTGTGAATTATAGCACGGCAATGTGGCGCTGATAATGTTATCTGTTACTAAAGCTTCTACTTCGATGTTTTGTTTGGGATCTATCAGACTGGATAACTTCAACAACACAACTTCAAACTCTTTTTCCCAAGCATTTCGCTGACCGAAGGAATAAATTAACAGCCTCTCTTTTCTAATCGGCTGTAAGTGAAGGGCATCTGCAATGTTTCTATCTAAGAATGTTTTTTTCTGAACCAGAATCGCAAAGTATTCGAATAATTTTTGATTTGCCATTCGCGGAAGCTTCAACAGTACAAGTTTGTAAAAGAGTATTATTTATATCTTGTTTAACTTTCTTTTCGCACAATGAAGCTACTACAGTTTCGTTTTCAAGTGGAGAATTATTGAAGGCGGGTCGAGATCACCTTAATCCACAAAGTTTTCGAGTAAATCAAGTAAATTTCAAGTAAAACAGCTCAAACTTAAATCAAGAATCCAAGGTGGGAGAGCTAACAAATGTACTTATTTATTTACAATATGTACAAATAAAACTAAATTCAAGAGCAGCGAGTTGCTCATTATCAGGTGAGAGTCGAAAGTCCGAGTGACGTTACAAAGGACGTTACAAAGTTTCTTCTCTCGCGCGCAAAGCGCCATCTATACGGGTGGGTCCAAACATTCCACCCCCGCGATGAACAGTGGTTCATAAATCTAGTACTACACTGGAATCACTACAATGAAATATGACATTAATATACATGAAAAATTAAAATATATAAAATAAGAACTGGACCAATATACTAAATATTAAACAACGTATTATCACTAATTACTAAGTAAATAAAGAATAAACTGATGTATATGCATATTAAACAAACTTAAATTTCAAATAAAGGTTAAATATGAAAAATGAATAATCATGTTATTGACAAGAAAAAGGTAATATGGAAAGTTTATGAATAGGTCTCTTTAGTTCTCCATTAGCAGTTTTCAATCGTACTACTCGTACATTACCGTCTTTACCAGGATACAGTTCAAGAGTCCTTGCAAGAGACCATTTCAATGGTGGTAGATTATCATCTTTGATCAGCACAAGATCTCCAACAGCTAAATTTGATTTCTTAGTGCACCACTTTGTGCGCTGCTGTAACTGGGTGAGATAGTCTGATGACCACCTTTTCCAAAAACTTTCGAAAATTTGTTGAGTGAGTTTCCATCGTTCGGGTGGAGTTAATTTTGTGGAAGTCAAGTCTGGTTCAGGAATTGAGTTCATCGAAGTCCCGATGATGAAATGTCCAGGAGTTAATACCGTTAAATCACGAGGGTCATTTGAGACAGGAACTAGAGGTCTTGAGTTTAAGCATGCTTCAATTTGCGTTATCAAGGTGAAGAATTCTTCAAAGGTAAGAATTTGTGATCCAACAGTTCTTTTCAGATGGTTTTTCATTTGTTTAATCGCGGCCTCCCACAGACCTCCGAAGTGAGGTGCAGAAGGTGGATTAAAGTTCCATTTAATATTCTCTTCTGCAATGTAGGCATGAAACCTTTCATCAGCCAAAACTTGTGATAGCATTCTTTTTAATTCCTTGTCAGCTCCTACAAAATTTATATATTCCCATTGCGTTGTGGACATACATATGTAAAGGCAAACATAAGTTTTATAAGGTTTAATACCTCGTCCCTTACGAGTCTTGATCATGAATGGACCTGCGAAGTCCAGTCCGACGTGTGAAAAAATCTTGTTGGGCTTCACTCGAGCTGGAGGTAAATCACCCATAATTTGCGTCGCTAAATTTTCCCTGTTTCTGAAACACTTCATGCATTTCCAAACAATTCTTCTAACAACTTCGCGGATGTTAACAATCCAAAATTTTTGTCTTATCGAAGAAATAGTCAGTTGGATTCCACTGTGCAGATATTTTTCGTGGTAATGTTTAATGATTAATTCTGTCACGTAATGTTTTTTGGGAAGTATAATTTGATGTTTTTTATCGTCTGAAATATTAGCATTCCTGAGTCTTCCCCAACCCGCAATAAATCTTTATCATCAAGAAATGGATTTAAGTTAGCTATTTTGCTGTTGGGGCTTAATATCTTGTCTTTCTTCAAATTCCGAATTTCATCTTTAAACTCTAACTTTTGCACAATTTTCACTATGACATCGGCTGCATCATTTAACTCCTTACTTGTCAAGAAACCTGTTGTTTTTACTGATGGGAATTTACAGTTTTGCACAAATCGAAGAATCCAAGCTACAACACGATTTAGTTTAATCCATGTTGAAAATTTAGATAATATTTCTGGTTCATGGTGGTCATCTGTGACAGTGCATATCACAGCCTTTCTTCTTTCTGGAATAGTTTCCTCCTCCAAAAGAGGAGTTTCTTGTTCGGATGGCATTTCTTCGCTTGCCAAGTTAGGGCCATTCCACCATAACATATTCCCTTTTAGTTCATGAGCAGAACATCCTCGAGACAGAACATCTGCAGGATTCTCGGATCCTTTACAATGTTTCCAAGCAAAGGGTTCGATAATGTCTTGAATTTCCGGCACTCGATTCGCAACGAATGGCTTCCAAACATCGGCAGATCCCTTTATCCAATGTAGGACTATTTGCGAATCGCTAAAACACTTGATGTTATTATTAGGGATTTGAAATAAAGCTTTCAGGTAACGGGCTATTCTCGCAGCAATAACTGCACCTAATAGTTCCAAGCGTGGCAACGTGATTTTCTTGAGGGGTGCCACTCTACTCTTGGCCATGACGAATGAAGTGGAGCGGCTCGCAGGGTCTCGAAAATAGGCTACAGCTCCATATCCCTTTAGGCTAGCGTCGGCAAATACTAAGAGCTCAATTTTGTCAAAATTTACTTTATGTTCAAAATACCTTCTAGTAATATTCAAATTTTCTAATTCATTAATCTCTTCGAACCATTTTAGAAATCTTTCCGATAAATTTTGTGGTAATTGTTCGTCCCAGTCAATGGCTTGTTGCCACATTTCTTGCAATAAGCATTTAACTCGCATTACGTAGGGCGAGATGTAACCAACAGGATCGTAAATCTTTGCAACAGTTTGCAAAACGTGACGTTTTGTGATGCAGGAATTTGACATTTCTGAAGCTGGTTTCAAGTCTAAGGATATTGTATCGTGATTATTGTTCCAAATGATTCCTAAGATTTTAGATGGGTTTTCCGAATTTTCTTCAATAATTATCCCTTTCTCCTTCCATAACTTTCTTAGGCCAGGGGAATTAGTTTTGAATTTTCTTAAATTCATACCTGCATCTTTCAAGATTTCTGAAGCTTCCGAGGACAAATTAAACGCTTCAGTATTCGAACTCGTTCCATGATGCAAGTCGTCAACATATAAAGATGAGTTTAACATCTCGTAGCATGCAGGGTTACTTTCTGAATATTTTTTAATGTGAAATTTTATCGTAGCAGCTAATATGAAGGGAGAAGAATTGATCCCGAATGGTAAACGGCTCATGTGCATAATTTTGAATGAATCGGGATCGTTATTTCGGAACCAAAGAAATTTTAAGAATTTACGATCTTCCTCGGCAATGCTGATCATTAAGAAGGCCTTTTCAATATCGGCTGAAAATGCGATTTCATATTTTCGAAATTTTAAGATTACGTCTAATAAGTTAGGATTTAAATTGGGGCCAGGCAATAATAATTCATTAAGTGATTTTGAATTTTTTCCTTTGGACGAAGCATCAAAGACTATTCTTACGCGCGTAGTAATTTTATGTGGTCTGATAATAGCTGTATGAGGCATGAAGTAACCAGAATCGAAATTTTCGTTTTTATCTTCCTCCACTATCCTATTTTCTTCTTGATGTTTAATAATACTTTGGTATTCCTGACAAATCTCCTTATCCTTACTTAATTTATCCTTTAAAATGTCAAAACGTCTTTTAGCTGTTGCGAAATTACTGTCTAGTTGTGGTTTAGTGTCTTCAAACAAAAGTTTAGTTTCATATCTACCATCAACAAATTTTAAATTATCATTAAAATATTGTAAGGCGTTTAAGTCTCTTTGAGAAAAACATTCATTTTGATCTTCAACAATCCCGAGCGATTCTAGCTTCCAAAAGGAACTTATGTCAAAATTTTCTTTTTGTACGGACGTGAAAAAGGAATGCAGTTCGGTGTTTTTCCCAGCTGAGTACTTTAATTTACCCCTAAACGCATAACCGAATATTGTTGACACTGCGTATAGATCTTTATTTATTTTTTGAATGTTTATCGGCTTAGTATGTACTTCGTAGTAAATGTCCGCTCCTAATAAAATACAAATAGGCGCCATAGGCGATTTGTTTTCGTCAACGAAATCTGAAATCAGCAACTGGTTGTTTATTCCCAGTTCAAGTAATTGCTGAGTAGAGACAGATTTAACACTCGCTTGAGTTATGAGATCTGTTGCAATTACTTCCGCTTTCACGGAGAGTTCAGGGTCAAAGCGGCTTGTGAGTTTCACACTATATACTTCAAATATTTGCTGCGCTGGCTTTTTCGCCCCAAAAGAATATAAACTCAATTTTTCTTTACGAATAAGGGGAAGTTTCAATTCCCGAGCTAGTGATTTAGAAATGAAACTTCGCTCACTACCTGAGTCAAGAAGAATTCTAACCTTTTTAGATTTTATATCTGATTCTGCAATAGCACAACAAGTTTTTAAAATAATACTTTGATTAGTTTCTACCGAATTGCACTGTGATATCGAACTTAGAGTTTGAGTGTCGGGATTCGCGCATTTGGGTACTTCAGGGGGCTTGGCATCTGAAATTTCAGGAGTTTCGGTTCTAGTTCTGGCGTTACAAAATAGTTTACTGTGCTGAAAACTATTACAAATAGCACATGGAGGTATTTTTGCTTTACAATCGGAAATAAGATGTGATTTCAAGTAACATCTATAGCAGCAACCTCGTTTCTTTAAAATTTGTCGTTTTTGTATATCAGGAACGACTTCACAAAAATGGGATTTGTGTTCGTTTGACCAACAAAAAATGCAGCAAGGTTTGGTCATGGTGTTTAATGCGTGTGCAGATTTAAATATCTTTTTAGTACGGAAGTTTTTGTTTGGATTTGCGCTATTGTTTTTATACACAGGTTCATCAGGATTCATATTACAGTTCGAGTTCATTTGCATCACGGTTTCCCTGAATTGCACTTCTGTTTTCAAAACTGGATAAGCTCAGATATATCAATTTCTTCCCTATTTTTGCGTTGTCTGCTAAACTCCTTAAAAAAGCGCTATATCATTAGGTAGTAGTTTTAATAAAATCGGATACAATAAATGACCGTAAGAACCAGAAGCAACTCCCAACGACTCCAAACTTCTTATTTGGATTTCAAGCTCATCGTAAAATTTTCGGAATTCTTTTATGTTAGAGGAGTTTCGCAAGGGTTCTAAATTTAACATTTTAATCATTAATGAATTGATGACGACTTCCCTTCTTCCAAATCTGGATTCTAATAATTTTACTGCAGAATCATAATTTTCATTTGTTAAAGAAAATCCGCTAACGCTTTTTAAGGCAGTTCCACCGAGAAACGTTTTTAAATAATTAAACTTGTCTATTTTCGATAATTTCGTGTTGTTGTGGATTGCACTTTCGAATTGTTGCCAAAATTCTAGCCAATGGCTTGAGTCACCGAAAAATTTATCTATGGTAAGCTTAGGCAACTTAACGACATTTGAATCAAAACTCTGAGAATTAAGCGATAGATCGCTATTGGTCGGCTCGCTATTATTGTTTATACCCGATGTATTAACTTCATTCGAAGCAATTTCTTTATTTTATAATTCACTTAATTTGTTTTTTAGCTTTCTTTTAAAAGCAATAATTTTAATGTTGTATTCATCACAATAAAGTATTTCTGTTTCGATTTCTTTAACTGTCAAATATTGTTCAATTTCTCTATCAATACACTTCAATTCTTTTGATTTTTCGTCTAATTCATCATACAAGGTTTCGATATCAGTTTTATCAATATCTTCTGCTAATTTAGCAGGAATAGCATTTAACAGTCTAGTTGTTAAGTTCCTAAAAACGGAACGCTTCTTCTTAATTATTTCTAACTTTTCAGCCATTTCGAGTAAATTAGAAACTTCAATAAATCATCAAAGAATATTCAAATATCTCTCACCTGAATCATCTAAAGGTCTGCTGATCCCGGGGTTCGTGCAACAATGCAGGCGGGTCAAGACACTGCCCTCTAGATCACAAAGCCTTTGCGCTGGATTCGTGACGTCACTGCTGTAGGCGATTCTCCTGACAACATCGTACTCGTTTTCAGCTGTCGTAGCGAGCGATGCGAAAAGAAATACGCACTAAACAGATAGTTATTTTCTAAAACTGATTATACTAGATCATTTTAACAGGAAAATGTAAACTTTGGAAATTGTATTTAACATTAGATGTCAAGATTTATTTTCTCCTCTATTAATTTTGCATTATAATAATAGTGTAAAAAAAAACTATATCAAATTCGTAGTTGCCGAATAAATTAAAAATTCATCGATACGATACTTAATTTTTTTTTAGCACAATGTGTGTTTGAAATTTTAGACTATATATATATAGCCAGCTATGGGCATTTTATAGAATATAATATTAGGTAAAGTACAAATTTCCGTAATATCGCATACTTTTTTCTTAGGAATTACAAAATAATAAATATTATTTAAATAAAGTGTAAAAAAATGCAAATTGGAAAAAAAAGATTTAACTAAATATCTGACTATGAAAATACAAAATAAAGAAAAGATATTATCTTGATATATAATATCTTTATTTTGTATTTTACTTTATCTTTTATTTATTTTGTATTTTATAGTACATAAAAGATAGTATCTTGTATTTTATGTTTATTGATAGATATTTTAATCTTAAAGCTCATGATCCAAATTATTATTAAGCGTTAATTCAATACCTAAAGCCTCATTCCCAAAAATATTTACAAGTGTAGCATGAAATCTTTTTTATCTTTAAAAAAAATCAAAGAAAAAAACAAGACAAAAGGAAAAATAAAAGGAAATTTTATTTTAAAGAATTTTTTTTTCTTCCTGGATACAGAGATTAAAAACATCAAGTTTTTACACAATTGTGGAGGTTTTAATTAAAAGTTCTACTGAATTTACAAAATTACAAAATTTTTTATTGATATAAAAATTCTGTAGTAACACAGGACATAATACTAATTAACAGAGTGCTGTTTATTTTGTATAAAAATTAAAAAGATTCATTTTTTAATAAGCAAAAAAATTTTGATAGTACATATTAGGCACTTAGCACATATAGGTCATACATTTTACATCTTTAACGTAAATTATATTTACCTTCACTTATGAATGATGAAATACTAATATAATATAAAAATATAAAATTTTTACACAATTATGGAGGTTTCATTCGAAATGGGTAAGTGAGTACATATGTATGAGATAAGTTAAGAGATTTTATGTGTATTTGACATTAACATGGATTGCTTGAGGTTGAGTAAGTAGCTAATTTTCTTTTATTAGATTTTTTAGAAACAGCATCATATTTTGCTTTGGCAACAGCATCACATTTTGCTTTACAGTAGTTATTTAATAAAGTGTTAGTTGATGCCTGAATAATGAACGTTATTACTTTTACACTAGAATGATTTTTGCATGTATGAATAGAAATATCCTTTGTAGAGAGTATATTCATTGTTATTTGAAGTGCAATTTGTTTTTGATTACGTTCCTTTAAAAATTCGGTTTCAAAGTCTGAAACTAATTTTTTTATAACTATAAAATTATGAGCAACAATGTTTACAATATCTAGAGTTGGATATTTTAGACCTCCTCTATCAGAATTATTAATTACTTCAAATTGTGGATCGGTGGCAAGTTCTCTGTCAATAGTTAAATTTTCTTTACATGCTTCACACTTTAATTTTAAATGAATAACTGAATGAATACAGTACCCAGTCCAAAATGTTAAAACAGCCATATCCTTCTGTATATTATTTATATCATTATCTGTAACGCACACAGACAGAAAAGATTCATTTAGATTAACAACCTCATCTATATTATTAACATTAATAAATTCATTTATAAGAATACTACCTTTAGATTTTGATTTTATCATTAAATTTAAAACATTACATGTTCGCAATTTCTTTTCAATTTCTAAAATTTGCCTCACAGAAACATGATAATTTGTCCCTCCCATTCTTCTATATAAACTGAACCTCCATTCTAACTCATCAGTCTGTATCTTTCCTGGCAATAAATAAGTCATTCCTAGTTCTGTAGAACAATAATGCACAATCTGTATCATACAGTTTGTTGAAATAAAAAGTGCCGAATGAGTCTCCTTAGTTAATCTACCAGTATCACTAATTAATGTTTTCCATCTCTCCAGCCAATCTAAAAACCTATGTAGAAATATTAAATTATCATCATTTTCATTGCATGTTAAAGGTTTACAGAGGTTATTCTTTAAACGTAATCCTTTATTTGGAGTTTTAACATTCATAATAGAAAATCAAGTATGAAAAATTTCTATATATTTAGATGTCCCTATATTATTGACAATGTTGTATTTTTCTCCAATACTTAGCAAGCTTTTACTCACAGTCTCATTTATTAACTGTAGAGCAAGTTTCACACTCTGTTTGTCCAAACTAGATGGCCATAATGCCTTTTGTGATAATGAGTACCCATATTTTAATAAGTTACCACACTCTAACTCGTACAATTGTTTTATAGATAAAAGTGAAGCAGTAAAAACTTTAGATGAATTTTCGTCAAAACTTGGAAAATACATGGCTTGTTCTTGATTTCTTTGATTTACCCAATTGTTTCTTACACTTTTAATCAGATGGACGGGGTCAATACAGTAAAAAAGTGGTCTTGTAGGACAACAAGGATGTGGATAAACATATTCTGTAATGGGATTATTAAAATTTTTCATGCACTTTCTATTTATGCTATTGTTATCCGTAACAATCACTACAACTCTGAAGCCAAATGATTCTAAGGTTACAATTATTTTCTTTAAAATTAAAAATAGCATATCAGAAGACATTTTTTTAACGGGTAAAATATAAACAACATCTTTAAATTTTGAGAAAAGGCTTTGCAACATGAAGACATGTGCACTAGTTGCACATTCAATGTCATCATTTGCAAAACCAACAATATTTCCTCCTTTATAATCGTAACATTCTTTTAAATGAATTTCATCAATCATAAGTGAAACATACAATTCTTGTTTTTCTAAAGTAAGTGCCTTATGCTTTGCATAGGCTAAAAAATTTGTATCATTAATTTCATTTAAAGGATTTACATTAAATTTAGCACTCAGTCTATTAATGGTTGTTGGATGAGGTAATATAATATGCCCACTTTGTCTTATAAATTTATAAGCAGAAGGAGATAATAAGAAAAACATTGATGAAAATATTAAAGTTTCAGGTGAATAGCTGTACTTCTCTGGTTTAGTAAAGAGTAAAGTAAGCTGCTCTTTGAGGAACTCCAAATAAGATTTCTTATTATCTTCAACTACTGTATCTAAATTCTTTAACATACTTAAAATTAAGTCTACACAAGGATACGGGTTACTTTTGAGCTCATTTCGATGAATACCCTCAACTTCATTCAAAATATTATACAAAGCATTAACATTTTTTATTAATAAAGGAAATTTAAATTTATTCAAAAAACCAATTTCTTCACCTTTGTATGAAACACTTAATTGTAATTTTTCATTCACCTGCACAGAATATAACAAAGAAACATTTGAAAAATGAATCTTTAGGTTTAAAAAGCATATGCTGTTTTCACGATAAACATCCCAGAATTTTGATACCTGAAAGGTCTTCAAACATTCCTTTAATCCTTCAATGAGGAATTTGCACATGTGGGGAAAATGCTCATTTCTATTTTTTATTAACAGATTGGTTATCAAATTGTTCGAAAACATCAATTAAAACGTATATATAGATCTAAATAATAAGAATTTTAAATTTAAAATAAGCGAAAAGTGTTGAAAAATCATGTGACCTCAAAACGCTACGTGATTGGTTCTGACGTCACTATGCACCATGCTTCAATGTTTACATTTGTCTAGCGCGAGATTCTACGTTTCCTCCTCTTAAACTAACATTTTAAAATCATATTTTTTTCCTAATTTGGTTTAATTTTTCTAATTTTAGTTTGTGGCTATTGTTTATTCCCCCTTTTTTTAAAATTATATTCTATCGTCGTCTTTATTCTTAGTTTTATTTCTGTTTTGTTTACCATGGCGTTATTACCCGGTTTTGCTAAAGGGCAATCTGACAACCTGCCTAAAATGGATTCATTTGCAGTGTTTTCCTTTTTGGGAAATAATCCAAGTTTTATGGGAGCAGAAATACGAGGATTTAAAGTTCAGAGGGATGTATATATTTGTTTGCATTTATTATTCTAGTTATGTAATGTAGATTGTAGAACGCTGACGTGCGTTGTGCTTTACACAAACTTTAAAGTTACACATTGTTTATGCATATTATTAAATTAATATCGTACTCTAAAAGTTTAATAAACAGCTTCTATTATTATTCATTCATAGTACATGTTTAATTTTGTAGAATTAATTAGCTCTGCAACATTACAAGTAGTGTCTGTTATAGGATATTTAGTATTTTTAATTGTGTATTAGAAAGTTGACAGAAATTAAAAACACTACCAAATTTACGAATGTGTTCAGTGTTCTGCATTCATATCATAGAAATATGTGTATTTTAAATGGTAAAGGAATTATAATAAATCTGAACTATGCATGATAATTAAACTTTTGACTAATCACATACTAAGTGGTGCAAAGAAACAAATGTTTACTACTCATAATAATTTTAAACAATCCTCTAACTCCATAATTTTGTGTTTTAAAAACACATTTTTAAATCAATGCTTTAGTACTTAGAAAGTTACTTTTACTTAGATTTGGACGATAAGGCTATGGAGATAATGCTGTAGGATATGTTCAGGTAAAAAAGGGATGGAGACATACATCTGTACAGTCAATGCAAGGGTGACACCAGAACATAATGTCACAAAAAAGACTTACAGTGTGGAACTCAAGTTGAATGAAAAGGAAGAAAATGTCCTTTCCGTCCAATGCAATGATTGTGCAGCATCTTTGGATGAGTTCCTTTATGTATTATATTTAATTTTATCTAAAAGTTTTAATGATAGTGTGTTTGGGGTAGATACAATAGACCATCCATGGTTAGCTTTCCCCGCTTTAAGTAATTTATAAATAATTAGAAATACTTCAGCAGTTATAAAAAAATCTTTTTAATACAATACTTTATACATTTTATGTAAAAAACTAGCACCCAAAACTAGTGTAAAAAGATTAATTCAAAATAAACTTACAAAATAATTAATATATTTTATGCTTTTGTCACATTTTGCACACAAATTGTATTTATTTTAAAATTTCATCACCTACCCCCAACCCAGCATCTGGTGAATTCCATTGTAACGGACGAAACATTCACACACAAAATAAATAATAAAAAGATTATGAGATGCATATTAATGCTTCAAAATAGGAGAGTATTATTTTTTCCTGATAAAACCAATTCCTGATAAAAACTAAAGATAAACTTGACAGGTTTCAAAATTTATTTCTGGTGTATTTAAGCTGAAAAAAAAAATCTTTAATGTAACCGATGCTACATAAAATGGAACATCATTTGTACTATAGCATCATAAGATAAAAAAATCTGTGAATCTATTATGTCAATTTGTTCAAAAATTTAAAAAATAACATCACAAGACATGCCTGTAATTTATCAGAACCTTGACATAAAAAATCAGTCATTTTTTTCTGTAATAAAAAATATAAAAACTATTTGTAACAGATGTTACATATAATACATGATGTTGCAGCTGTACCCTTAACTAGGCTATTTATATTCAAAACAGTCACAAACATGCATTTATTTTACTTTTATAGTTTTTACATTAATATTAAATTTACTCCAATTAAATTCAGTGGCATAATTTACGTAAGTAATAAGGTATAAAAATGATAATTTTACTTGCTAAAAAAACTTACAAATAGATATTTTCCCATTACATCCCCTACAAAACAAACTTAATGTAAGGAAAAAGCAATAGTACGTTCTAGTTCTAGAGGTCATAAGCTTTCCAATGATATATAACACTTAATAATTTGTTTAAAATGATTTTCTTTCATAATGGTTTCATGTTAGGTGGAATTCACCATCTGGAGAATATAACTCATAACAAAACTCGTTGTGTTTACAAATATATTTAAATATTTATTTAAGTGGAAAATGTCAAAACTTGTATTTTAAATTCATATTTGCTGCAATGATTTGGCAAATCATCTGTATCACATTAAAACTCACAATTATAGCTAAATTAAAAAATTATTGAATGAGGATTTTTTTTTTCGTCGCGTTTTATTGCAACTGTCCATGATTTCCTTTTGACATTATCTGTTGGAACACTAAAAAAAAGCTTTCCAGGTGTATTTACCGTTGTGCTTGTGCAGCAAGGTACTATACAGTATTTAAAATTTTCTGTAACACACTTTGACATCTTAAAAATAAAGAAAAGACACTAGATATCAAACTCAAACTACGCAACACAATCCAAACACCGAAGTAAACAAATTCGCCATAGTGCATTGTGACGTCACATGTATCCGCGTAGGAAAAGTAGCGTTTTTGAGACGAAGTAAATAGTGCGCGTTTAAAAACAAATTATGTTAACTTTTAGAGTTCTAAAACTAAAAAAAAAAAGATGCTTTCGATCATATTTTTCTATTTTCTATATCATAAATGTAAAATAAAAAAACGTGCAAATTCCTCATTGTCTGAAATACCCTTTGATTTTCATATGTCTGGTGGGTTTCCAAACTTTGCTTCATCGCTTCAATAATATTTTTTTCTTGCTTCAATTTTCTTTCATCAGGACTTATTCTCTTTGTTTCAGAGGTATTCAGATATGATGGGTAATCTGGAAATAATGTTGGAGTGGCATCTTTCTTCAAATTAGGTTGATTTAACTCAACTATAATTTTTTTTCCATTCTTTTCATCGAACAGTTCTTCATGAGTCTCCCAACATGACACATCAAAATGACGCTCACAAACCTGAAAATTAAAGAATAGAAAAATACTCAGAAAAATAATGATAATAACGGTAGACAACAATATTTATAATATATACTAGCTATTTAATCCTTTTCTTTATTTGTCAAAATACTAGATTCTGTTAGCAGTTTTAATTATAACTTTCATGTTATTTTCAAAAAGATATTTTTACATATGCTGAACAAACATACCCTGGAATTCTTTGTAGGCTCAAAATCTTTTCTTGATATTCGATGCAACCACACTTTTTGAAGTTTTTCATCAGCTGGGAATCTAAACACCCTCACTTTGTTTTCTTTATCATAATTGCCTCTACAGTGAGGCACACAGCATTTATACGGCATAACTGCTAAAAGACAAGTGACATTTATTTATATCTTCAAAATATTATTTAAAAAATTAAATGAATAGATACAGCATTGAAATAGTAGATAACAAATATGGATAGTAAATTCTAAAAAGCAATAATTTTTAAGATAATAAAAATAACCTAGATTTACTAAACTTTTCAAAACAATAAAATAAGAATCACTAAAGGTAAACATTTAAAGTGCTCTCTCAACAATCTGACATCCTACCTTAACACAACTTTTATTAACATTAAACAGAGATAATAGATTTACAATAATAAATTATGCTTAAACAACACTTTAAATAATTTTTCAACACTCAATAATTCAAATATAAAGTAATAAAAGCTTATTTCCCAATTTTATAAAAGTAATGACGACAATTTTTTCGTTTGTATAAAACATTCCTAATTTTTCTCGCGTAAAAATGGATTAGAAAATTTAATCAGTTCAATAAGAACTGGACTATTTGCCTACTCAAATCAATGTTTTCACATTCTGAAAGGTGAATTGCATATTTACAGTATTTTACGTAGTAATACAAAGTTATAGAGAAAATTTAAAACAAAAGAAAACATATTAATAGTGCCTGAAGAAAATGTGTAATGGAAAAACGTCCTAACTTCATACTATTTATAATTATTAATGACTGAGTTGAAACAGATAGCGCTATTCCTAACCGTTAGGCGTAAGACATATTCAAATAAACTGGACATACAAGTTCAATAATAATAATAATAATAATTAAAGAACAAAATCATTTTAAAAGCAATAATTATAGTTCTTAAAAGAAAAACTCAAATACTTACTTCTTCAAGTATTCCGTCTCAAAATCCTTTGTAATTTCTTTAATATCCTAAATGCACATCGACAGGCGACCACGAGGTTTGTGTAGTCACTGCGGTGAAGTAAGTAACTGCGGAGTACGCTCATACATTCGGAGGCGAAATGTTGTGAATTCAATCGCCTCGCCTCTGTGACGTCACAGGAGTTCGTCTGCTCAGCGCTTAGGCTTTGCTTTCTAGAGGGCAGTGGTCAAGATCACCTTAATCCACAAAGTTTTCGAGTAAATCAAGTAAATTTCAAGTAAAACAGCTCAAACTTAAATCAAGAATCCAAGGTGGGAGAGCTAACAAATGTACTTATTTATTTACAATATGTACAAATAAAACTAAATTCAAGAGCAGCGAGTTGCTCATTATCAGGTGAGAGTCGAAAGTCCGAGTGACAAACTCTAGGACGTTACAAAGTTTCTTCTCTCGCGCGCAAAGCGCCATCTATACGGGTGGGTCCAAACAATTATCATTATTAATCGGAGGCTCATATTTAATTTTTCTCAACAAGTTTTCTGGATTTTTCGATTTTGTACAAAATAACACATTATGAGCATTTGAATTGCAATTTTGACACTGTTCCAATTTAACCCTGCATTGAGAAGAAAGGTGCCTTCCAAAACACCGATAACACCTCCCTTCTTTTCTCAATTTAAAACGTTTTCTTTCATCAGATTCAGACTGACAATTTTTAGAATTATGTTCAGTAGATTTACAAAAAATGCAATACGTTTTAGAAAAAGTATTCAAGGCTGCCGCTGGCGGAATACTATTTTTCACACGATAGTTATTTGACTTATGACTTGAATAATAGCAATCATTGTTATTATTACTTAAGATTTTAGTATTATGAATTCCTGTATGCCGTAGAGCGGCTTTTCTACATTCAATTTCTTTCTTTATAAATTTTACCAACTCTATTATTTCATTATTCTTTTCAGGATCACGTTTTCTATGATAATCAAGAACTAAATCATGTGGTAATAACTTTAATAATATCGGACTCAAGAGATGTCCGTACGAAACTGAACCTACGCCGCAAGAATCTAAATTTCTTATACAAATTTCAAGTTCATCATACAGTTTTCTTAAACTTTTAACATTAGAAGAATGTTTAACACTTTCGATATTCAGTATTTTGTTTAAATTACATGATATGATATCGCTAGGCTTTCCAAATCGATCTTCTAATAAATTAATACAAGCAACATAATTTTCTTCTGTTAGCGTAAATCCGGCTACTGTGTTATATGCAGGTCCCGTTAAAAGCGATCTCAAATAGACAAATTTTTCTATTTTCGTTAGTGACTCATTCGAGTCAATAGCTGCCTTGAATGAATTAAAAAATTCAAGAAATTCTCTTAATTCACCATTAAAAGGTTTTATTTGAAGCTTAGGTAGTTTAATTGCCGGTGCATTACTTTTGATTTTACCAACAGAAGAATTTTCAAGAACAGAAGTGTTTTCAGATACGGAAGCATCTTTAGAAGGTTCGGCAGCTTCAGGTTTTTTAAGCCGATTTTTAATTTTAAATTTGATACTAATTATTTTTTCTAAATACTCTTCGCAAAGTTTTGTTTCTTTTTCAAACTCTACAGGATCATCAATATCATTCTCGATTTCGGAATCCAAATCTTTTAAGGAAATTTGTTTTCCATTTAATTGTTCAAGACTTTCTGATAAAATATCAGTTATTCTTTCATCTATGTCAGCTTGTAAATATGATTCTATTTTTGATACTAATTTAGTTGTTCCAGACCCAATTGTGGAACGTTTGCTTTTCAGCTTATCAATTTTTTCCATTTCAAGATGATTCCGAAATCAAAAGTCACTAAATTTCAAAAGTCTAAATACCTTACCTTGAAGTTTCAATATTTTTAAAGGTACCCCAAATCCAGATCGCGGGGTTCTGGCACCTTGTAGAAATTTCACCTAGAAGAAAATTAATCCAAGAGTTCAATAAATATTAATCCAGGATCAAGCGTAAGGCATTTATTTACGTTCAAGAGTCCAACACCAACTGACTATACACATGCTTCGCGCGAACCGCGAAGCAACCAGGTGGCGCTACCAGTACGCCAAAAACAAATACAATGTACTATAATTTCAATTTGCAACAATAGACGCCAATGAGTCATTAAGTAATGTTGACAAATTCATTTATTTGAAATCTTTTCTCTCGGGTGAAGCTTTAAAAACTGTAGCCGGTTTCTCTCTCACGGAAGAAAATTAGAAATCTTGTCTTAATTTGTTGAAAGACAGATATGAAAAACAAGAACACTTGATAAGTTGTTTTGTAAATAAACTTTTAGAATTACAACTTGTAAAATCTTCTTCAAATATTAAAGGGCCTAGAAGTTTATACGATGAAAGTAAGATTAGTATAAGAAACCTACAATCTATGGGAATAGCGTCCGATAATTTCGGCCATTTACTGATTCCAATTTTGTTGAAACAATTACCTCATAATCTAGTGGTAGAATTCCATCGAAAAAGGGATCCAACCAAGATTGGTGATGTAAATGAACTAATGAAATTTATAAAATTTGAAATCGAATCTCGGGAAGTTGGGAATGCTGCTTCTGGACTTACACTGAAAATTTATGATACATATCGTTCGAAAGGTGAAAGTCAATATACTAGGAACAAAGTTAATATCCCAACATCATCTGCTTTAAATGCTATTGTGAAAAACGGTTGTATATTTGGTAATTCTAACTCACATACTGGATTAAAATGTAAAACCTTCACGAATGAACAAAAACGTTATAAGTTGAAAAAAGATGGCCGCTGTTACCGCTGTTTAATTAACAAGCATTTAATTAACCAGTGTAAAGAAAAATTCAATCTTGTGAAACGGAACGGAAGTGCCGGATCTAGGAAATTTCTCAGCGGGGACAAGTCAGCTCCATGCCACCCCTGTAGCTGTTTTTCATTACTTTATGCAATAATAAATAACAGGATAAAAGTAATAGTCTTTATGATGGTGTGCCAAACTTAACTTATTGAATTAAAAACAAATATATTTTTAACTTAACAATACTATAATATAGAAGTATATGCATTTTTTTTCATATCGACTAAAAATGAAACCCACTAAAACCCACTACTACCCTTTTGCCCAAGCAATGATGCTCTTCGCAGCTACCTTTCATTATGCTTTAGAAAATGTGTTGTGTACAGATATTTTTACAAAATTATTTTCCTTGATTTTCTTTCAGAAAATGAGTTGATCGCATCTGCATGATTTATTGGATTAACCTCTTGGCTTTCTATAGACAGTATTGTGAGGTTTTTCAATCTGTCTTGAGTCATTATTCATCTGAGATAGTTTTTAATTATCTTCAGTTTGCTAAAACTCCTCTCCCAGCTTGCTGATGTAGTTGGGAGCGTTAAATAAACTGTCAAGGCTATGCACACATTAGGGAAAGCATCAGTCAAATTTCTTTCTGGGATAAGGTTTAGAAGATCAAGTTGATTCATTTCTTCAAACTTAACTGTTGAATTCTGTAACTGGTCACGAAGAACTAGCATTTCAGCAGGGAACTCATCTTCACTTATATCTTCAAGATATTTACTAACTAAGTTTGCAGCACGAGTTTTCAACTGCTTGTCATTCAAGCTTTTTAAATTTTTACAATTTAGAAAATGAAATATTGTTGAGTGCACTTATTCTCTGCATTCTATCTTTCAACTGGATAAGTATCACATCGATTACTTCCTTCGTACTATGGTAAACACTTTCTTCTACGGAGAAACTTCTTCCTTCATCTTGCGCCATCTCTCCAGGCATTATTTTCCTTTTTGGGATTCTGAGAGTTTTCATAGTTGGCCCCTCTTCAATTTTTTTTGCGCTATTTCTTAAGCAGTTTTTATCCATTCATTTATTTCATTTCTCAGCCTTTCCATGGTTTTGGTGAGACCTTCCAACATTTGTATTGTTTTTGACAATGTTATGTTATGTTTCTGTATTTCCTTGTTAACTCTGTTAATTTCTTAAGATATTGCGCAAGCAACCAAATACGAAATAAGTCGGAAATCTTTCAAAGTACGAATGAGACTGGAGGCATCAGATTTTGTCTCTGGTGTATAATGTTCTACTTCGTTCAACTCAGTGAGAGCGCTGATTTCTCCTTGAATGCCTTTTACAAGAGCATGTACTGCTTCGGACTTAGCAGACCATCGAGTATCAATGGTTCCCTTTAAACTCGTTTTTGTTTGTTTCTTTCATGACTTCCCACCGTTGTGTTGATGAAACAAAATAGGTGAATAATCTCTGGATTATTTCAAATACGTTCGCTGTTTCAGGAGTTGTTGATGCTGTATGTATCCCACCAGATTCAAGGAGTGGGCTGTGCACGGGACAAAAGTTGCTAATGGGTTGATATCCAAGAACCTAGCTTGAACTCCTATATAAACACCACACATGTTTGCCCATTATCATATGTTTGGGTTCGACAATTTCCTATTTCTAACCCATCTTCCTCCAAATTATGAAATATTGTATCTGCCAAGTTCTCCCCAGATTTTCAAATTACTGCTATAAAATCAATGAAGCTTTCTCTCATCCTTAGTAACACATCGAATTAGTTGGCTCATTTGTTCTGTATGTGATTTATCAGGTGTGCAATCAAGCAATACTGCGTAGTACTTTGCTTGATATATGTCATTCAGTATCTTCTTTCGAACATGACCTCCTATCATTTCAATGAAACTGTACCACTGATTAATTCAACACTTGCACAATTCACTAAAAATTACAATTTACAAGCGGCCACACCGACAGGCGACAACGACAAGTCTGCAACTGGCACTATCTTTTCCCGCCTCTCCTCATCTCTATAGCCGGCCACTCACGTAAACTTCTGGCGTCTGGGACGTCGGTCTTTGGGCATCTGGGACGCCAAACGTCTTCGTCAATGGGGTGTTGGGGTGAGACGCCAGATACCAAGCATCTGGCATCTGGAGTCTCAGTCCAGACCGAATTCCAGGCGTGAAAAGTGTCCGTGAGTGTCCGAGGGCGCCAGATGCTAGACGCCTGAAGGTAGTTTCGAACGAAATGGAAGTAGAAAAATTATTTTTTAGTCCCGAATTTTTAATTCAGTTTATTGAACTGTATAGAAACCTACCGTGCATATGGAAGGTTAATTCGGAAGATTATTCTAATAATATTATTCTAATAATATAGTTTGTTGTTTGTAGAAAATAATAAATAAAAACTTTTTATTAATAATAGTTATAAAGGTACAAAATACTTTTTAAAACAGACCATACACACAAAACTTTAGTGACGAGTTTTGAAGGAATTAATCCTTCATCATCCTGCTATAAAAAGGAAATCAAACTTTCATCCCAAAGGCTGAAACTCGTTTGCAAATAACATATTTTTTCATCTGCATGTGATACTTATTTCACAGATGTGTGACCGCGGAACTTTACGAATTTACTGATGTGGCCCTCGAACGTGAAAGGTTGAAAACTCCTACTCTACGGTATATTTATAGCCAAGACACTAAAAATGAGTTTTGTACCCCGAACTTCGCAAATGCGTCAAATTAAAATGGTGCGAGTGAAGCTCGCTTTATGATATAATATATATTTCTGTACTGATACCAAGTTAACATTTACAAATTAACTTATTCAGGTGTAAACGGCTTAGCTAGAAAAAAATATACTACTTAAAAAATTTACCTAAGGGGAGTCCGGGACAAAAAAAATTTAATCTTTTTTCTCCATTCACTTCATTCTGTAAGGATTTTTTTCCTTTGAGTATTTCTCTTCTTGAATATTTCTTTTACATACATATTTCTCATTGAATGTCTTTATATATATTGTGAATATGTTAAATTCTTGAAATATTTTAAATTTTGTTTTTAAATACTAAATTTTTGATTCCGCTAATAAATTTTCCAAACCGGCAATATTTACATGCTTTTTTTCCCTTTAGTGCACGGGGAAGGTTACCAGATAAGTTATCTTAAGGATTTATAAAATTTTTGTTGAATAAATTTTTAAACGGCAAAATAAAAAAAATAATATTTTGGTGTAACTTTTGCTTCAGGGAAAACGTTTTCAGAATTTTAACTCTAAAAAAACAATGGAAACCTGTACAAATTTTCATAGAGACGCCTAGCGAGGAGTTTCAGGTTTTAATTTTTAATTCCAAAATATTAAGAAAATAAAAATGGGCCTTTTTTGAAGATTTTGAACCCACTCTTAAAATTTTAAAATAAGCTCAAACTTCCTACCAAAAGAGTAAAACTATTTTTAGTGGTATATAAAACTGGGGTATATTATTTTTTGTATCTTACATAAAAACAAAAATACGTATAATTTAAGAAATATCGAAAAACTAATAACCTTTCAATTGGCTTTACAAATGGTTTAGGGATCTTAAAAGTATTTCTTTGCAGATATTGGAGACACATGAATGAGCAGTTTCGAGTGTCTGAATTTGATACTTGTCACAACATATTTCAAAATCACATACATAAAGTAACGAAATAATTGCGCTTTAAAATTTAAAGGAAAGGAGTAAAACCACTTTTAGTGGTTTATAAAATCAGGGCATCTAATTTAAAAAAGAAAATCACAGACAATTTTTTTGCTTTGTGGAGGGGAGAAAATGTTTATGCCTAAAACGCACTATTACTTTAATATCACTTACTTCAAATTTTAGGAGAACGCTAAATAGTTCAACATAGTTCCTTACGACCGAATTCGAATTCTTATTTTGAATTTAAAGAATCTATGTTTTTTTAGTTTTTTTAGCTTTAACATGATTTATTGTGTGTATACTTAAAGCGAAGAGTATGGATACTTGAATTTATATCGGCAAATAAATAACCATTTAAACTGGATTTAAAAATATTAGGAAATTTTAAGAAACTTACTACAAATATCGAAAACATATGTTTATGAGTAAGTCTGCGCCTCTGAATTCGATACTTTACACTATTTCACGTTCATAACGTATATTTAAAGTTACGAAATAATTGTGCTCTTAGAAACAAATTAAAGGAGGAAAACAATAACGATATTGAGTGGATTGTAAAACGACAAAAATTGCCGCTAATTTTTTGCGAGAGAGCATAGTGAGCCTGATTACAGCACAACAGACCTACAGGAACTGAGCTAAATCGGGGTATCACGAGTGTGCGAAGGAAGGTGGACGAGAATCCAAAAGTCCAGCACCTCGGACGCCGAGAGTCCCCGTGAGTGGCCAACGCCAGGTGTGCGAGGGGCCAAAACTCCCGGCGCCCAAGATACCAGAAGTGTCCGTGAATGGCCGCCTTAAGAGTTACGGGCCACCCTCCCCTCCCCTAGCTACCTGCTTGTTTTTTTTGGCAATGAAACATTCTCCGTAAATCACATCAACGCAATTAGCGCTCTTCTGTTATTGAAATATACTTGTTTTACTCTTACGTAAAGCAAGGATTTGAGTTTACTTTCTGTAATTAATAGTTTAATAAAAACCCACCAGTTTAAAAAGAAAGTGATCTGAGGATATCTATATTTTATGTTTTATTTATATTTTTATGACACTATGAAATTATAAAAAAAGGATAAATTTTTCAGCCCTATTTTGCGGCCCGGGGCCGTTGCCCCCTTTGCACCCCCCCCCCTCAATCTGGTACTCAATCCGGTACTGCAAATCTGTATAATATGAAGAGGAGTGTCTTGATAGGGTAAGTAGCTCTCTGGGAAAATGGTTACATCCATTGGTGACTGTGGAACAAACAAACTGTCCGGGTGAAGTTCGAGCAAATTCAAAGATCTCTTAGTTAAAGACCGTAGAGGGTTTTAGTTATGCAATTATGTTAATAAATTATTGCTATTATTACCTAATTTCGCTTAAAAAGCCGTTTATCCCCGAGATTTCGCCGAAATGTAGTAAAAAAATTATTTTCACATTTATTCGCTCATATCGCCAAATTTCACAATTTATTCGCATCTATTTCGTAAATAACGAAAATTAGTATCCCTAGGGATATTCCATAACCTCCCGACCCCCCAACCCCCTTGAAAATCGACTGGAACCGCCCATGAGTCAAAAACTGAATAAAACCCAGCAAGCTTGGTCTACGATAGAAAGAGAAGAATATGCTATCGTTTTGAGTTCGAAGAAGTTTGAAACTCTAGTTTTCGGTTCTCAAATAGATCTATATACAGACCACAACCCTCTATCTTACCTAACAAAATGTGCGCCTTAATCTTCACGATTGCAGCGATGGCTTTTTGCGCTCCAAAAATCTAATGTAAATATAAAACATTGTCCTGGAGCTAAAATGCCTTATGCAGACTTATTATCCAGACTATTTGAAGATAAGTAGAGACAATTATATCGACTTTAAATACATAGCACTTTGAATTTGATCATATTATCTTAGTATTTTGTTTAGTGTTTATTTACTTTTGTGTCTTTTTTTTTAATGTGTTTATTCCTTTCCCATTTTGTATTTTGTACTGAATATGTTTAGAGCATGTGTATATATGTAGGTGAATTTTATGTGGGCTGAATTTCCAACTAATTCAATTCAGCTCTGTGTTGTATTTGAAGGAAATTCTAACACGGATATTGCGGGGGAGGTGTGATGTTTGAGATTCAGCGCACCGAGAGGTGGCGCTTTTATGCGAATTAGCACGGCAGGAAGTAATTTATTTATTACAAATGCCCGGAAGATTGGCTATGACGCCATTTGTTCACAGTAAAGGGCGAGACTGCTGGCCATTCATTTAAGGGGGCCAGCATTACCCCCTACAAGATGGTCCCGTCATTCAGAACCGAGTCAAGTGACGAGACCGCAGCTCCAGAGGTAAATGCGGGAGGCAGGAAATGTAAAATTCAGTCAGAAGGGACTGGAACTTGGTGGAGATCCCTGAGTAGGGCATCTCAGTCCTTTGTGCTTTATTTTGTTTTCTTCAGTTCTTAATAAAGCTTTGTATCGTTCAACTTGAAGTCTTTAATACAAAAGAACCAAACGCCAGAGTCCCCAAAAAGAAATAAATTTATAGTAGTTCTGAAGAAGAAATAGACGAGTCTCAGTTGTGTGTTAATGATAATCTAGATGCTGTTCTTCCACTCAAAGAAGAAATTTGTATTTGTGGAGAATTCGGGAGGAATGTGGTTCCGCTGTACGACATGTGGTAATTGGTCACATAAAGACTGCAATGGCGCGGGCAGACTACAAATGGGACTATTGCATTCGCTAAACCGACTTTCAGCGCCATTACCCTACCAGGACGGCCAATATCTCTCATTGCGGACAATTTTTCATTAAATAATAAACAATATTTTTGAACTATTTGTCTTAAATTAAACTACTACAAATTATACACAGGTCGTTGAAGTTATATTTCGTTATCAAAGTTTTAGTTTTGGTGTGAATGTGAGTATGTTATTTCAGGTCTCGCTTAGGTGAGCGGCATTCCCCTACTTTTTAAAAAAGAATGTGCAAGCAATATATCATAGAGAAGAAATGAGAAATTTAACTAATCAAGAACTTCCTATACAGGGGAAGAATGGCAAAAGAAAAGAGAATTTTCTTATCAAATAAAAGATCTTCATTCTTCCGCTTATAAATTCTGATAAGATCAACATTAATGCATCAAACTCCCGAAGACACGGGAAAGGGCATGGAATGCCGAATAATTCGACAATGGCACGGTTTGCCACAAAACAGTCATCTAAACAGAGGTTAGGAATTTATTACAAAAACAAACAAACAAGTTTGTTTGTTTGTTTAATAATCAATTAAATATCTTTTAATTTATTAACTATTAACATGCTTAGAATTCCTTCCCTTTTTTTTTAAAGTCTCATATTTCTTTATTGCGAGTTTCGCGTTTTTATTCTTTCGGAAATTTTGTACTTTGCTTTCAAACTCTTTGTTTTGGGACGCATGGATAACTTTCCCATGTTCAGCGGAATTACACAATTCAGTAGATAAAAACAAATTAATTCATTAATAAAATAAAAAAAAGGAAACCTAGAAACGAGTGTTTGAAACTGATGGTGGATAAAGATATGTTTAAAAATGTAAAGTGTTTAGGATTAAGATGGATTTTCTTAATGTATTCAAATCAGTGGCGCACTCAGGAGGGGCCCAAGGGGCCCTGCTCCCCCCCCCCCAAAGAAATAGAAATTTCCTTATGAATATTGATTTCGCATTATATATATTTTTATCCGTTCATCTCGCCTCCCCCATGCATTATAAATATTTTTATCCGTTCATCTCCACCCTCCCGCCCCCCCCCCCCAAAGAAAAAATCCTGGGTGCGCCACTGATTTAAATGTTTAAACTCTAAATAGATTAATCAAAATTTTCACATAAGTATGACATCTTTTATTAAGAAATATAGTTTCTCCTTACTAATATACATGGCAGCACTTATCAAGCTGTAGGAGAAAACAATTTTAGGTGCCTTGTTCGCATGTCTTGAAACGCAATCTGAATTTCATTAATTTGCGTGGTCTGGCATATACAACAGAGAATACATACTAATGAAAACTATAATCTGTATTTCAAGCAAAATAAGATTAATGAGAAATTGAAGTGAAAACAGTCTACAAAACGCAATTAAAGCGAAGTATTTAAAGCTGACATTATTACTTTCTTATTCTACAAATTTTGCTTATATATAGACGCACGGCAATTTTGGATTGAAGAGGGTTTGGAGACTTATAACTGTGTTGGATTTACATTAATCAAATTTCCTCTTTAATTAATCCAACGCATTTTCCCCTCGTTATATTTCTAACTGAAATAGTTCCTTCTGGGTATCAGAATCATATCGCCAGACTATATACACTGCTAGCCAGTAAAATTGCAACACCAAGAAGAAAAGCAAATAGCAAAACACATATACCGCATTGTAGGAAGAAAACATGATTAAATATGTAGGCAGTTTGGGGGTATAGAGGGTCCGAAATTAGTACACACAACTGCTGCCTCTGACAGCTAAAAAGGCTCTAACCCGGTTAGCCATCGAGCCGAACTGGGCTAGGATGACAGATACGGGCAAGTCATTCCATGCTGCTACAAGTCTATGCCACACTTCATCAATCGTAGTGGTTGGAGAGTGGTGGCGGCCCAGTCTCTCAGCAACCCATGACAAGATGTTTTTAATGGGGGAGAGATCTGGAGTACTTGCTGGCCAGTGCAACAGTCGAACACACTTTGTGTCGAGGTAGGTCAGGACATGACGGCTAACATGCGGTCTTGTGTTATCTTGTCTTGTTGAAAAATGACGACTCCGAGGCCTCGAAAATAGGGAAAATCCACCGGCCTTAAGATCTGAGAAATGTAACGCTGGCTGTTCAGATTACCGACGACGCGAACAAGAGGTGTTCGTATCGTGTATCCAATCACTGTCCATACCATCACACCAGGTGCAAGGCCCGAAAATGTTGGAATATAGATCATTTAAATTGGTTAGATTTTCGTGTAGCTATTAAGAGAAATGTAGCGAAATGGAGTGAGAGTCTTAGGGCCTGTTCACATAGGAGTCCGTTGCGTTGCGTTAAGGAAAAGATGACGTTGAGACGAAAATAAACCAATCAGGCGTTAAAAATTTCATTGCTAATCGTTTGGAGGCCTATGATTGGTTTATTTTCGTCTCAACGTCATCTTTTCCTTAACGCAACGCAACGGACTTCTATGTGAACAGGCCCTTAATCATAAGGGTCTGGAAGAGTGTATTGAAGAATTAAACAAAGATTTAGAAGAATTATGTTACAAGCACAGAAAGAAAAAGTGCAAAACACAAAGAAATACTTAAAGCAAGGTCAGAGCTTTACGTAGAAAATTCCAAAAAGAAAGAGAACCTAATACAGTAGAAGGCTGATATACGAAATTAAATATAAAGAGGAACGAGCTAAATACAGTAAAGAAATTCTAAAAGCTAAGAGGCAAAGGGCCTGTTCACATAGGAGTCCGTTGCGTTGCGTTAAGGAAAAGATTACGTTGAGACAAAAATAAACCAATCATAGGCGTTAAAAATTTCATTGCTAATCGTATGGAGGCATATGATTGGTTTATTTTCGTCTCAACGTCATCTTTTCCTTAACGCAACGCAACGGACTCCTATGTGAACAGGCCCTAAAATTCAAGGAATTCGTAGAGAAAATAACAGTCAAGGATCTTTTTGGAGGTATTTATTCCATTATAAAGGATAAAAATCAGAAAAGAATTTTAGCGGAGGGTTTAATGGATGATAATGGTAATAAGAAATATAGGGAAAAAGAAATTGAGCAAATCTTAGCTAGTCAACATTTTAAATTAGAAGATTTAGATCTACAATGTGAATACATTGATGATGGAAGTTTACAACCAATTGAAGAAATTGAAATAGATAAAATTATCAATGATATGAACCCAAAGAAAGCACCTGGTTATGATGGTGTGATGTCGTGCAACATCCCATTTTTCGTCTTAACGTTCTCAGGACAATTGTGTACAAGAATACTGAAGCTGAGACGTGAAAACCAATCATAGAGCTCAACGTATATGGCCACGTGATAAGTCAAACCAATCACAATTTTGCCATCAATCTCGGCGTCAAAGGGAGAATCCGTTTGGAGGTGACTGGGAAGAGCGAACGGTGAGACAGCAGACGCGAAGGCTATAGATTGGTCAGCGTTGGAATGCTGATAAGATTGTGTTTTGAGACCAAATTGTAGATAATTTGTATATAGTTAGTTCTAATAAAGGAGCTTAATTTTTATTTTAATTCGTGTCTCTGCTTATCTCAATGTCGAGTTTGAATTACTGGATCTCATGTGAGATTGTGTTGGCTTGTTGTCGGCCACGTCATGACAATGGTATGACCTTAAGCATAGTTTAAGAAATTTATGCCGATAATCAATACCTTTTGAAATTGTATAATAAATGTTGGTACGATTCTCATTTTCCTGATAGTTGAAAAAAAACCATTGTCGTTTATTTCCCGAAAGAGGGCAAAGACCTTAGTGACCCTGCTTCTTTTAGGCCAATATGTCTATTGCCAACATTAGGAAAAATTCTAGATAAGATCCTCACTAACAGGATAATTGAATACACAGAATCTAAGGGAATTTTATCTGAATTGCAATATGGTTTTAGGAGAAACCGTGGAGTAACGGAGCCCTTGCTGAATATTATTAAGATTATTAAAGAAAATAAGAAAAACAAGATACACACATGTTTAATCACACTGGATATAAGCAATGCTTTCAACACTATTAGATTAGAAAGTATAAAGGAAGCCATCGACAGTATTGGTTTAGATAACCATCTAAAAGCTATGATCCTGAGTTATTTAAAAAACAGAACAGTTATTTTGAAGCATAGTAGAGATTGGGCCTATAATGTTGGAGTGCCACAAGGCTCTTCGATTGGCCCAATTCTTTGGCTGTTAATCATCAATAAACTTTTAAAAGAAAATTTCGAAACTGGTATTAAGATCCAAGCTTTAGCTGATGATATTATACTAATATTCAGTAGTAAGGTCGTATATAAATTTACCGATTTGGCAAAGAAAGCGCTGGACATATGTGAAAAGTGGGCCCATGAAAATAAATTGAAGTATAGCATAGATAAATCATATTATATTATTATACCAATTAGAGGCAAAGTCTCGAGAAAACCCACAATAAAGCTTATGAACAGTAATATAAAATATAATAGAGATGAAGTACTTGGGCGTCTATTTAGACGACAAACTTAACTTTGGCAAACACATTTCTAATATAAGAGAGAAAACCTTAAAAATCACCTATGGTATTAATAGAGTCTTTAAGAAGACCTGGGACCTTAAGGCTGTAAATGTAAAGGGAATTTATGACAAAGTAGAGAGAATTTTGTTGCATGGGATCCAGGCATGCTACACGGACACTAATTATATGAATAATAAACTTAAACAACTACAGAGACCCTTTTTAATCATGATCAGTAAATTTTATCGGAGAGTCTCTAGAGATGAATTAAGTGTCTTGGCTGGTTGTATCCCACTAGATATAAAAGCTAAAATGGAGTCGCTATTGTATACCATCTATAATGAAGGCGAACAAATCCAGATTTAAGATTTTGTTTTTAATGGCATGAATAGCGAGATTAAAAATAAAAATTTAAGTAAAATTAGAGAGTTAACTAAATATAGTTGGTCATTTAATTTAAAGCCTATAACAAGTACGAAATTTTATACGGATGGTTCGAAGATAAATCATAAAGTTGGGGCCGCTTGCATTAAATACATAAATAACGAAAGGATAGAAATAAATTATAAAAGATTGAATGATCACGCTTCCTCCTATGCGGCTGAAGTTATAGCTATAAAAATGGCTCTCACTAACGCAATTAATAATGAAATAAATGAATTAGATATTTTTAGTGACTCAAGGAGTGCGTAGCAATCCTTGAACACTTACTACTATAAGGATACTCAAATTGAAGATATTAAGAGTTAATTGTTAATAATTATCTAAAGCTAAGTGTCCACTTGAGAGAAAATCTCGAGAGAAAGTCTCGAGATTAATCTCAGGGGGTTGTCCATTTGAGATCACTCACGCTCTCGAGACAGGTTCGTGAGACTCGATGGTCACTGCAGTCTCGAGAGCGGGAACATTTCGTGTCGACTTGAGAGTGAACTCGCAGTCAGTTCTGTGATTTGATCGCAGTTTGTTTGTTTTTCTTCTTTCAAAATGGATTCGCGTCAGGCCCTTGCTTTTGTAATTGCCTATAAAATTGCAAAAAAGCGGAAAGTGAAAAAAAGGAGTGTTGGGTGAGAAAATGAGTAGATAGAAGAAATGAATTAATTATTTTTTGTTAAATAAAATAATTAATTAAATAATTGAATAATTCTGTTTATTTAACAAAACATTACATTACAATACAATACAAAATTTGTAATAATACTTACGGCATATTTATCATGAGAAAGATTAATTTTTTCTCGACTTTTTTTTTCCACTTCAACAGTTTTGAATTTTATATCGTTTTAAAGAAGAAATTTAGATCTACAAAATAAAAAAAAATCCCATCTCAATACGACCAGTATTACCGAAGTTATAGCGTATTGAACAATCTTTCGTACGGCTTATTAAATAATTTTTTGGTCGATTCCATAGGTTGATTATTTAGGAAATATTAAACAAATTCATTAAGAGTGAAAAACATTGAATTAAATTTATAAATATATTCACAACGTTTGACGTAGATTTTGTTGGTGTGAAGCTAGGCACAATGAACTTTAATGCAGAGAAAAACTTCCATTTACTATCGTATCTGTCATCTGCACCATCACCACTCTTCATTCTTTTCATTTTTTGCATTTCGTGTGATACCTAAAAAGTTAAGAGTGACAGTAAATTTAATTAATCAGTTAAGTGGCAGCGAATTTGGGTTAGTTCAATTTGATAAATATACATACCTGGTTACGTAAGTTATGAATCTTCCGCTGTACTTCATTCCCATCACAATTTTTGAATTTTCTTGCCAATTCTTCGAACACGCTCATTTTTTTCCCCGATTCCTGTAAAATTTATGTGTAACATTCCATAAAAACTCCTCTTCCTCATACAGATGGATTAACTCAAACACTTCATCGTCTGTCCACTCTCTTTTATCGGGTAAAACCTTCTTTTCACCCATTTTTAAAGAACATGTAAAGAATAATATTATTTGCCGATTTATTGCGAAATAAAAAATGAATAAATAAAAGCGCGGGAAATCAAGGGCCTGTTCACGTAGGAGTCCGATAGCGGAAGCGTTAAAGTATTGAAATATATTTGACCAATGAAAAACCTCCAAACGATTAGCAACGAAATTTGTAACGCCTCCCATAGTCTCAGCTCTGACAAAAATCTTCAAACAACGACAGAAGACTGGAGACTAAGTCTCGAGAGCAGAAATGAGCATGTCCACTTGTGACAGCTGCAATCTCTGATACTTGCACCTGCTTGTCGCCGAGACTGCTCTCAGGCCCCTATCCATTTGTGAGTCTAGTGTCGAGACTACTCTCGAGACTGTTTTGTCACAAGTGGACACTTAGATTAAGGGTCCATTTTCATTGGGTAAAGGCCCATGTTGGCTATACCGAAAATGAGGAAGTAGACCTGGCAGCCAAACTAGAGACTAGATCGATGAAGAAATTAAATATACCAGGACCCAGATTAAAGCAAAAATCAGATATTGGGGCTTGAGTGTATGGCAAGACAGGTGGAATAGAAGTGACCGTGGCAGACCTGTTTATAGTATTTTTCCTGAAGTATCAACACATAGGTTATCTTCAAAATTTTTATTAACCAGGCCATCACTCAGCACGGCTGTTTCGGCTCATATCAAAGAAGATTTTTTGGAAAACCTGACTCTTGCGAATGCGGTGCTGTACAGACTACGGAACACTGTCTGAAAGTATGTGACAGATGGAAAGATCCACGTTCCAAACTTCCTAGAGCAGTATTGAATGGGCCGGCTAACCAATTTTATTTGGACTATTATTGTCGTAGTTTCATAACGATTGTAATGAAAGACCTATTAGCTGAACATTACCCTTTTCGGGGTACCTCTCCTTCCTAAATTTGCTGGGAATAACGAAACTTGGCCTATATTTATTATTTATTATTTATAACTATAATGGTTATGCTTATATTGTTTGTAAAGGTGCTTTTTTAGACTTAAAGTTAAGTTTATAATTCTAGTTTGTTGTTTATATTTGAAAGTAATTTTTGTATTTTTGCATAGTGATTCTATAAATTGTAGCAATTGTATATATATATGATTTTGTAGTTGGATGTATTTGAGTTTATCTCGTGTATTGAGCTGTGAAACTTTTGAGCTTTGCTGATTTGAATTATGAAAGAAATGTAATTTAATTGTTGAAATTTGTAAGCCATCGCACCTCTAGTCGTCAGTCATTACTTACCGTATACCTTCGGGCATGGCCGGTATTGCTTTTGGATTATTACACCAATTTGAAGTACTGATGCAAAACCAATATATGGGGGAAAACTGAGCAAGCTTATTTTTTCTTTACTGTAAATAATAATTATTGGGGCTATTGGGGCATATAATTATTTTGCCATTTGTTTCTAATCGTTCCCCCCTTTTCTATTCGTCCTTTTCAGAATTCAGACTTACATTTATTGAGTGGGAAATTTATGCTACGTGGTTAACTTCTTTTATATATGGTACATTTTCATTTTTAAAAAAACATCGAGGCAACGTAAAACACCGAGCACAAAACATCGATGTTAAAAAAAATCGGCTTCAATAAATCGATGTTTAAAACATCGACATCGATGTCGCATCCCTAGTTGGGAAGCGGTAATGCAAATTTCGAAAGCAACGTGGAGCTCCGCCTTCCTCACGTCACGACTGACGCAGTGTTGCCAACCTTTACGAAGCGCCTCCCACTAGCGCCATCTCGAAATCCCCGTTTCCCCCTAGCGTCATCTCGAAATCCCCCTGTTTTCCCTAACACCAACTTGAGATCCCCTAGACCAGGGGTGTCCAGCCTTTTAGCTTCCTTGGGCCACATTGAAATAATACGAATTGTCTTGGGCCACACAAAAATATACAAAACATTAAAAATAGTTGAGTAAAAATAGTATAATGTATATTTAACATATTTCCAAAAGTATAATGTATAGTTAACATAGTATTTATTTCACTATAAATTTTATTTATAATTAAAAAGATAACTATGGGAGTCATAAAAATAAAATCCAGATGCAATTCTCATGGAGTTGTAAAGATGCTCATCCGATATTTTGGTTCTAATTTGATTCTTAGTATGCTTCACTCTTGAAAATAGTTATTCACAGATGTACGTGGTTCCAAACATTGATGACCAGAATAAAGCATGACTATGCAGTGAGGTATATTCACATTTGGGCAGGTATGATTTATGAGTACAACAAAGAGACTTGATTGAATTTCTCTTTAAGTTAGATGCCAAATTGCAACTCTATACATTCCATTTGAAAAATTGCTAGCATTATATCTATATTGACTGTAAATAGAGTAGCAAAGATGCAAAACAATTGTTTATTTATCCAAAAGTCCCGAAGTCAATTTTTAAATTCTTGTACTGAATCGGAAAGTAAGGCTGCGTATTTTATACCATTTTTAGAATTATACTTTGTCAGCGTCTCGAAATTTAAAAAAAATTGTTAACATTTAATTGGGCTTGCCATAATTTCAATTTCATATGGAACGCGATTATGGTTTGAAACATTGGATCGATAAGTTGGTTTTTACACTGAAGACGAGTGTTTGAGTCATTTAAATCGGCATTCAAATCTATCAACACATGCTAAATCTGCAAGACAGTTATCAAGTTCTGGCACAGGTTATTTTTCAATGTCAGAAACAATTTGATTTCATCAAGTAGGCTATAAAATCGTTTTAAGACTCTTTAATATTTTCTCCACTGAGACACCTTATTTCTTTAAAGTATACGATATCGCTATATTCAGCATCCAAGCTTATAAGAAATTCCTGAAACCGGCGATGATTCAATCCCCGAGCCTTCATAAAATTCACCGTTTTGACGATTTACATGACATGGTCCATTTTTAAAGTCTTTACCGCATAAATTTTCCTTTTGTATTATGCAATGGTACATCATCAAACTAGAATTTTCAATAGCATCGTCTTCTGTAAATCGTACAAGTCCCTCTTTTTTGCCTATCATGGATGGGGCACCATATGTAACATACCAGATATGTTGACAAGAGTTTAATGAGAATCGCGTTTCGTGTCTAGGCCGGATATGGGTACGTTAAATCCGTAGATCGGAAAGTTCTTCTATGAGGTCTGTGAGAGGAGAAGGTACGATCTCCCCAGAGGTAACCCCTGGAGATGATCGGTCAAAATTGTGGTGGCACCTAGCAAAGTCGGACTCCTACCTTTGTGGTGCTATTATAAACCGGAGCCGCACTACTCAGCCCGAATCCTAGATGGACTTGGTCTGGGACTTCCGGCCAGAAGGCATTAAGAACAACAACGAGAATAGTGCAAAAGTTTTCTTCACTACTTCATATAAACTCTCTTGGTTGTCGTGTCTTTTAACGGTACTAAAGAAGCCACTTCTTCAGTAACAATAAACTCGTCACTTATACGTCTAATAAAAAGGCAAATTAAGCCGTGTCAGTACTTTCATCCATCGACAAAACTACAAACTTTACTTTTTATATCGAGGAAGGCTATTAATATTTTTTTCGCTTTGAGCTCTCTCTCTGGGCCGCATTAATACTTGCTTTGGGCTTCATGCGGCCCGCGGGCCGCGGGTTGGACACTCCTGCCCTAGACCTTCCTAAAAGAAATTCTGGTTCCAAATAGGCATCCTGTTTGAGAGATAAATTGAAATAAATAGAAAATACACACTTAATAATGAAATGGAGGTTTATTTACATTTGACATATGTATGGAACTTATCTAATAAAAAAAACGCGTCTCGATTGTACATTACTGTCGATTTTTCTAATTTTAAATTTCGTCGATGTCAGGATAATTATCGAGTATTTCATCAAAGACATCGGCCTGGCTCTCATTTTGTGCTTTACTATTGCCTGCATTTTTAAAGTCATACATATTGACGTTGAGCAATTTGAGTATACGGGTGGAAGGAACGAATTTGACACATGAACCGCAGTTCTTTTGTGGAGTAAATCTCATCATCATAATACTTTGAAGTACTTCGAGAAACAACTTATTACGTGATTTATTTTTAATTACTTTGTATGTCGGAAAAGCACGTTCGACACTTGGGTTTGAAATTGGTAGTGTTACTAACGCCATTGAAAATTTAGCGACATTTTCAAATCGCTTTTCTCCCGCAGAATCACAATCTTCAAATACTTCTGAATAAAATTCAACAGAATTAGCTACATTTGACTACGATTTATTTTGCAATTGATTCCATTCTGACTCTACATCACTTTTATTGCCGTATAAGCGAGTTCGAGGGAATTTCATAAAAATGTCATTGGGACTGGGTTTCACTTGAGATAATTTATGCAACTTTAAGATGAAGATTTGACATCGTTCTCAGAACAGATAAGTTATCTGGTAATCGTTTTTGAATTTCTTGAGCCAAAGTACACAGAAATTTCTTACATCTCTCTTTGACATCTAATAATTCTTTCTCCTTGATATTTTGTGCAATAGAATGAAACTCAAATCCAAAATACATCGCTGATGTATGCATTAGATGGGACTGATAATCAAAATCTGCTAATTCAAAAAATTTTTATTTTCTGTCGCCGTTACGCAAAACGGCCACTACTTACTTTATCTTTATAATAATTATATTCGAATGAAATATGCAGAATTTCCATAAAGACCACAAAAGAGAAATTGTGAAAAACACAGTAAAAGTAATACAAAACAGTCGCCACTTGCCACGTGTCGTGATAGCCGCGCAAAATGATAAAATTTGTTTATGGTTGTATTTTGACTGTTTTTTATTTCATTTTAATGAGAGAAAGTGGCAGTAAACTTGAAATCAACCTGATTAAAATTGAACTGAAGAGTTAATTTCTAATATTTTTTTAATGAACTTTAAATCTACGCTCCTAAAAACCCCCATAAAAAAAGTCCCCCATAGAGAATTCCCCTAAAAAAAGTAACTTCTAAAAAATGCGCCAAAAAAAAGTACCCCCTAGAAAATACCCCTAAAAAATGTTCCCCCCCTCAAAATGCCCCTAAGAAAATGTGGCCCCTAAAAACCCCCTTTTCATCTAATTTACCCCCAAATTTAGGGGCATAACCCCCAAGTTGGCAACACTGGACTGACGTACCGACCTGACTTTGTTAAAAGAGACTAGCGAAGTTCTACACTTGATCATTCAATCGGTAATGTTTATTTGATGGTTCGTTGTTCTTGTTTAGTTTTCATGCAGTTCGTGTGAATAAATTCTTATTTTATCAAGAACGTTGTCATTCTTCGAACATTCCACGGTACTCTGCTGAATACATGGACGAATTCACAGACGAAATTCACCACAAGGTTATGGGCCTCATTGTCTTTCGAAGAATGAAAAAATTAGAATTTTGAACCGGAGAATTATTCTGGGGCCGTGTCAACATGTCTAACGAAAAACGAGAACTCCAGCTATTTACATTTCCGAAGTTGAGTGGCTTCAACTATCAGACATGGAAAGTTGACATGAAAGTTCTACTAATTGACCAAGGTTGCTGGGATTATGTTTCTGAAGAGACTAATTCATTACTCGAAACTGCAAGCGAAAAAGAGAAGCAAGAGCTTAAACGATTAAAGGAACGTTCGTATACGACTATTTATCAAGGAGTCGAGCATCAGATAGTTACGCTAATTTCGAACATTACAGACGGAAAAGTTGCCTGGTCGATTTTAAAAACGAACTTTGAACCTACATCGATGGCTAGACTTGATAGTCTAATTGATGAATTCTATGAACTGAAATTTGAAGATGAAGAAAGTATCGGAATATTTTGTAAGAGAGTATACGAAAAGAAGCTATTAATTCAGGAGTCAGGTTTTGATATGCCTAACCAACTCGTCTGTTTTCAATTAATTCGAAAGTTGCCGTCCGACTACGGCAACTTAGTGCAGTTGCTGAATCGTCTAGAGTCTAGAAGATAAAGATTTTAACTTTACGAATATCGAAAATCAACTCGTGAGTGAATCTGGGAGAATAAAACAGAAAAAGAAAGATGAAGGACTTGTTGTGGTATCTGATGCATTCATGACAAAAAATCAAGCTTCCAGCAAAGTTAGACAGAAGTAAGGAAACATTCACCGCAGTGGAAACGTAATGGACCCTCAATATGGATGTTCCCAGAGGTCATCTGTAACAAAAACTTGTTTTTATTGCCACAAAAGAGGAAATTTCGTGAAAAATTGTTTCAAGAAAACAAACGACATGAAAAAATCAGAAAAGAAGGTAAAAGTGCCACAAGAAGTTAGGAAACCCAAGCAGCACGGGGGATTCTTCACTGAAGTTCAACGAAATCACTCCTATACCATGCCAGATGATGAAAGTCAAAATTTCGAAATTCCAAGTTCGGAGTTAAATGAATGGTTAATTGACTCTGCAGCTTCCTCACATTTTTGCAAGTATGGGGACTGGTTCCAGAATTTTCAAGAACTAAAGTCGACAGACGCTCTTATAAGTGACAAGAATTACACCTCGGAAATAGTAGGTGATATAACTTTTTATGGGAAGGACAAAACTGGTTTCGTACAAATAAAAATTAAAAGATGTTTTGTGCGCATCTAACATGCGTCGCAATTAATATGTGGGGCTAATATAGATTTGGCTAAGTATAAAATTATGTGGTATGAGAATGAAATAATTTTATATAATGAAAGGGGGGAATATTTTTTAACTGATCCTAGAGTGGATAAATTTTATATTCTGTATGGTGTACCAGCAAAACAGTTTGAATCCTATAATGTATTTGTTATAGATAAAAACTTAAATATTGAATTAGCTCATAGACGTTTTGGACATGTAAATTTTAATTTACTTACTAAGATGAGTAAAAACTCTAGTGTAATTAGTTTAGAAAATTTAAAAGGTAAACCTGAATCTTGTATAAGTTGTAATCTTGATAAGTGTACTAGAGCTACTTTTAAATCTCATGCTAGTATAAGTACAAATAATGTTTTAGAAAAAGTGCATATGGACGTGTGGGGACCATCCCCAGTAAAGTCCTTAAGTGGAAAGTCATATTTTTTGTCTATAATAGACGATTACTCTTGGTATGTCATGGTATATATTATTGAAAAGAAATCTGATGTTTTTACATGCTTTAAAGAATATCTTACTTTTGCAGAAAATCAGTTGAGTAGAAAAGTGAAAATGTTAGAACTGACAATGGGATGGAATTTTGCAGTAAAGAATTTGAATCTTTTCTTAAAGAAAGGGGTATAAAAGCTGAAAGAACTTCAATTTTAACTCCGGAAAAGAATGGGGTAGCTGAACGTTTTAATCACACAATCGTAGAAGGTATTCGGGCAATTCTGCAGGATAGTGGATTGCAATTAAGATTTTGGGGTGAAGCTTTACACGCATTTGTTTACATACGTAATCGTTGTGAACATCAATTGACGAAAAATGTAACACCATTTGAAATTTGGACAAGTGGGAAAGCCTCCGTCAAACATTTCAAAATTTTAGAGTCACTCGCGTATTGTCATATCCCCAGTGTAAGAAGAAATAAACGGCAAAAGAAAGCCGACATAGGAATCTTAGTCGAGTACGCAGTAAGTACTAAAGGTTATCGTATTTGTCTTCCTGGAAAGCAATGTGTATTTCAAACCATACGCGTAAAAATAGACGAAACTAAAAACGGGGTTTTATGTTTATTTGGTCGAAAAACAGGGGAATGTATTAAATTATTAGGAGGAGAGGAATACCTTCAAAACTCTACGTTTAAAATGAAAGAAGTAAACCCTGTGAACGAATCAGAATTAAAGTCTAAACTAGAAAGTATAACCATTTCAAAATGGACAAGAATCGAAAAACCACGAAAAAAAAGTAAGCGTATTGATGTTTATTATTACCCGCCGAACGGAAAACCGCGTTTAAGGTCGATAAATGATGTAAAGAGATATTGCGAAAAAGAAAACTTAATATTTAACCCGGCACTATTTAATTTTAAACCTATTCCTCAAATAAAGCTTCAAGTAGATAGTGATATATCTAGTAATTCAGATAGTGAAAATTCTGAGGAGTCTGATCAATCTAGGGATGCGACATCGATGTCGATGTTTTCAAAACATCGATGTTATAAACATCGATTTATTGAAACCGATTTTTTTTCAACATCGATGTTTTGTGCTCGATGTTTTACGATGGTCGATGGTTTTTTTAAATTAAAAAACACCATAATAAAAAAATTAACCACCTAGCATAATTTTCACACTCAGTAAATGTAAGTCTGAATTCTGAAAATGACGAATACAAAAGGAGGAACGATCCCCTTGCAGCGAGATAAATGGCAATTAACAACCAATGAACCAATTAGAGCGCTTGGAATGTTCTCGACACTCCAGAACCTTCCATGGGGTTTTATTTTATAAATAGTATAAATACGAGAGCGGCCGTTTAAGTTTTTGTTTTGTTCTGGTTTTATATAAGTTTACGATAATATTATTAGTAAGATGCCTCCCAAAAGTACCGTTTGGAACTATTTTTCAAAAACCTCTGACAAATTGGCAAAATGCAATATTTGCTTAAGTCCCTCAAATTTCTGGCAATGCCACGAATTTATCTAGACATTTGAAGGCAAAACATGGTGATATTTACAACGAGTATTTTGAGTTATCAGTGAAGCCCAAGGCAAAAAGTAAACTACATAATCCAGATGCTGCGGCCCCAGCAATTCCAAGCGTTTCGGTGACTGAAACGGAACACAGAAGAAACCGTAAGTTCGTATTCCAGTATTCCTAGGTTCTATCAAAAAACTTTGAAAAACAGTTTCAAAAAGGTAATTTCTTTTAAAGATGGTGGAGATATGCGCAGCAAAATTCCTCAAGCTATTCTTTACATAATTTGTAGAGATTCTCAGTCGATTTCAATCATTGAAGACGAGGATTTTAAACCTTTGTTGAAAGTATGTGTGCTTATATATACTGTTTCACCACGAAGAACAACAGATTTAATGATTGATCAGAAGTACGAAATATTGTTACTTATGTTAAAAGAGTGATTGAGCAATGTCTCAAATTTGTGTCTCACAATAGATATTTGGACGGAAACATCGATGTTCAAAAACATCGATGTTTAAAAACATCGATGGTTTTGGGGCGATGTTTTATTGGCATCGATGTGTTAATATTGAATATCGATGTTTCAAAACATCGATGTTTTGTTGTCGATGTCGCATCCCTAGATCAATCTAACTTTGTAGACCTTTCTCAAAAGGAAGTGCGTAACATTGAAATTCCTGAATCGTTCGGACAATCCCAAACATCAAAAGTAAAGCATAATTGGCGTAAAGCTATGGATGAGGAGATAAAAACCATGCACAAACGTAAAGTGTGGAAGTTAGTTGACCCTCCTAAAGATTCTAAGATTTTAGGTTGTAGATGGGTTTATTCTGTAAAGGACGCAAATTTAAGAATCAAAAAATTTAAATCGAGACTAGTAGCTCAAGGATTTAAACAGAGACTTGGATTGGATTACACAAACATTTTTTCCCCAGTTGTAAATTTTTCCTTAATTAAATTGTTTTTATGATTCTGGTCTCATGACTGGGTTGGATGCATGTACAATTAGATGTAAAATCAGCATACTTGTATGGCGAGTTACACGAGAAAACTTATGCATCAACCGCCAGGTTATATCGAAAAGGGAAATGAATCCAAAGTATGTTTGCTACAAAAATCTATCTACGGGTTGCATCAAAGTAGTAGAATGTGGAATAAAGAATAAGGGCCTGTTCACCTAGGAGTCCATTGCGTTGCGTTAAGGAAAAGATGACGTTGAGGTGAAAATAAACCAATCATATGCCTCCAAACGATTAGCAATGAAATTTTTAGCGCCTATGATTGGTTTATTTTCGTCTCAACGTCATCTTTTCCTTAACGCAACGCAACGGACTCCTATGTGAACAGGCCCTTAGATACTGTATTAGAATTAGGTTTTAAAAAATTGAAATATTGTAATTGTGTTTATGAATTGAAAAATAAGTAATATTACTTGTGTATGTAGATGATATTGTAGTATTTGGTAAGAATGAAAATTACATTAAATGTGTAGTTACAAACCTAAAAGCAAAATTGGGCATTGTTGAACTAGGTAAAGTCGAATATCTATTAGGTGTACATTTCGAGAAGGAAAACGATAATGTATTTTTACATCAAAAAACGTACATTATTAAACTTAAAAACGATTTTAAAGATATTCCAAAAAGTTTTGTTATTTTACCATTTAAGTTGGGGTCTTTACCTCCAAAAATAAAAGAAAGTGAAATTATAGAAAACATCCATATTGATCATTGATCGGATGTCTTTCGTTTTTAGCTGACAGAATTCGCCCTGACATAGCTTTCAGCGTGAATACAATGTCACAATTTTACAGTGGTTACGCATATCAGCATTGGCTGATTTTAGTTGATTTGCTTAATTATGTTTTCAATAACAGCGATTACAAATTAAATCTATCTAAAGTACAGAATTGTGAACTTATAGCCTACTCAGATGCCAGTTGGGGCTCCCACCTGACCGAAAGACACTCAACAAGTGGACATTTAATTTGTATCGGTAATCTTCCATTTTCTTGGAAAGTGAGTAAACAGGAGTGCATTACACTTAGTTCCATGGAGGCAGAATTTGGGTATCTTACTGAAACTGTGAAAGAATTGTTATGGTTTAACAATGTTTAAACAGAACTTAAGTTATTTCCTATGTTAAAACCAACTGTATTTTGTAACAATAAATCTGCAATTTATTTTTGTGAAAACAGAGTAGAGAATGCTAAAACAAAGCATATTGATATTCGATTGCATTTTATCAGAAAATTAATTGAAGAAAAAAAAGTTTAATTTAAAATATATTGGAAGTAAAGTAAATCTAGCAGATTTATTGGCAAAACCACAGTCGAAGGATCGATTAAACTTTTTTATTGAGAGTATGTTTGCATTCCCGTGGAGCCGAATGTTGGGAAGCGATAATGCAAATTTCGGAAGCAACGTGGAGCTCGCCTTCCTCACGTCACGACTGACGTACCGACCTGACTTTGTTAAAAGAGACTAACGAAGTTCTACACTTGATCTTTCAATCGGTCATGTTTATTTGATGGTTCGTTGTTCTTGCTTAGTTTTCATGCGGTTCGTGTGAATAAATTCTTATTTTATCAAGAACGTTGTCATTCTTCGAACATTCCACGGTACTCTGCTGAATACGTGGACGAATTCACAGACGAAATTCAGTACAGGATATTAAAGAGGAGAAATTTTGATTCCAGGTCATAAATTCTTTGCGAATTTCATTTCGTGTACTCAGGTAGACAGTAACTATGCCTCGTATAACAATATGCGCAGAAGTCAGCATTTGAGAGAAAACGTGTAGTTGGGCTCAAAGAAGCCGGTTGGTCTAATCGGCGAATCGCTCGACATTTGGATAGGAGCGATGACACTATTAGACTATGTTGGCAGGAATGGGTTAAGCATGGCCGAACACAGCGTCAAGAAGGAAGCGGTCGGTCTAGAGACGCGATAAAACGTGAAGACCTAGCAATCGTCAGAGCTGCACTCACAGCCCCAGATTCACCATTATCATCGATCGTGCGTGCAACTGCTGCTTCAGTGACCGCAAGGATCATTCATAGGCGGCTCATAAAAAGGGTGCTGAGATCACGGCGCCCCTTGCGCCGACTACCATTGACCTCTGTACGCCGACAAGCCCGTTTGCAGTGGTGGCGGGCACATTCGACCTGGAATATCACTGACTGGAGTAGAATTGTCTTCAGTCATGAGCCCCGCTTCCAATTGAGCCCCTATGACCAGCGAATACGTGTCTGGAGACGCCCCGGACAGCCACCGCTGTCCGGGGCAATACGTGTGTATTACAATTATTGAATGGTTATTTGTTTTGTATTGTATCAATGTATGTACATATCAAATTTCCTTAAAATCGGTACAGTAGTTCTAGAGATAATCGACCAAGTCTGAAAATTCTCTTAATTTCTTACACCAGTGTATATATTTCTCATTTCGTTCCTCGTAAAATGGTTTCAAAGTTTTCACAAAACGAACACAACAGATAACACATTACACAAAAGAATAAAGGTAGAACAGAAGGAGAGTAGGTGTTATAATAAAGATTGAGATTAAATCAGCAGAAAAAGATCGATTTCATTTCTTTGAATATTCGAAATTGTTTATTGATCCGGAATTAAAGTTTGGAAGCGAAAACACTTTCTTTCTGTTGCTGCATTTTTGGGTATTTTTTCTATTCTTATATATTATATATTTTTACATATTACGCAAATATATTTCTCTGATCAACTTTTTTGTTCTAAAATGCCTTTAATGTTTTTTCATCAAGAATCTAAAAATTATTTTTGAGGCAGCTAAGTATGAACTGAAAAGTATTTTTATTGTTTCTTGAAAACAAAACAATAAAAATACTTTTCAGTTTTTACGCAAAAATTTCAGTTAGAACAAGATCGGTTACCTGAAATAAACACTGCATTGTGAAGTAGCAATAAGCACTTTGCTAAACCACTCGTTCAGAGCAAACTATGCTTTTTGCTTTAAATTGCAAAGCAGCTATAGAGAGCAACTGCTATCCACTGTTCGGTAAGTTTCCCCTCTCTTTTGGCGTCGTCTTGTGTCGCTTGTAATGAACAAAATTGGAAAAATGTCCGTAAGAATAGAAAAAAAAACACATAAAAAGGCACCAACAGAAAGAAATAGTTTTCTCGCTCCCGGACTTTAATTCTGGATCAATAAAGAATTACAAATATTCAAAGAAAAGAAATTAATCATTTCCTGCGGATTTAAACTGTAGTGTTCTAACCCTATTGGATTCGCTCATCTCAATGTTAACATTGGAAGAAAATTTGTCCAAGGATTGCCGACTTGGATTGAAGGATTTTTCTTTTTTAATTGCACTTCGTAATAGAGAAAAAAAATTTACACCTTGGGGCATTTTTCAGTTTAAAAAAATGCAAATATTTTAAAATTTAAATAATTTGGGGAAAATTTTGGCATAGTGTGTTTTAAACGCTCATAAATTCCTGTGGTGGACGAAATTTATTAAATGAATCCCGTTGAAAGGTGCAGAAGAGTTCAGGCTATCTGAAAATACCATTTTATTGGATTATCAGTATTTATGTAGCTGTCAATAGTAGACACACAAGGCGTTCCAAGTTTCATTTAATCTATTAACTTGCGATAATTTCAAACAAAACAGATCTCCATGTTCAAATTAGGTGCAAAATCAGATGGAGAATTAAACATTTTCTAATTACATGTTTTCCGATAACGAACCATCTCTTGAGGCTTCTTTTCGAATTAGTTATCGAATCGCTAGGGAGGGCGAAGCATATACTATTGCTGAAAAATTAATAAAACCTTGTCTTATAGATGTAATTGCTTGCAAACATGGAGATAATTTCATTAAAGACATTAATAGTATACCACTTTCTGATACTACAATGGCAAGGCGAAAAAAAGAAATGGCACAATACTGTGAACATGAAATTTTGTGTCAATTAAAATCTTCTTTGCATCATTTTGCTTTGCAATTAGATGAATCTACAGATGCCGCTGGCTTAGCCATTTTGATTGTATTGGTTCGTTACGTTTTTAATTCTTCAATCCAAGAAGATATGCTTTTTTGTAATCCACTTGTAGGAAGAAATACTGGAGAAAAAATTTCTAACCTTATTAATTCATACATGCAAGAACATGAACTAAGCTGGGATTTATGTTCACATATTTACACTGATGGTGCAAAATCTTTTTTAGGCCGAGAAAAAGGAGCTATATCACGAATTATTGCAATAGCTCCACATGTTGAACATTCTCATTGTTGTCGTCATCGTCATCAGTTAGTAGCAAAAAGAATGTCAAAAACATCATAGAACATTTTGGATGAAGCGGTACAGATAATTAATTTTATAAATAAATAATTAAATTCAAGATTATTTAGTTTATTATGCGAAGAACTATCTAGCACACATAAAACATTGTTGTTACGTGCGAAAGTGCGATGTATATCGTGTGGTAAAATCTTAAATCAATTTTTTCGAATTAAAAGATGAAATTAGAATTTTTTTAAATGATCGTAAACATAAATATGCTCAAAATTTAAATGAGGAAACATGGTTACGGCTATTGGCATATTTGGCGGATGTATTTATAACTTTAAATGAATTTAATAAATCTCTTCAAGGCCTTAAAGTTAATATTATTAAAGTGAACGATAAAATCAATGCTTTAATTTTAAAATTAGATTTGGGGGAATCTTATGTGAAAAATAATAATACACAATGTTTTAAAAAGCTAAGTGATTTTCTAATCGAAAATGGAATAAATTTGAATAAAGATGTTAAAGATATAATTCAGGAGCATATTTTACAATTAAAAAAGATTAACAAGAAGAGTCCCATCACTGGATTAAAAAATCCATTTCAAAATTTCAATAAAAATCAGAATTTATTACTGACAAAATAGGAACAACTGATTGAACTAGTAACAGATTCTATGTTAAAATGCAGATACGAACGAGAAGATCTTGATTTTGGGTTCAAAATTGACACGGAATATCCTCAAATTTCTGCAAAAGCTATAAAAGCCTTAATGTCCTTCGTTACAACATATTTGTACGAAAAGTCGCTTCCAACATATGTCTGAACAAAAACAAAATACAGAAATAAACTAGATGCTGAACATGAAATACGTTTACAAAAATACGACAATAGATCCCGACTTTAACGTTTTGTACAAAACAGTAGCGTACGCAGAAATTTTCAAAGGGGGGTGTTATAGTCCAGTCAAATTAGGTTTTCATTTCGCATTATAAGAAGGTGTTGAGATTTTTTTCAGGAATGTGTAGGGGTTGGTCCCCTGAACAACGACTAATAAAGTCCCCTCGATTTCAGGCGTCGTGGGGGGGAGGGGGTCCAAAGGACACTTTATTCAGTTTTCGGCGTTTATCTCGAAAACAGGGTGTCGCACAGAAAATTGTCAAACTCAAAAATTAAAGCTTATAAAATTCCCTTCCAAATAGTATATCCATGTTTGTACCCAAGTGTTACCGTTTTCCAGATATGAGCCGTTGAATATGAAAAATTTTCAAAATAAGTGGTAGCGGTTCAGGTATCACTTCAAACTTCCTCTTCTCTTTCCCCTTCCATTTCTCAGAAAACTCGTGATAGAGAAAGTTGTATAGCGAAAGATTTCCTTCAAAAATGTATATAGTTATGCTAATTTATCTTCACCAGGAAAATAGAACGTTTTGAAGTTTAGGGGTACTTTTCAACATTTTGCTAGTAAAATGCTCGTCACTCAAGTTTCGTTTGCAAAGTCAGAAACTCTCTTAATCACTTTGTATGCTGTTTAATTAGATATGTATAGTATTCACAACCCATATAAATAATAAATTATGTATACCAGTACGTATAATGTATATCTCATAATATACAGAACACTTGTAGTACACAGGAGGAAGTAAGAAAACAAACCAAAATGTATCAAAGTGTCACTTTAGCTCAGATTATTTTGAAAAATTTAGATATCACACCGTATGAAAAAGAAGTAGTTCAGTTACTTCAGACCTCAGTAGAAATTACTCCACAACACATTTCCACAAATACCTCCCTTTCCAGCATTCAGTGGAAATTGAGGAACGAATTGTCACTCTCAAACGTAATGGGCCAACAGCAGCTTTGTGGGTCCAGTACTTTGAAATGGTGGTGTTGATGAAAAAATTCATTGCAGCACAGCGCAACTGGGAAGATCATATGATATGCGCCCAACTGATGATACCTTACTTTCATGCCAGCGGGAATTTTCATTATGCAAAGTGTACTCACCTATATGTACAACACATGCTGGGACTAACAACTCGCCACCTTCAACTTAATCAGGATTTTATAGATCGTGGATACTTCACTGTCAACAGAACTGGAACACCAATGGCTGGTGTGTGGTCTGACATGGCAATTGAGGTGACACTCATGTGTGACATGAAGAGTGGAGGAGAATTAACATGTGGGCGAGGCTTTAGTGATTCCGTGTTGGCGAATTCTGTTGGGGGAGCACGCACAGCTACAGCAATATGTAGTTCACTTGAAATGTTTTGTGGCGTCCATACTGCAAGAGAAGAACAACATGTTGAGTTTCGAACATCACGCATAACCAGAGATGATCTAGACAGAAGGAAGCTTGCTCAATGGTTGGCTGATCACCCGCCTTTTGTTAAACGTAATTGTTTGATGTCACTTTCAACGGGTGTAATTGGAACAAGTAACGTCAACTGCTACCAGGCCTTGGAAATTGGAACCCGCACATTCAGCACTTTTGTTGGAAGGAATTTCTCAGAAGTGAAGCAATCCAAGAAGGACTCAGTCGTACCTTTAGCTGCGATGAGCAATATGATGAAAGTTAATGATGAGGTAGTGGTGGTAGAGCCTCTGATGCTATTTCAAAGAACTTTAATCACCAGGAAGAAAGAAGGGGATGTAGAGGAGTTGCTAACGTACGAGTTAGTCCCATACCCTATGTCTCTATTCGCCGAGGGGATAATGAGAAAAAATCAAAAAGTCAGCACTGTATGATGTTTTCGCAAAATGTAATCAACTGATCAATGTGAAGAATAATTTCACGGTAATCTATGGTGGCTTCCTGCTTCATAGAGTAAAGTGGAACACCAACACCACCTTCGCCTCCATCTGCGATCAATATGTATCGTACATAATCAACCATTATGGCAGCAGTTCAGCTGTGATTTTTGATGGTTATGAAGACACGAACTCCACGGAAAGATACTAACATCATCGGAGAGCAGCAAGTAAAACATCAGTGGATATTGACTTCAATAAGAACATGGTGGCTACTGTTCATCAGTAAAACTTCCTTTCCAATGAAAGGAGCAAAACCAAGCTCATTACTACGTTATTTCAGGCCTTGGGTGCAAGAAGTATACAGTCTACTACAGCCAAAGGAGATGCTGACTGCAGTATTGTCAGAGGTGGGTGGCAAAACACCTCTCATTCAACTGTGGTGATAGTAGATAGGTAAGACCTGCTCGTCTTACTTGTGGCACCCACCTCACTAGACACGAATGTGTTTTTCATGAAGGCCGGACGGGGCAACACAGAATACAGGCTCTACACTTCCCAACATCTTCAGGTCTTATCATTCAGCCAGTACATTCTCTTCATCCATAGTTTCTCAGGATGTGACACTACGTCAGCGATTTATGGTAAAAGGAAAGCAGCAATAGTACAATGTATCCAGTGGTATGACAATGAAACAACAAACATCGCTAAAGTGTTTTATGACTCCAAATCTTCACCAGGAGACATTGCTGAAGCTGAGGAACGAATGATCCTGCTCATGTTCCAGGCCCCGCCAAATGAGCATGATCTCAATCACCACAGGTACATTTAATTTTTCTTTGCTCGTACTGACCCCATTAAGAAAATTTAATAATTTATATAATTCATTAATATTCAATAATACGTTATACACTATCTGGCCAAAAGTATCCGGACACCCTCCTAAAGAAGTGGATCTAGCAGGTGGCGTAATTTGATGTGTAACCGAAAGCTATAAATGTATTGGTAGTGGTTTGTCAGGTCATATTTATGCGTTTGTGAGACGATGAGTAAGTCAAAGGAGCTTAGTGACTTTGATCGTAGTATTATAGTGGGATGCCACCTTTGTGGGAAATCAGTTCGTGAAAATTGAGACATTCTACAGAAACTAAAATGATTGTGAAGACTTTGACTTGTTTGAAACATTTTCCGAAGTATCAGATTGGCGGCTTTTAATATATAGGAAAGCAGTTGATGAAATAAATTGTATATAATATATTTAATGTAAGTAACTGTTGTTTGAACCTACTTTTGATAACCATTTTTTGATTATATGAACAGCTTTTATACATTTTGGTTTGTTTTCTTACTTCCTCCTTTGTACTACAAGTGTTCTTCTGTATATTATGAGATATACATTATACGTACAGGTATACATAATTTATTATTTATATGGGTTATGAATACTATACGTATCAAATTAAACAGCACACAAAGTGATTAAAAGAGTTTCTGACCTTGGAAACGAAACTTGAGTGACGAGCATTTTACTAGCAAAATGTTGAAAAGTACCCCTAAACTTCAAAACGTTCTAACTATTTACCTGGTGAAGATAAATTAGCATAACTATATACATTTTTGAAGGAAATCTTTCGCTATACAACTTTCTCTATCACGAGTTTTCTGAGAAATGGAAGAGGAAAGAGTTAGAGGATGTTTGACGAGATACCTGAACCGCTACCACTTTTTTTGAAAATTTTTCGTATTTAACGGCTCATATCTCGAAAACGGTAACACTTGGGTACAAATATGGATATACTATTTGGAAGGGAATTTTATAAGCTTTAATTTTTGAGTTTGACAATTTTCTGTGCGACACCCTGTTTTCGAGATAAACGCCGAAAACTGAAAAAAGTGACCTTTGGACCCCCACCCCACCCCCTACCCCACGGCGCCTGAAATCGAGGGGACTTTATTAGGCGTTGCTCAGGGAACCAACCACCACACATTCCTGAAAAAATCTCAACGCCTTCATTTAATGCATGATTCGCCGCCATTTTGAGCTAATTGGACTAGACTATTACTATGAAAGAGTAATTTTGAGCAATCAGTGCAAAGCGCAAACCTAATTAAATAATGTAATCAGAATCAATGGGAGGGGGTTATAACCCCCATCAACCCCCCCTTGCGTACGCCACTGGTACAAAACAAAGCAAGCTCATCCCAGTCATTAAAACTGAAAATTGTATTTTAGCCCAGTAGCTATGTACATCTTACCGCGCAAAAGATCGGGTATTACATTTTTTTTACTTGTATATGTTTAGTCCAGTAGTGAAAAACCAAGTTTTTCAATTCGAAAGACCTAGGCGAATTTTCTGTGGTCTAAAAACAAAGAAATTTTTTAACTTTTTTTGTTTTTGTTTTTTCAAATATCTCGGCAATGATTGGTTCTAGAGCTTAGATTGCAATTACAATCTTAAAGAAGACAAAATTTTGAGCAAATCTTACATTTACATCTTTTTTCTAAACCCATTTATTTTGGAAGTCTACTTTCAGATTCCGAAAACAAAATTCAAAAATTTCATTAGGGAATCCGGTATGACAAATGTTATTTCGCCATTCATTAACATTGAATAGTACGATCTGCAAGGTCTACTAACGCACCCCCTTTAATAGCATTTACTGCTAGCTCACTACGACGTACGCTCGTTATGCACGTGTGAAGACTAAAAATGGGAAGCTAACTCCATCTACCGGTGTGATGAATAACGACGAACATAAACATCGTGTTCATATCGGAGACGAGTGAGGTATTAATTAAAAATAAGTGATAATCATATATATTTGGCTAACAATGCCCCTCCCCCTTCTTGTTATTTATTTAAAGACTACTAAGAGCTCAAGTTAAATTTACATAGAATTCATGTTAACAAAATTTACATTATATTACGTACATTGAAGACAGTAACAGTCGAAATTCTCAGACATTCAAAGGAGAACTTTCCTTGAAGATTTCACCAAAAAGTTTACTCTTACTAAAACGGTATAACTATGTAATATATCAGAAAGTTAAATAATACATAAGTGTGAAAAAATGTTTAGTAAACAAAAAAAGTGTTTAGTAAACATACATAGTTAGGTTTTGAAATTTTCCAGTATTAAAGTACAAGTATAAACATAATATGATTTACATTATATACAAAATCAAAAACAACAACAACAGCCTATGAGGTAGGCGAGGACTTTAAATTGTCTACCATACAAGCAAATATATTTCTTGAAACTTGGTTTACTTTTATTGTATTAAAAGGATACATTTTATAAACTCTATTTGTTTTACAATACATGAAAAATGTTTAAATAAGATAATGACAAATACAATTACACTCAAACATATTTTTCACAAAAAAACTTTTAAGAATCCATAATAAATATATTTACTTTAAAATTATTTAATTAAAATTTAGTCAAGTTCTGTGAACAGGAACATCTAGCAGGGCCGCCGTCAGCTGAGCCAGGGCCCCGGACAAAATAATACAGTGGGCCCCTTCCCACCCAATATCTGATGTGTTTTATTTTGTCAATAATATTAATATATGGATTAAGGTTTTATGAAAACGAAACTTACTGCTGCATTATAACAACAAGGATTTATTGCTTTACATAAAGTATAACACAATTATTTTATAAACTTACTTAATAATGATAGTATAATTTAATAGTATTAATTACTTAAGTAAAGTGTTCATAATAACACTAGTAGAGCTTGAACTATTTTTTATTTACAACAACACTCTTCTTGCCTTCTTTTCTGCGAAAATTTGAATAATCGAGTCAAAATTCAATGTTTTTGCTAACCTAGACTCAATAGACAACACTCCCAATCGGACAGCAAAGATCCAAATCGGATCTTTGCTGTCCCATAGTCGATCTCAAACAATTTTTGATTCTACTAAGCACACTAAACGAGCGCTCTGTCTGTGCTACCGAAATGGTCAGGGTGCAAAATATACATACATTAGGAAATAAACTAGTAATTTTTAGCGCTGATAGTTTGTTCAACAGCTTCAGAGGTGGCAGTGGAGTGTCTGAGATGTTGCTCTTTGTAATTTATTTCAATTAGTTGACCTCCTCCTTTAATTCGGGGCTGACATCCACTGCGTATTCATTTCAGAATTCACCACATACTTCTTCAATTTTTCTGTCATCCATTTCTTGATATTTCCACAAGAATGGGAATTTTTTCTGTATTTCTTGTAGGGCCGTGAATCTGGATGTCAAATTGGCCTCTAGGACGTCAATTAATTTGTAGAATACTTCTATTCTAAATCGTTCTTTGGGGTCAAACCTGGGTTGTTCAGATTCCGTCTCTCTGTGGAAACTTTTCACCTTTTTTGCACGGACAGCTGGAAACTCCGCTTTTATTTCGTGTGCAGTTGCGACCAGTTTTACTTCTGAAAGATTTTTTTCAAAGTTGTTCCGTAATGAAAGTAAATCACCAATAAGACTCTCAATATTGTCAACCTCAACATATAACGTTGCATTTATAGATTGTAACAACTGGCTTCTGTAATTGATTTGGGTTAAAATTGTTACCCAAACAGATGCGATGAGGATACACTGAAACGACTGGAGGTATTTTAACAATCCGTTGATTGTTGCTCTAGTTTCTAAGGGGATATTTAGCTTCAGTAAAGATGAGACAGCCTCCGCAACCTTACTGGTGTGTGCTGCTATTGGTATCACACAATCAACCCTAGCACTCTATCGTGTGTCCGATAAATGAATGCAAAGAGGAAAACTAGACCTTTCAAAATTTCCCATCTCTTCGGACTGCAACTGAAGAGATTATATACATGATAAACAATTCCAAAGAATGTCTGTACTTCACTACAACATTCCACAGCACTTACACCACATAATTTCAGGCTGTGGCATCTGCAGGGAGAGTATTTAGCAAGAGGATTCAATTTTAAAGTAAGAGCCTGCACACTTTATAAGCCCCACTCATGTTGCTGTCATTATCATAGGCTTAGCCTCTGCACTCCTCTATTGGAATATTGCTCTTATCAAGAACTTATTTGATTAAATTTGCAAAATCTTGCCCTGTTTTTTTATTACAATCAATAAATTCCAAAAACCTTTCCTGTGCTGTGGAACCTCGCTTGACGAGAACCTCTCATAACGAGTATTTCGCATAAAGAGCAAAATAGATTGTAAAAAAATGGCTCCCTTAACGAGAAAAATTTCGCATAACGAGTGACGTGGAAAGAAGTCCTCTCTTCACGTCACTCGCTTGTGTGCGTGCGTTGGAACTTATATCGCCAGTGCTACATCAGTCTGACATCAGTCTGTGTTTAGGATTCGTTGCGCTAGCATGTTAGTGCCGTTTGTGATTACATATTTTTCAAACTTGTGTTTAGACATTGTTCGTGACTTTTTTGTATAAAGTTAAATAACCCTTGCAAAAATGTCCCCGATGAATAAACCACAAGAAGGCAGCTGTAAGAGAAAAAAATAACGGGAAATGAAACGGGAAATCATTGAAAAACGAGAACGAGGTGTGAAAGTGGTTGATCTAGCACGTACATACAATCAGTCTACATCAACGATTTGCACTATCCTAAAGAACAAGGACAAGATTTAGGAGATAGATGCTTCAAAGGAAGTAACAAGAATATCTACGCAACGGTTACGTATTCTTGACGATGTTGAAAGGTTGATTCTCATTTGGATAAACGAAAAACAATTACAAGATGATACTAATAACGAAAACATCATTTGTCAGAAAGCGAAAGTTATTTTCGCAGACCTCGTTAATAACACGCCAGTCTCATCAAAGGCCGAAAAAGAAGTATTTAGGGGTAGTCATGGATGGTTCGAGAAGTTTAAGAGAAGAACAAGCATCCATAGCGTTGTGAGGCACGGTGAAGCAGCATGCTGTGACACAAAGACAGCTGAAATCTTCATCGGCGACTTCAAGAGGATTGTAGATTCTGAGGGTGATCTGCCGCAACAGGTTTTTAATTGTGACGAGGCGGGTCTCTTCTGGAAAAAGATGCCGAAACGAACGTATATAACAACAGAGGAGAATGCATTGCCCGGCCACAAGCCAATGAAAGACCGGCTCACGCTGCTATTTTGTGCCAATGCAAGTGGCGATTTAAATTTTAAACCGCTGCTTGTTTACCATTCAGAAAGGGGCCAACCCCACGCTAACGTCAAGATTATATTTGAGTTTGCGATTATTAGTGATAGTATTTATCGGCAAGCTACTGAGTTTATAAGTTGGGGTTAATCTGTTGTTTATAAGGTATATTTAATATATATTCTAAACTCCGGCACCTCCAAGTGGTGGGACCTGGGGTTACCTTTGGTAACCGCTAACACCGGAGGAGCGTGGGTTAGTCTGTCCTAAATCAGCAAAATGCAGGACATGGAAGAGCTGATAGTTTTAACTGAGGACCTGATAAAACTAAAATATAAGAAACTGAATAGTGCCATTAGTATGTCGAAATTATCGACGGAAACAAAAAGGCAAATGAACGACGATATATCAGTACTAATGAACTCGATTACTGAACAACAGAAAAAAATTCAGTATTTAAAGGGACAAATTAGTATGATGGAAAAGAAAGATAGTGGAAGTTACGCTGAAGTGGTCAAAAGGAGACCCACATAGAGAAGACCAACTAAGAAAGTAAACGGAGAAGGAAGAAACGAGATTACTCATACTCTATTAGGAGAAACGGATCCTGAATGAACCAAGAAAGAAATAAAGATCTGGATAAAACCGGAAAAACTTGGTATCGGCTTAAAAACCTGTCGCAAGATAAGTGGCGGTGGAATTCTGATAGGCACCGAGACCAAAAAGGAGATGGATGTTTTATTGAGCGAAATAGAAAATAGATGAATTGTATCTGACATAGTAAGACCCAAGAAGAAGGATCCTAGGATTATAGTCTTCGGTGTCGACGAATCCTATGGGAAGGAGCAATTGCTAGATATAGTCAAGAAACAGAATGAGGAACTCGCTGACACCGATACGATTGGAAAGATTACCTAAAGCCAGTCATTTGTTATAAATGTTGGAAATGCGGACACGTTACGAAACATTGTCGGAATATTAAAGTTTGTAAAATATGGTCTGAGAAATCTCACGAGCCAAGGCCTTGCAAGAAGGAGAAGATTTGCGGGAACTGCGCAAGTTATAGAAAGAGGGCGGGAAGAAGGGACATTGATACAGCTCCTCTTCTGACAGACTTAGTTTGCGGCAGCTATAAGGTAGAGTTAGAAAGGTTGATGGAAGGAACTGACTATGGTCCTTCGGGGTCCTTGAGATGGCTTCGACTATTCTCCACTCAATGCTTTTTCTTTGTGTTGAGTTTGAGCGAGTGGCACTATTTTTCTGTGCGGAAGAATACAGCTACGTATAGTGGCGCTGTCCGCCTCGCCTCCGTTTTCTTCTCCAGAGCTGCGTAGGGAATGTGTCGCTGTGTGCGCGCATATCTTGAGCTGTGTGCATTTTATCTTTTAACTGTTTTTTATGTATAATAAATATAGTTAATCAAGATCTAAGGACTGGATTTCATGTCTCCGACATCAGAAAACGACAAATTGGCAGAAGAGCGTGGTTATGATTAATTATATTTAAAGAGGCTGCTGAAATCGAAACTGCCGAAGCACAAATCGAAAATGGAGAAACTTAACGTTTCAGAACTGACTGGAGAAAATTATTTCATCTGGTGTTTAAAAATGAAAGCAGCTCTGTCATTAAAACGTCTAGATACTGTTATTTCCAGTGTGAAACCAGAAAATTTGGATCAAAAGGAATCTGAAAAATGGGATCAAAAGAATGCTGACGCAGTAGCTTACATGCAGCTCGCTATGTCAGACGAGCAGGCGCTGCAGTTCGCCACGGAAGTAAATGCAAAAACTCTGTGGGAGAAAATAAAGTCAACATTCATGGGGCAAGCTGAAGATCGAAAAATAGATGCAGGAAACGAATTAAAAAATCTGGAAATGACTTCGAATGAATCTGCGAACGACTATGTTGCCAGAGCAAGAGGGATATTGACTAAGTGTGTTTCTCTCGGATTAGAAGTTACACCACGGGAATTAGTTTTTTACACCGTTCGAGGCCTGAAAGGCAAATTTATCCGTGTGCGTGACATTTTGAAGACCCAAAGGGACAAATCAATGGATGAAGTATTAGAAATTCTACGTGAAGAAGAAGCGACGAATTCCCAAAACGGAAGACGCAAAGGAAACGCAGAGGCATTCATTTCGAAGAAGAATAAGAATTTTAATAATAGAAACTGCTACATATGCAGACGCCCTGGTCACTTAGCTAAAAATCGTTACTTCAACACAAGAAATAATGAAGAAGAAAAGAGGAGTTCACCAAATGCGCATTATTCATCGGGTGATCAACATTCCAGGTCTGCGCTTACGGTTTCTGCTCAAGATGATGAGCATGATCAAGTTTGGCTACTAGATAGTGGGGCTTCTTGTCATATGGCCAAAAATTCTTTCTGGTTTGAGGAAATAATATCAGAAATTAAGGATATCCACCAAGCAGGTAAAAACTCAGTGATTTATTCTCAAGGAACAGGTACTCTTAAAACTAATACTATAAATAAGAATTCTAAGCCTATAACTTTAACTATGAGTAATGTAAATTATGTTCCTGATTTAAGATATAATCTGTTATTAGTAACCTCGTTAATGAATAAGGGATGTAAAATTGTTTCAAATCATAATTGTCTTTTGATTTTTAATAAACATAATAAGTTACTTACCAAAGCGTTTAAAAATGATAACAGACTTGAAGTGTATTTAGAACCTTTTTATAATTCTGAATGTTGTATTGTTAATGACAATTCTACTAAAAATTATGAGCTTTGGCATAATAGGTTGTGTCATTTAAATCCTAAATATATGATTAAAATGAAGGAATTTATTGATATTAATGATGTAAAGAATTTTGTCTGTGAAACTTGTGATATAAGTAAAATTACACGGAAAAATCATCCAAATATTGATATTGAGCAAAGTTCTGCAATTCTTGAATTAATTCATGCAGATCTTTGCGGTCCGGTTCAAACGGAATCAATTGGCGGTTCGAAATATTTTATGATATTAGTGGACGATTTTTCTGGGATGTATTTTACATATTTCTTAAAAACTAAAAGTGAAGTATTTAATGTATTTTTGAAATTTAAAGCTAAATATGAAAATCTTACGGGTAAGAAAATTAAAAAGTTAAGGACCGATAATGGCCTAGAGTTTGTAAATGAGCAATTTGATAATTTTCTTGCTAATTCAGGCATATTTCGGGAAAAAACTGTACCATACAACAGTGAAAGCAATGGTAAAGCTGAGAGAGCTAATCGAGTTTTATTAGATAGAGCTAGAGCTTTATTATATGAAAGTCAACTTCCTTTAAAATTCTGGGCTGAGGCTATTAATTGTAGTACAAGAATTTCCAATTTGACGCCACGTAAAGGAAAAGAAAAAATTCCTCTCGAAATCTGGACAGGCAAAAAACCCAAACTAAATTATCTTAGAAAGTTTGGCTGTGTGGCTTATTTTCACATTCCGAAAATAATGCGTAATAATAAATTTCATGTTCCAGGAAAACGGGGAATAATGTTAGGTTATGCTATAGAACGCCGAGGATACCGTATTTATGACTTAAAAAGTAATAAAATTATTGAAGAACGATCAGTTCGATTCAATGAAAATTTAAAAGGTAGCACTTATTTAGAGTATACAAGTTCAAAAAACAAAATGGCGGAGTTTAAGATTTTTGTTGATAGCAGCGACCTAGATAAGAGACAGCCAGTCTCAATGCAGGAGGTAAAGCAACCCTCCGATGAGGAAATAAACAGTGAAAACTGTCAATACGAACCGCAACTCCGACGGTCTGAACGGCTAAAATATAAACGTCAGCAAATCTAACTGATGATTCGCCTCCAAACACTTTTTTGGAGGCGAAAAGTAGTGTAAATTGGCGCGATTGGGAGTCAGCAATGAAAAATGAACTAGATTCGTTGAATCAGCATGAAGTATGGGAAATAGTAGAAAAACCTCTAAAGGAAAAAATAATAAAAAGTAAATGGGTCTACACTTTGCAGGAGATCAATTCCAATAAAATAAAATATAAAGCGCGACTTGTAGCTGCTGGATACAATCAAATAAAAAATAAGGATTATTTAGAGTCTTATTCACCTGTTGTAAACATAGAATCTTTTCGATTATTACTTTCGCTTTCAGCGAAATTAAATTTGATAGTTAAATTTTTTGACGTAAAAACTGCGTATTTGTGTAGTGACTTAGATGAAACAGTATACATGTCACCTCCACCTGGTTTTGAAAAATTAATTGGGGATGGAAAAGTTTGTAGATTAAAAAAGAGTATTTACGGTTTACCACAATCGGGCAGGAATTGGTACATGAAAATAAAATCTGAATTGGAAAAAATAGGTTTGGTACAGTTGGCTTCTGATAATTGTGTATTTACTAAACATGATGGTACAGACCTTTTTATATTATGTATGTATGTTGATGATATTGCTATTTTTTGTAATAATAATGAAATGTATCACGAGATTGCTTCTAAAATTAAAAGTGTATTTGAATTTCAAGAGAATAAGAATTCTAAATTCTTAGGTATGGAAATTAACAAACATGACAATGGTGTAAGTTTATCACAAATTGAATATATTGAGTCACTTTTGCTTAAACATAAGTTAGAAAATTGTAAATCAGTAAAATCTCCAATTGTTAAAGGAGAAGATAAAAGTTTTCCACTTACAAATGATTTAATTGATGTAACTATGTATCAAGAATTAATTGGTGAATTATTGTATTTAGCTAATAGAACGCGTCCTGATATATCATTTGTAACAACATATTTATCTCAGTTTAATCATAAAACGGAAAAGAGACATTATCTTATCGATAAAAGAGTATTAAGGTATTTAAAAGGTACTAAAGACAAAGTATTGTTTTATAGCAACGATTTTGCTCGTTCAGATGCAAGTTGGGGAAATGCTGAAAATGGTAAGTAATTTTCAGGTGGTGTAATCTTATTAGGTAATTCACTTGTGTCATGGAAATGTAATAAGCAAAAAAGTGTTAGTCTTTCTACATGTGAAGCAGAGTTATTTTCTATTTCTGAAATTTGTAAAGATATTATTTGGACTGTAAATTTATTATCTGAGTTGAAATGTAAACAATTTATAAATGATGTTGTAACCTTAAATTCAGACAGTCAAGCAGCAATCCAGTGGATTAAATGTACAGATCATCGACTAAATCAAGACACATGAACTTACGCTTTCATTTTGTGAAAGATTTGTTAATGGACAATATTATTAAACTGGGTTATATACAGACTGAATATATTACAGCGGATTTTCTGACAAAAGCTGTCAATGAAGACAAGCTAATTTACTCTCTGAAAAGTATTTCATTAATTTCTTAACTATGTTTATGTATGTATTTTGTGTTGTATTTTTGTAAATGTGTGTATTTCGTGTCATAATTTTGTAGTGTGTAGTAATTTCTTAAACTTGATGAAAAAATGTGTCCCTCGCAGGAGGGGTGTGTTGAGTTTGAGCGAGTGGCACTATTTTTCTGTGCGGAAGAATACAGCTACGTATAGTGGCGCTGTCCGCCTCGCCTCCGTTTTCTTCTCCAGAGCTGCGTAGGGAATGTGTCGCTGTGTGCGCGCATATCTTGAGCTGTGTGCATTTTATCTTTTAACTGTTTTTTATGTATAATAAATATAGTTAATCAAGATCTAAGGACTGGATTTCATGTCTCCGACATCAGAAAACAACACTTTGTCTTGTTAATCTTGTATAGTTCGCATTTGCTTGTCATTGTTTTGTGTTCATTCCGGATGTTAATTTGATTATGTTTGTATCTGAACTTAGTTAAATTTGAATTTTAAGTCCTTATGCTCATTGTTAAAAGACAGTCATAAGTTTTGATTGTTATTAAGGTTGTTATTAAATATATTGATATACATATGCTTGTCGTTTTGTTGCTAGTACGAGTTGTACTGGCCAGTTATTGTTAAATCAGTTAGAATTCTAAGTTGTAATTGAAGGAGACTTACTTCTGAAATTTATTCTTGTCTGTACTTGTTGTACATGACATGTGTAAATATGTTTGTAATTTTGAATTGAAATAATAGCGGGAATGATATATTTGGCAGTGTAGTGGCTGCAGTTTAAAATTCGCACTAATAGTGGCATTTAGGAAAAAGGGGGGTCGTTCCGGCTCCTAGATTGGCTGTGATCGTAAGATGGCTCTGATCGAATGGACGGTATCGAGTGGCATTGGGACTATGTTTTATGGAGGAGTGAAGAGCCCCGCTGACACGGGGGGGGGGGGGGGTAGGTTCTGGCCTTGGTGTCCGGACCTGGTGGTTCTGAAGTCTGGGGGTTGCTGTTGCGGCGGCCTGTCGTGAGTAGTAGTATCAGCACCGGCTTACCTTTTGAATCTCACCATTCAGAAACTCCAGGAGCCTTCAATAAGTGTAATGTCCAGAAAAGCAGGCTAAATGTGATGTAGAGATCCAGCAACAAGGCTTGGATGACGCGTGACATTTTTACTGATTGGATCAATGAAGTGTTTGGCCCTTCTGTGAAAAAATATTTGCCCGAGATGAATCTGCCACCCCATGTCTTGCACCTGCCCATCCTCCAGGCCTACAAGCTGACCTCCTTGAAGAATTTAATTTCATGAAGATCCAGTTTCTGCCTTCTAAGTCTACGGCCACACGAGCGATTTTTCCCTGAGAAACACAGCTGGAAAACAAGCCCCAAAATATAGATAAGCTTCTGTAACATAGGGGTGGCCAAACACAGCTGTTTTTCCCTTTAGCGGGGGAGTTGTCTGTCGCATTCTCAAGGTCGGCCGCTGGAGGATAGAACCAGGCCTATTTTTTCTAGCTGGATTTCAAGCTAAATCGGTGGCCACACGTGCGTGAAAACACTCGCTGGTAGTATTCAAGACGTTTACGTAAAGATAGGGTATAATGTACAGAGCCTGATTATAATAATTTTAATCCGATTTTTTTTATTATTTCCATTTCTCTTGCTGCTATATTCGTGTGTTCTAGTAATTTTTTATACTTAAATTTTTTATATTTAAAATATCATGGATTATTACTTGGATAGCGAACTTTTGATCTTAGAAATAGAAAAATATCCATGTCTTTATGATGCACGGACAAAGGATTTCAAAAACCGGGAACTAAAAAGAGAAACATGGATGACCGTAACAAAGAATGTTATTGGGGAAAAATGGGACCAGATGGACGAAAATGGAAGAAATAAAATTGGTAATTAGTAAAACAAATTAAATTTTATTTTTTAAGTTACAAGTTATAACCTAAGTTGTAAGTAGGTGATAGTTATAACTAGATCGTGGATTATATACAATTGCATACAATATTTTCTGATTTGCATGTGTCTTTCTATTAAGTATATTATAAATAAAAATTGCATTCGCTTCAGAAAAAATATATTATGTAAAAGTTATATCCCCGCTTTACACATCTGAACAACAACAGAAACCTTATTTTAAATATGTTCTTTTGTTCAGGTAAGTAATATTTAGATCAATATTTAGATAAATAAGTAATATTTAGACCTATTTCTATTTGAAGTGCATATTTATATTTTTAAGTGTATATTTGCATGGATATTTTGCCATTTTTAAGTGCATATAATCCGCTGTCTTGTTATAACAAGAGGGCATTATACAAAACTTGCTAGTATACAATTTTAAAGAATTTGATACAAAATTATTGCTGTTATTAGTTAGTAGCTTGTACTGTGTACTCGTAACAATAAAGTTCCTATTCTGCAATGTTGCAAGAACGATTTTGCCAGGGCACTGAACCTGCAGGAGAACAGAAGTAACTTTTGAAACTGTCTCTGGTCTCAACTCCAATGTTGTTTCCTCTTGTTCCAATTGCAGGAATACTTTCTAGTGGGCATGACAGGGTGTCTTCAAAATTGTAACCATCGCGGTGTCTTACGAAATTGTGAAGCACACAGCATGCTTGTATAATGATGTCGGCCATATCAATACTAACATCGATTGCAACGATCGATATCAATACTAACATCGCATTACAGTATCACTTTTTCTAATTGCAACTTCAACCTTAGATAATAGAGTTTCAAATGAAGATATCGACATTCTATAATACTCAAAAAACTTGTCTGGGTATCCTTTCAGCTTACTGTGTAGAACTGTAAATTTTTCCCTTTACTGATCTCTCACTTATAAGAGGATGTACCCGGTACTTTCTTTGACGTTGTCGGCGAACAATTAATAAAGCACACAACGCGTTAACAGCATTTTCATTTATTGAAACTGGATTCATGTTGTACTGCAAAGCACAAACGACTGACCTCGCATGAAGAAACCGCACGTGTGGCCGGCGTAGATTTTCAAGATGCGGGAAAAGTCCCAGCGGGGGAAAAAAATGTCACATGCACGTGTGGCCGGCTGGTGTAGATTTTCAAGCGCGGGGAAAAGCCGTACCGGGAAAAATCGCTCGTGTGGCCGTAGCCTAACACCACTCCGTTATTTCAGCGTATGGACAAAGCAGGTTATTTCTCACTTTAAGAAACTCGACATTAAAATATACTTTGAGCGTTGTTTTGAAGTGACTGGAGGGTATTCACTGTCAGAGAGTTTTGGAAGGATCACTTTCACATCGTTGTCCGCTTCAAGATGATTGATAAGGCGTGGGAAGGGGTTACTAAGAGACTCCTCACTTCTGTTTGGAAGAAGCGTTGGCAGAGAGCGTTGTCGAATGTGACTTTGAGGGATTTGAGACAGTACCTGTGGAGACTATAAGTATAGTCAACGAGATTGCGTCTTTAGCCAATATCATGGGACTGGAGTTGGATAACAATGATATTGATGAGCTTGTGGAAGAGCACAACCAAGAGATGACCACAGAACAGCTTAAAGAATTGCACTGTCTTTCACAGAAAGAAGTTGTAGTGGAGAGTTTTTCAGTGGAGCAGGATGAAGAAACAGCAAAGCAACAATCTTCTAGAGTAATAAAAGAAATGCTGAAAGCATGGGAAACTGTTGCATCGTACGTTGAAAAGCATTACCCTATTAGTTTTTTTTCTAATTTGAAGGTTCAATAATGTTTTTGCAACATCCTTAATACATTTTGACAGTTATATTATTAGTTTATTTTTGAAAAACTGACAACAATTCAATTCTCGTGATTGCTTGTTTACATCGTCACTCTGATATTTCACTCTTAAATTATTTTTACATCTTTCCTCTGTTAGGGCTAATAGCGAGATACATAGTAGTGATTCTCGGGCAATGTAACAGCTTCCATCCATTTACTGTTGTCACCCCTATGCGAGGGGTTTTTCATCACTGTTGAATTATCAGCTTTAAAATTCAATTAAAAATCGAAATTTTAAGAGAGAGACTTGAAAGGAGGTTTATATGAATAAGAAAGCATTCATCTTCCAGATGATATAAATGTTTTCTTTCTAAAATAAAAACTCGAGGAGCATCGATATTACATCCACATATGGGACGATATTTCTTGAAAAACTGTGTTTCATTTTTTTATGAAAATATTAGTCTGATTTAAAATATTTTTAAACAAATGAGTTCTAGTTTGAAAGAGAAATGTCTGTAGTCTTAGATTGTAAAAAATGATCAAAGTTCTACGATAAATATTTGGCAAGTTATCGTAATCTGAAGATGAAAAAGCCAATATTTTCCCACAAAACGTAAAATTTAAAAAAAACTTAAAGTTCGACGAAGATGAGACATGTCTAACTTTGGTCTCCCCATTTTTCTGCATCCATTGATATTTCTCTCGACCCCATACTCCCAGCGGTTTCGGAGGAGATAGCGTGACAAGCTTTTGACAGCTGCGGCAGCAGGAGTTACATTTTTTTAGAATATTAGGGGCTTCGCCCCTAGGCTCGCTACGCTCGCTCCTCTGTGAGGGTCAGGGTCAAGGTCAAGGTATATTGAGTTTGTTGGAGTGCCATAGTCTTACGACTTTACCTCCAGTAGCAAGATATGTGCATCAGAACATATGTGCTCAGCAGTAAAATAAAAATATACAAATTAAGCCCTCATCAGATAAGTAAAATAAAAAATATAATAAGAATTAAAAGAAAATTCAAATATTTAGTAAAAATGAGTGTCCACCGGGATCGAACCGGGGATTATCACATACGAACAAAGCGCTCTAGCACAGCGCCAATCAGGGCACAGTAAGGTGATGAATAAGTTGCTAATAGCAAGATACATACGGGTGATTCTCGGGCAATGCAACAGCTTCCATCCATTTACTGTTGTCACCCTTATGCGAAGGGGAATCACTGTTGAATCATCACTGTTTCAGCTTTAAAATTCAATTAAAAATCGAAAATTTAAGATATACACTTGAAATGTGGTTTATATGAATAAGAAAGCTTTCAGCTTCCAGATGATGTAAATATTTTTTTTGTAAGATAAAAACTCGAGGAACATCGATATTATATCCACTTTGGGGACGATATTTCTTGAAAAACTGTGTTTCATTTTTTAATGAAAATATTAGTCTGTTTAAAAATATTTTTAAACAAATGAGGTCTAGTTTGAAAGAGAAATGTCTGTAGTCTTAGATTGTAAAAAGATGAAAATTCTACGATCATTTTTTGGCGAGTTATCGTAATCTGCAGATGTAAAAGTCAATATTTTCCCACAAAACATAAAATTAAAAAAAAAATTAAAGTCCGACGAAGATGAGACATGTCTTACTTTGTTCCCCACAGTTTTCTGCATCTATTGTTATCGGTCTCGACCCCATATCCCAGCGGTTTCGGAGGAGATAGCGTGACAATCTTTTGACGGCGGCGGCGGCAGCGGTTACTTTTTTTTTTAGAATATATATACATACAGGGCTAGATTTGAGGCGGAACGCCTCGGAACGGTGTTCCGGTACCTCTCTTTAGATACCTCTCTTTATCAATAATTTGGAATACCCCCCCCCCACACACACACACCCCGGAAGGTTACCGCTCCGACACCTCTATTTCTAGAAATCTAGCACTGTATACATATATATATATATATATATATATATATATATATATATATATATATATATATATATATATATATATATATATATATATATATATATATATATATATATATACAGTGGTACCTCCGAAAAGCGGACAGTCACGGGAACAAAAGTTTTGTCCGTTATTAGGAGGTGTCCGCTATTGGGGAAAACAACCTTTTTATAAAAAAAGTTCTTGCCCTTTTGTTTGACATTTGATTGAAAATTACGGATGCAATTTTAATTAAAAAGGAAAGATTAATTAGGTAAGAAAAGAATAACTATTTACTACTGTAACTTTTAATTGTGGCTGATCCTTTTGATCTTACATTAAATAATCCCAAAATACAATGTATTGGAGCTAAATTATTTTAATTACTACTGAAAAAATTTGTTAACAAAGTTTGATTTCTCATTTTTACACAGTAAACCTGTTTTTCAAGGTGAATCTTCATAAGATTTAGCTTTGCTCGTCCCTCCGAATCTTCATTGTTCAGAAAGAACCGTTTTGATTGTTCGCTGTATTTCAGTGGTTCCGAATAATTTTTGATTTTGCAGTCTTCCATTGGCGATTCCTCATCATCATCCTCAGAAAGGACAAGTGCTTTAGTGGTGTCTCGATGAATGAAATTGGAAACATGCAGATTTTCTTCCTAAATGGATAAATCGTCTTCGATCTTGACATACTCCAACGCATTTGAATTCATTTGAATTCAAATTGGCTACTAGATCCACAAGTTCTTTTCGCTTTTTTCAGTAGTACTGTCAGTTGCCACTTCACTTATACTCAAAAATCCCGCCTTCTTAACACATTTGAGAACGCACTCAGGTTCCACCTTTTTAAGGACTGACGTAGTCCAGGAAATTACATTCAAAACAGATACCGATTTTGCCAACTCTTCGCTGGATTTGCAGGAGATAATCCGTGAAAACACATGTCTCAGAAGCAGTTGTCTGTATCGAACTTTAAAGCTGTGGATAATTCCCTGATCAAGTGGCTGTAGCATCGAACGAAGTGGTATTAGGAGGCAAGAAAATTAAATTGACACTTTTCCGCTTTAAATCATCAGGATGGGAAGTAGCATTGTCCATGAACAGAATGATTTTTCTCTTTTGTTTTTTCCTTTTTGTTATCTAACTCCACCAGCCAATCGCTCATTGTCTCAGCGGTCATACAGGCTTTCTTATTTGACTTCCCCGAAACACTAAGTTTTCGTACATCAATGTTCTTGAATCATCCAGGCTTCTAAGGAAACATCTAGGCTTTGTAAAGACGCATAAGCATATATTTTTAGCTTGCTTGTTAGAATAATTTTGAAATGTTTGCCAAAATAATTGAAAGTTTTTCAAAAATACCTGTCCGCTATTCAGAGTGTCCGCTATCCAGAGGGAATAACATGGATTGTCCTATATAAAAGGACCGGGACTCGTAAAAATGTCCGTTAATTAGAGGTGTCCGCTATTCGGGAGTGTCCGTTAAGGGAGGTACCACTGTATATATATATATATATATATATATATATATATATATATATATATATATATTAAGGATAATTCAGAATCACAAGGAAATCAAACTCTAAATTAAAAATGTCACCTGTAGAATTATCACACACATCTTCTAGAATAATATGCAAATTACAGGAAGCCACTGGATGATGCCGATAGTACGTCACAATGATGAGAGTGTAAGACAGGGGTATATAACGAATGGTAGCAAAGAAGTAAAATTGTTCACAAGCGTTCTGTAAGCCGCTCAGTGCCATAACAGAATAGTTATGACACAGAGGACGCATGTGGATGATTTTGTACGTGGTAGAATTATCGGCCGCCTGGAATGTGGGCGGACTCAGATGGAAGTATCCGAGGAACTTGGAATTGCCCAAAGTGTCATCTCTAGGCTTTGGCAACGATTCCAAGATGATGGGAACGTCAGTAGACGTTACAGTACAGGTCGCCCCCGAGTTACAATGCCGAATGAAAACCGGTATTTGGCAGTAACTGCCAAAAGAAGTAGACGGAGCACAGCATCCGACCCGTCTCGTCAGCTATCTGAAGCCACGGGTACCACAGTTTCAAGGCAAACCGTGTACAGATGTTTGGAAATATTTATGATGGAAATATTGGTCTATATGCTCGCAGGCCTGTCAGATGTGTTCCGCTCACGACAACTCACTGTCGTCAGCGATTAGCCTGGAGTAGAGAACATGCAATGTGGACATTGTCACAGTGGGCTGGTGTGATGTTTTCCGACGAGTCCAGGTTTAGCTTGCAGTCTTATTCACGTCGCACTTTCATATGGAGAACGCAAAGTACCCGTTACCACCAAGACAACATCATTGAACGACACCGTTACGGTAGTGCAGGATTCCTCGTTTGGGGTCGAATTATACTGGGCTCCAGAACAGATCTGCATGTTCAAATCGGAACCATGAACGACCACATTTATCGGGAAATCATTCTGGAACAACATGTACGTTTGTTTAGGGGTGCCATAGGTTCAGAATTTGTGTTTATGGATGACAACGCCCGTCCTCACCGAGAAAACGTCGTAAACGAATGCCTTCAATCTGGGGATATCACCCGTTTGGAATGGCCAGCATTGTCACTTGGCTTGAATCCGATAGAGCATGTGGGACATGCTTGGCCGTTGAGTTTCAGCCCGTCAACCACCGCCTACACGTGTACCGGAACTTGGGAGAGCATTGGTTGCTGAGTGGAGTAATCTTCCCCAAGATCAGCTCGATAATTTGATACTCAGCATGCCTAGGCATTGTACGGACTGCATTTCATCGCATAGGAGACATACAATGTATTAACCATCATACCAACCATGTAACATTTTGTAAAGGAGACATTTACAAGCAAACATATCTCCTTTACAAGTTTTTGTAAAGGAGATATTTTTTACAATTGCTCCAGGGAGCAAAACTCGTAGTTTTTATGAATGATATCATACTTACACCATCTTTTTTGTTCTTTATCTTTTGTTTAACAAATGGGCTTTATCAATAAGTCACGTTTGTTTTGTTTCTGAAGCTTTATTTGCCGGAGCTGGCACTATCCTTAATTTATGGACATGAGTGTGTGTGTATACAGAGGCTGTTCAGACATTTTTAGACGATGTATATTGTATTCACAAAACTAAATTACATAAAATTCTTGTGTTTTAAATGTTCTATTTGATATCCCTTATTCTGAACTATCTTTCGACACCGCAATTTCCAGGATAATAATGCCTTTTGAAGTGTCAGAAGAGGTATTCTATCCCATTCCTCCTGAACAGCTTTCCAGAGTCCTGTAATGGTTTTGGGACGACGCTTGGATAATGCAGATTTTAAAAGTCCAAAAGCACAAAAATCCACAGGTGATACATCGCGAGATTTAGTAGGGATATCAGTGAAGGGTATGGCCTTGATACCAGTTTTTTGTTCCATTTCTTTTAGGAAATTTACAGTGGATTTTGATGTGTGACTGCTAGCTTTGTTCTGACGGAGTCTCACAGATTGATGGCACTGTGGGTAAAGCGATGGTATTTCATTCAGAAAAATTGGCGATAAAATATGTTCCTGATAGTATTTGGAGTTAATCTTGACATTTTTTCCCACTCTCTTTATTTTTAACTTGCCATTATAAGAAAAACCAGCAACAATAATGAATCCCATAGAAAAACTTTCTTTCGATTCTTTGATCCATGTACTTAAATTTTTTTCTCCCCTTTTATGATAATAAATGGCTTTTTTTGTTGCAATCATTTAAATACACCCTTGATTCATCTATTGTGACAATTGTTTTCTATTTTTCTTTGGATAAGTGTTTCTCATATAGAATTCTGCAGCGTGTCCTGCGTTCAGCGATATTATTTGGAAGAAGACGATGCACATTGCGTTTTTTCGCTTTCTTAAGATTTAAATCAACGTTTATTATTTTGTTTACAGTGGACACCGAGCATTTTAATGATTTTGCAACTGTCCTTTGACTAGGGGGATTTTCTTTTAACATTAAACAACGTACCTTTGCAATAGTCGAAGATGTCCGTTTTTTCCTGGGATACTTGTTTGGAATTTTTGTCCCACTTGAGGCTCCAATTTGACGTTTGTTTCCTTTCTTGTTGACGATATTACCTATCGACGCTTTAGATATCACAATACCATGACTCTCACATCGTTTTTGGATAACGGAGTATGCATATTTCAATTCGGAAAGAGCATAAATGTAGCCTTCGAACCATTGCTTTGTTAAAAACGCCATTTTGAATAAAAACAAAACTTTCAAGCCGCAGACGATAATTTTGACTTTTAAAAACATAGTACAGTTGCAATTATTTCTTTTGCAGCAAACGATTTTTTATTACCGCTTACCCAAATCGTCTAAAAAATGTGCGAACAGCCTCTGTATATATATATATATATATATATATATATATATATATAAGAAATAAACATCCTCTGATTTTGAATGTAAACTCATTTAGTATTAGGTCTACGGTTATATAATTTTAGGCTATGAAAGAAAAAAAAAATACTCAGGGCTTTTTTTAGGGACGGGGCTCCCCTACTGCTCTCCCACGCAGCCACCATTGATATATATATATATATACAGTGTGTAACAAAATTATAAGACCACTGTGGATTTTGTGATTTTTACTATAAATGGTATGATTTTTTTTAAAAATTAAATTAGGCTGATGTTAATAACTGAAATATAAAATATATGTACATTATTTTTAAGAGATATTTAAATATACTACTTATTTTATCAACAATTTCAAATTTTTCCAATCAAATATCTGTAACAAAATTATAAGACCACTAGTTTAAAAATTTTTTCTAATAAAACTAATATGATGTTGATCCACCATTTTTCTGAATAACTTCAAATACTCGATTTTTCATTGAATTAATTATGTTTTCGAGCAAATATTTGGGAATTTTGTTCCATTCATCCATGATAGCTAGTTCCAATTCATGACACAGAATCATACTGACGGTTATTTGCATATACTTGACGAGCCAAATGGCCCAACAAGTTTTCGGTGGGATTCAGGTCTGGGCTAAGGCTTGGCCAGTTTAAGACCTCGATTTTTTTTTCTTTTTGAAACCAGTTTTTAGTTGATTTAGACACATGGCATAGCGCATTGTCTTGCTGAAATTTCCAGTTTGATCCTCCTAAAAGTGGGCCAAAAGGTATAAAGTGTTGGTAAAGCAGTTGTTGATAACAAATGGAGTCCATTTTTTCAAGAACTCGCTGCAGATCACATTTCCCATCATATGCAAAAGCTCCCCACACTATCACAGAACCACCACCCATCTGTCTACTGAAGAAAACCCGAGGTTCCGTTCGTAAATTATGCCAGTAGGAAATACTATCGTCCGGGCCATCCAAATTAAATTTTTTTTCGTCGGAAAAAATAATATTTTTCCAAGCAGCACCCCAGGTCATGACTTCCTTTGCCCACTTCAACCTTCCTTCTTTATGATGCTTTAAGTCTTGGTTTTCTTTTTAATTTCCGAAGAGCAACATTTGAATTTGATCTTAAAGTGCGCCAGAAACAAAATGATTCGAATACAAGAACATATAACTTTATTCCAGCAATAACATGACCTTACAGCTCAAGGAATAGTAGGAATAATTGGTTGAAGTTGGCCCGAAAATCACAAATTTTTTACACTTTAAAATACAACTCAAAAGACATAAACATGGAAATATGGTATAACATTATAAACAAATATCTGGAGAAAAATAAAAATGGAATGGTACACTTAAAGGAAAACACTAATAACAACAGATGTAAAGACGTTCCGAATACAGATACAAGTAAAAATATTGTGCAGGTCTCAGTCCCTGATATGTATCACAGTCTGAAAGTTTTCAGAGTCCTGGACGGGTACAGTTCAACTTGTAAAAGTCTCAAAAGTTATTATTTTTTCACAGTTTTTAGTCGTAGTATGGATTAGTCGTTTTGGATATCTCCAGGGTTGTAGTCACTTTCAGAAATATAATGTTCTTGGTTGTTTATTGTCCGTTTCACATTAGTTATTCACTTTTCTTTACGCAAAACACTTTCTACACTCATGGACGAAAACTTTAGCGCACCAAGAAATAATTGCGGGATCGTAACGAAACTTACAATGAAGGTACATGTCGGGGATATATGCAAATGATTAGAAATGCAGCGTGATTGCGCATTACGTATAGCCGGTAGAGGGCGTTGAACATCGTACTCTGTGGAGTATAAAACAGGTAACCAAAGCTTGTTTGAGTGTGCTGAATCATTTACAAAGGAAGAGCTGAGATAGACATGCCATTACACTGTGTTCAAAGACAATATAAGCAGTTGTCGCAGTTTGAGAGGGGAGAATCGTCGGGATGATGGAAGCTGGGTGGTCAGCTAGGCGAATACCTCGTCAATTAGGCCGCTCTGATTGTGTTGTGAGGAAGTGTTGGGACCAGTGGACCCGAGAGATGTCATGTACACGAAGACCAGGCTCAGGACGCCCTCGACAGACCAGTCGTCGAGAAAACCGCCACATCGTAAGAAATGCACGCGTACAGCCAACTGCTTCATCGGCCGCCATCCAGGCACAGGTAGAACCTTCACTAGGGGCCTCTGTGTCTTCTCGAACCATACGAAGGCGGCTGGCTGAAGGACAGTTGGTATCGCGGCGCCCATTACGTGTGCTGCCCTTGACGCCCACCCATCGACGCTTCCGTTTGGAGTTTTGCCGCGCACGAGGAAACTGGACTGCAGCGGAATGGAACCAGGTCGTCTTTAGCGACGAATCCAGATTCAATCTCGGCAGTGATGACAATCGTGTTCGTGTGTGGAGAGCCCGTGGTGAACGCTTCAATCCTGCCTTTGGTGTACAGCGACACATCGCTCCCACAGCTGGTGTGATGGTATGGGGTGCCATTGCCTACAATACACGGTCACCCCTAGTATTGTTCCGTGGCACCATGACAGCCCAGCGGTATGTTCATGAAATCCTGCAACCACATGTGTTGCCACTCATGCAACGGCTCCCAGGAGCCATTTTTCAACAACACAATGCTTGGCTTCATAGGGCAAGGGTGTCACAAGACTGTCTCCGCACTGTTACTACCCTTCCTTGGACTGCCCGATCCCCAGATTTGTCTCTCATCTAGCATATCTGGGATCATTTGGGACGACGAGTTGGGCATCCCACGAGTTTGAACGAACTAGAGGCAAGGTTACAGCAAATATGGAACGAAATGTCTCAAGACATCATACAGAACTTGTATGACTCAATGCCCGATCGTATCGCATCGTGCATTCGCGCTAGAGGGGGTCCAACGGAGTATTAACTCCTCCGTTCTTTTGCCTTTTTCTCTGAAATAAATTATCCTTTTTCTTTGATTTTCTTATCATTTACTTATATCAAAGTAGTCATTACGTATGTGAAATTTCGTTTCATTTTGACGACTCCTTCTTGGTGCGCTAATTTTTTTGTCCATGAGTGTATATATATATATATATATATATATATATATATATATATATATATATATATATATATATATACACAAAGTGGAACCTCGCATAACGAGGAAAATAAATCGTAAAAAAATGGCTCGCTTAAATAGCAACATTTCGCATAACGAGTGACGTGCAAGGAAATCCCCTCTTCACGTCACCAGGATCATCAACGGCCAAAGAATCATTATTTAAGGGCAGTCATGCATGATTCGAAAAGCAAATATCATGGGACTGGAGGACAATGATGTTCGAGAAGCAAATGTCATGGGGCAATGATATTGAGGAGCTTGTGGAAGAGCATAACCAAGAGCTGACCACCGAACAGCTAATAGAATTGCAGTGTCTTTCACAGCAAGCAGTTATAGAGGAGAGTTTGTCAGTGGAGAAGGACGAAGAAACAGCAAAGAAACAATCTTCTGGCGCAATAAAAGAAATGATGAAAGCATGGGAAACTGTTGCATCGTAAGTTACAAAGCATCATCCTGATAAGACGGTGGCTATGCGCTCTATAAATTTATTCAATGACAATGCGGTGACACATTTTCAGCAAATTTAGCCCCCTCTAGCGCGAATGCACGATGCGATGCCCGATCGTATCGCATCGTGCATTCGCGCTAGAGGGGGTCCAACGGAGTATTAACTCCTCCGTTCTTTTGCCTTTTTCTCTAAAATAAATTATCCTTTTTCTTTGATTTTCTTATCATTTACTTGTATCAAAGTAGTCATTACGTATGTAAAATTTCGTTTCATTTTGACGACTCCTTCTCGGTGCGCTAATTTTTTTGTCCATGAGTGTATATTTTATTTTTTTATCATTGGTTTTCAATTTCAATTTTTTCTCTAGATCATGTACACAAAAATATTAAAAGTTCTTTCAGCAATTAGTAGAATAAATTTACCAAATGCTGTCAAAATTAACTTTTAATATCAATACCAAATGTCTGGTACCTGATGTTGCAAAAATTCGAACAAACATACAAATACCAACAATTGACACTGACATTCAACTGTTGTGGAAAAAAAATCAAGACAATACAAACATAAATTTGAGGTATGTTGACCTGTTGTGAGTACATCCTCGTGAGCGTTTACCAAAGGGAAGGTGCTTCCATCCTGAAACTCAAGTTGAGCAAACTGCACAAAATGAAAAGGGGCAGGCAAGTTTCTCAAACATGAAAGGTAAAGGCAACTGTTCAAAGGGAACATTTGAACAGTGCGAAGAGACAGGGAGGAGAGTGAGTGGAAACCCCAGTATAAAAATCAGTAATATTTATCCAGTACATAATATTTTTCATATAAAATGTAGTAAGCTTCAAAATGTAAAAAAAAATTATGTGAGTTTCACTTACACTCACGGGGTTTCTTCAAAATTAACTAGGATGGCGATAGGACAGGAATGCTAAAATAGAAAGATTAAGGATAGCTGAATGATTTACATATTGGCGACTTATTCGTGGCGTAGTTTGAACTTTTCAGGTGAATAGTAAAATCTCAATTTTGATGAATGTACAATTTCAGTGGGTTTTTTTGTGTGGTAATTTTCTTTATCAATTTCATAATTAACTTCAAATAATTTACTAATAATCTGGTAAGGTCCTGAATAAGGTGAGGTTAACTTTCTAGTGTTTGGGTATTCGAATTCCTCATATATTACTTAGTCTCCAGGTTGAAATTTAGATTCTTCAAATCTAGTATCGTATCTCGTCTTATTTTTCTGGTGGTATTCAAGACTTCTGGTTTTAGCTAAAGTTCTTGCTTCATTAAGTGGAGGATAAGTATTTTGGTCAATTGGAGAATCAAAAGGAAGTTTTCCGAATAATATAATGTAGGCAGGGATGAACTTAGTTACGGTATGAGGTGAGTTGTTATATTCAGTAACAACTTGCTCTAGTACTTTTGTCCACGGAACCTTTTTAGAAGTAGCATTTACCTTACATTTTAGGCGGGTTACAAGGGATTGATTTACCCTCTCCACTTTTCCGTTGGTCTGGGGATGATGAGAAGAAGTCAAAAGTTGTTTCACATTATGGTTTTTAAGAAATTTCTTTAATCTGGATTATGTAAAAGCTGTGTTTCTATCGCTTAATACTTTCTCTGGAATTTGCACATCAAAAATTTGACTTGGACAATTTGCATATGTTTTTGAAGTTACGCTCTTTGAGGGAAATGTCCATACATATCGGGTTGCATGATCAATCACTATATGCAAGTATTTTTTAGTTGAGTTGTAATAATTAAACCCTCCTACTGTATCAATAGATAAACATTCAAAAGGTTGGTCAGTTGAGGGCACTTCTTGCAGAGTCCAAATCGTTTCTGTTTTTCTTTTTATTTAACTGGCAAGTATGACAATGTTTCACGAAATTTCCTATATCTTCATTAATATGGGGCCAATAATATTGAGGGGTAATTAAATTTAGCATAATTTGAACTCCTGGATGTCCGAAATTTTCATGGGTATTAGTTAACGATTTTAATCTTGAGGATTTAGGTACTACAATTTTACAAAAGTTCTTTTTCTTAATTGCCATCATGTCATTAATTTCTTTATAATTTTTACCACACACATTGTCAATTTTCTGTTGTTGAATTATTTCATTCATATATAGTAAATGTACACAGTGTTGGAGATGTTGAGAAACGGGATGTCTTGAAAGCACATTCACCTCAATGTTGGTAGAACCCTTCTGATATCTAATTTCGTAGTCATACATGCTTAATTTAAGGGACCAGCGGAATAACCTACCTTTTAAATTTTTAACATTTTTTAACCAAACAAGTGCCGCATGATCAGTATGTGTGACAAATTTTTGCCCATGGAGATAATAATGAAATTTGTCTAATGCGTCAACAATACCTAAACATTCCAATTCTGTAATCGCGTAATTCTTTTCATAATCTCTTAAAGTTCTCGAATGGTATGATACAGGGTGAAGAATATTATTTTCATCTGGTTGCTTCAAAACAGCTCCACAGCACTTTGGGAAGCATCAACATATAGGTGACATGGTTTACTAGAATCGTATAACTGTAACACTGGTTTTGATATTAAGATTTCTTTCAACATATCAAAAGCTTGTTGACATGTTTCATCCCAATGCCACACAACATTCATTTTCAGTAATCTATTAAGAGGAGCTCTAATTTTGGCATATTTGGGAATGAATCGGCGATAAACATTTACACTACCGAGAACTCTTTGTAACTCTTTGGTATTATTAGGATTTTTCAATTTTTTAATAGTTTCAATATTATGATTATCAGGAATTACTCTACCATTTTTTACTTTATAACCTAGAAATTTTATCTGATCTTTAGCAAACACACATTTCCCTTGGTTTAATTTAATATTTTCTCTTTTAAACACTTCAAATAATATACTTAAATGTTCCAAATGTTCTTTCTCAGAAGAAGAGTAGACAATTATGTCATCAAAGTAGTTACATGCAAAATCAATTTTGTTTTTTGTTAAAATTTGCCTAATGGTTCTGTTAAAAAAGGCTGGAGCATTTTTTAGTCCAAAGGGGAGCCTTAGCCACTCGAATAACCCAAAGTTTGTACTGAAAGCCAGCTTTTCAGTATCTGCGGGGTGAATGGGAATATGCCAGAAACCAGATCTGAGGTCAAGGGTAGAAAAAATTTTGGCGTTACTCAATTTATCTAATAAAGTATCAATTCTGGGCAAAGGTTCTGCATCTGTTTTAGTAAGGGAATTCAATTTTCGATAATCAATACACAATCTCGTTTTCTTACCTCCTCTCGCTTAAGCACGAGACAGACGAGAGAACTGTATGGGCTACAACTTTCTTTAATTATGCCTGCTTTCAACAATTGATCAATTTGTGATTTAATTTCCTCCTCCTCCTTAGGGGAAGTTCTATAGGGTCTTAGAGAAACAGGCAAGTTAGATGTTAAATTAATTCTTTGGGGTTCAATATTGATACAACCAACATCATATTTATTTTTGGATAATACAGATGAATTTTTAATTAACAAGTTTTCTAAATTATTTTCTTTTCGACTAAGATTCTGAGAAACAACATTGGTTACAGAGTCAACAGTTTTAGATATGGTATCATTTAGAATTATATTCTCATTATCATTTTCATAGTTATTTTGTACAAAATACTCAGGTTGAGGACTGGACTTATTTTGGCTGTTGAACAGTCCACCTTGGAATTGAATATGGAGTGACATATTTGCTTTTGGCATATTACCTTCATTATTAATTATTACAGATTTTTGTTTTACCTTTAGGTTTTTACAATCAATATCAATTTCATAATTTTTACATTCATTTAGACCTAATATTACATAATCCAAGTTATTGTCAATTATATATAACACAATATCTCTAACAATGTTACCTATTTTCATTTTAACCTTACATATTTTGTCCATTACAATATGACCCTGGGTTTGAACTACTCTTATACCTCTTACTCTGGTTATTTTCAAATTTAACTGTCGAGCAGTTCTGGTGGACATCACTGACAAAGTTGCTCCACTGTCTATGACACAGTCTACATATTTATTGTTTGACAAATAACCTGACACCTTCAATAGTCAGGAATTAGGAGTATTCTCTGAGGGTGGTTCAATTGCAAGGGGTGAAGTCCTTTCATTACCAGCTCTTTCAATTCTAAATGGACAAATTTGATGCCAATGAAAAGCATTTGGAATATCTCTTTCTGTACACATTCTACATGGAGTGGGAGACAAAGTAGATGAATTATCATAATTATGATGGCTAGAAAATCTAGGGTTATTGCTCTGATAGCTAGGATTAGATGGTCTTTGGTATTGGTAGTAATTATGAGGTCTCTGGTAAGTATTTTGCCTTGGGGCATACGTTCTAACATCATTTGTATATCTTGGTACATCTAACCTATTCCAAGTTTGGAAATCATTCCTAAAGTAATCATTTCTGCTTTGAATTTGGTGAGTTCTAACAAAGGGAGTCATATATCTAGGTGAGTCATTACTTCTAGGTTGTGGATCTTCCCTTATTTTTACCAGTCTGTGAGCTTGATCAAGCCAAACAATTGGGTCAGAAGGCGAATCAATAGTCATTAATGATTTTAGTTCTCTGGGGAGGCCATCTGTCAAACCTTCTATGATCATTTCATTACTCAGTTTTAAATTTCTCCCAATCTCTAATTTTTTCCTAAAATATTTTGTAATATCATCGCCATTATCATTAAATTTTAACCCTGTAAATTCACTAAGGGTGGTTAAAGTAGGGGTAAAAAAATTTTCTTTTTATACCGTCACTAATTCTGCAGAATTATTAACTTTATAACAATTCTGTATATACACGTTAAGTGCGTTACCCTTTACATAACGTGAAAAATTTTGTAATTTCCACTGTTCATCTCTATTCCCTTCAATACATTTTTTATCAAAATAATTTAACCAAGATTTTATATCCATATTGCCGTCTGAATCAAAAGGCACAATATTTAATTCTGTTTCACTACTTGCGATTCTTAAAGAATCGTCAAGCTCAGTATTTGGTTTGGCAGTCGCCATTTTGTTTTACAAATATAAGATATCAAAACGAAAATACTTAAATTATTTCAAATATAATAATTAACATAATTATATCACTTCAGAAAACAAAAGAAATTCAATGATTGAGATATTATAAGAATTAAAATATTATGGCGAAAAATCCGAGGATAAGAATGTTACACATAGAAGTCGTAGAACAAATTCTTGAAGCTTATTTTTATTATCTGCACAGCGTTCGGCGTGCATACAGAAATCAAGGCAAAAATGGGAAAAAAATCACAATCTTGAAACTTGGAACACTTCCTTGAGGTATGACGAAAATCTTCACTGAGTAATCAAATCACAGCAGAATAGCTTTCTTCTTTCATTGATAACTTGTTAAGAAACGAAACTAAGCCATGAAGACAAAGAATAGATTCCACTGTGGACGATTTCTTTTAACTTGATCCAAATAGAAACGTGTTCCAAACGCCGAACTTGGTTCTTGATCCTGTCCGACTGGTGAGATGACCCGAATGGTCATCTCCTGAAATAAGCATCGTGGCCGAAAACAAAATGATTCGAATACAGCATATAACTTTATTCCAGCAATAACATGACATTACAGCGCAACGTCAAGTTTTCATCTGGCGAGCGTAGAAGTAGCTATCAACGGGTTGCCAGAAATTGGCGAGGTAGGTTAGTATTGGCAAAGGACGGAAAGGTTACCATAGAGTAAAATAACTCTGATTACAGACGATTAGAGGTGGTTAAAATTTATTACACACACACACACACATATATATATATATATATATATATATATATATATATATATATATATATATATATATATATATATATATATATATATATATATATATATATATATATCTCAAAACTTTCCTGCAAGAATTCAGGGGAAACTTTTTAAACTTAAGATCGTATTTTAATTTTCCAGCTTTCAAGATTGAGATTGGAACTTCATTAAATTTAAGTCTCTCTGAGAAAGACTACAGTGCACTTTTTAAACCGCGAAAACAGGTTTTGCTACCCCCAACAATAGCAACTGAAACTGGTAATAGTGTAGCGGCCCCCGTTCTCACCCCATTCAATAACACAATAGCCAGCGATATTTCAGTTGAAAGACTTGAAAGGGTCCTCGAGAAACTTCTTGCTATTGAGGCTGCAATCTCAAAAATACGAAACCATGCTATAGAAACCGGTATAGACTTCATGGCCCTTATGAGCTTGAATAGTAAACTCCCAGCTCTAGTGGCTGGTTCCCAGGGGGCACCCTCTTTTCTTTAATCTCTCGTAAGGCAGTTAGGATACTGAGTCGGAACATTGATGGCCTCAAAACCAAAACTGACGAACTTAGGGATTTCCTCATCGATAACCCTGTTGATTTGGTCCTGCTACAGGAGGTTAGAAATCGCCATGCGAGGTACCTTAAAATCCAAAATTATAATTTAATACACACGCCACGTGTTGACAGCAGTAATAATAGTACCCTACCTTATGGAGGTACAGCAATCTATATCAAGAGAAACATTAAATTTGATCATATCCCCAGTCTTAATTTGAATATTCTTGAAAACACCATAGTCAAAATTTATCCTACCCCCAATAATCTATCTACATTGCTAGCATCTATCTCAGGGCAGCTTATAATTTTTCGGCCAGTCTTGATATTCAAAATTGATTCCCCCTAGGTGATAAAGTTATTTTGGCTGGGGATTTTAATGCACACCACCCACGCTGGAATTGCGCGTACAATAGAAATTTCATCTGTAGGTATGGAAGGGAAATTAATGAATACTGTAATGATAATAGTATAGATATAGCTTTCCCACCGACCCCTACCCGTTTCGGCCACTCTGGTTCTCAGTCAGTCACTGATTTTGCACTTTTAAATAATATTAATTTTCCTTGTGACATTACCACAATAGACGCTCTTTCCGCTTACCATATTCCAATTATTTTAAATTTACATACTAATACTCCCTTCCCTTCTATACTAACCCCCCACTTCATAAATTGGATTGACTATACTAATAATGTTTTTAACTCACCCCCTCCTTTCAATAGTATTAACTGTAAAGAGGATATAGATAAAGCTGTTACCTCCATCACTGACAATATCAATAATGCGCTTAGCTCTGCCAAGACTCACATTCCCCCAAATAACTATAATAAACTCCCACTGTACATTAAAACGCAAATTAGAAATAGAAATCAAATTAGGAAAATTTGGCAGCGTACGGGCGATCCGTCAGTGCGCGGTGATTTTCATAGACTTAATACTAAAATTAAAAATGATATCAAAAATTATAAAAATAAAAATGGACTGTGTTTATTGAGTCACTTGCTCCCTCGGACAATAGCATTTGGAATTACCTAAAACGTATTAAGAAACCGGCTACCCCACTCCCCCCTTTTAACTCCCCTTCTGGCATTCTGACGAGTGACTCGGACAAAATTGAGGCCTTGGCAAATAACTACGAAAATCAGTTCTCCCCCCCCACCATAATGTCTTTTGCCCATACACTATTGATAAAGTTGACGACATTCTCAGACAGTTTTACAACAATAGGCTGTCTTCTATCAATAACGAACCTCTTGAACTCACCACCCCTGCTGAAATTCAAAATGCTGTCATCTCGCTTCCTAATAATAAAGCACCTGGAATTGATAACATAACTAATTCTGCTATAAAAAACTTACCTATAAATTACGTTAACATTTTATGTAAGCTCACCAATAAAATTTTCGAATTTAAGTACTTTCCAATAGCATGGAAAACTGCGATAATTATACCGATTGGGAAACCTAGCGAGGATCCCTCCATTCCAAAAAATTATCGTCCCATTAGTTTACTCTCCTCTCTTAGCAAGCTGGTTGAACATATACTGTGTAAAAGAATTAACAAGTTCTTGGATGATAACAATGTCATTATTAATGCACAATTTGGCTTTAGAGCCCAACATTCCACTACGCATCAGCTACTCCGAGTAACGGAATACATCCATGATGGATTCCAGAATCGGGTGCAGACTGGCGCAATTCTCTTCGACATAGAAAAAGCGTTCGACCGCGTATGGCATAGCGCACTAATTTATAAACTAATTAAACTTAAAATGCCATCTGCTATTATTCATCTAATTCGTTCTTATCTGCTTAACAGAACCTTTAAAGTTCGCCACACAGAATCAATTTCCTCACTTCGTAACATTAATGCTGGAGTTCCTCAGGGCTCCAAGTTAGGACCTGTTTTATTTAATATATTTATTAATGATATCCCACATTCTCCACACACTACACTAGCCATGTTTGCGGACGACACGGCAATCTTAGCGAAGCATCGCAATACTAAATATATGAACAAGCAACTCCAAAGTCATGTTGACATTCTTGAACGTTGGTTCGAACGGTGGAGAATTAAACTAAATCCTGCTAAAACGAAAGCCATATTTTTTAGCTATAACAGGATTCCACCTCCGCCGTTCACAGTATGTGGTTATCTGGTACACTTTGAGAGAGAGGGGAAATACCTTGGAGTTTACTTGGACAGCAGGCTAACCTGGAGAAAAAATATGGAATGCATTATTAGAAAGTTCTTTATGGCACGTAGGGATATCGCACACCTCTTGTATCAGAACCAAATGAGTATTGATAATAAACTTTTATTGTATAAAACCGTGCTTCGCCCAATTCTGATGTATGCTGTTCCAGTTTGGGGCTCAGCAGCTGACACTCATATCCAGAGACTGCAAACTATACAAAACAAAACTCTTCGTGGTATCAGAAAGGCGCCATGGTGCCTACGTAACGCTCTTATTCATGGGGATCTGGCTATCGAACCTATTCGGCATCATATTAAAGATCTGGCTACGAACTTTTACAATAGGATATACTCAATTAATAACGAAGAACTTGCTAACCTGCCTGATTATGATCCTAGGGAGTGCTTTAGGTGCCCGAAAGCTACTTTGGTTTTGAACCCCGGCCTGGTTCCTGCTCGGTAATTCCTTTCCTTATAAAAATTCAAAGTTTCAATAACCCGGCTACTTCTGGTTTCTGACCTGTCTTTCTTTTTCGATCGTTCCTCTTTCTACCATGCGATTCCCCCTCGGACCAGCTGTTTGCTGGAGAAGGGGATTGATAACCCATTCCCGAAATTCCAATCCTGCTTGCTTTCCTTTTTGATTTCGCTACTCGCACCGTACGGACTTCGGACCTACCGCCCTTTCGTGTAACTTCCACTAACTTGTTTTTTATCCCATTCATATTCCAAATTTCCCGTCTTCTAGTTTTTGATTTTTTATTATTATTATTAATATTATTACTATTATTGTTTATTTATATAATCTCTTGTTTCACCCCTTGTTTAATTTATTCATTATCATTTAAGCATGAAGCTACAGAAGGAGGAGCAGCTCAGTGTTAAAAATGTGTCTCACATTTTGTCGCCGCCACTAGATGGCGCACGCGTGTAATAGAGGGCGGCTTAGACACGGACAACCATACGCTTTAATATGGATTTTTCGTATTTTTCCTAGCGAAAACAAGTTGTTTTATTTCAGTGCGTATTTAATATGAATTTATTTATTCAATTTAACAATTGTTTATTTTCATTCAAAATCTTTATTTCAAGTGCTTTTTTTGCTACAATTCATTAAAATTCTTAAAGGAAATGAGTAAATAAACATTTTAAGAATAATTGTGTATTGGTTTCAGAATAAATGAGTTCAGAATTTTGTAATAATTTAATAATTAAGGAAATGAAATTACAGAAAAGAATTGTGAAGAAATTTTTTTATCATTGCTCATAATCTCTTATGGAAACAAAATGTGAGAAATAATACTGATTAACCAAAACACACACACATAGTAATATAAGAATATTTTTATTTGCAGATAAGTATGAATAATACATCATATATAACAGGCCTTTAAAAAGAAAAGCAACATTTTCTATCAATCACAAATAAATTCTTATCAGGACTAATAAAATAGGAAGTCAATTCAGTATTTAATCAGACAATACTTTAAAATATCTTCCTTTGGAAAAAAAAATCTGTCAAAGCATCTCAGATTACACTTTTTAAAACTGGAGGTATAATCGTCAAGTTGGTAAATTACTGAATACAAATTTTTTCAGCAAATTAAAAAGAAAAAAAACAAATAACTTTGACAAGGACAAATCAGCTATATTTTTGAATTTTCACAAAGTACGCATTTTATTGCATAAGCAGATTTTGTACGCAGATTTTGCATAAGCATTTATAGTAACAACATTGTTTATCATACAATGAAAACTTATTTACTTATCAGCTAACTTAATAGTGATTAAATTAAATATTATGGTTCCAGCATTGTCAGAAATTACCTTCAAGTTGGTAAATTATCGATTACAAATATTTTCAGCAAATTAAAAACAAAAAACCACAAATAACATTCATAAGGACAAATCAGCTATATTTTCGCATTTTCACAAAGTATGGGTTTCATTGTACTCACAGTAAAAAGATAGGAAACTATTAATTTTTTAAAAAATTATACTCAACAGATTTTTCATAAGCATTTATAGTAACAACATTGTTTATCATACAGTGAAAACTTATTTACTTATCAACTAACTTAATAGTGATAAAATTCAATATTAAGAAAAAGTTAACTGGAAATATTTTATTTCTGCGCACAATTTTAAAAAAATGATGGCTTTAGTTCAGACGTGTAGCTCAATTTGCCATAACCACAAAATATATTGAATAGAAGAAAAGTATTTCATAATTATAAAGAACTGAAATTAACAACATACACTATTAATACATTATTATAAAATAAAAATTCAATGTGTGATATACAATTTACTATAGATAAACTTGATCAAAAAATTATACATGACAGGTTTTGCAGATATTGATAACATTATTCATTGATATTGACAAGGGAATAATTCAATTCAAAAGTAATATAAAATGAAAGCTTAAATTGAATAATACAGAATTATAATTTCGATTGTTTTCTCAATCTTTTAACATTAGCGCAGATTTGAGCATTTTTATTCTCTTGTTTGCATATAAAATGCATGCGCGTAATCAGAAAAAAGTTGATAACCTTTTGAATTAAATTAAAGTTATGTTGCTAAGTGCAACCAATTACTGGCATAGGAGGACCAGTATAAATCTCTTTTATCACTTGAAAAATTAGTTTATCATTTAATTTATTAAAATTTAGAGTTTTGATTATTGCCATTTCGAGAATATTAATGACTTTTAAAAACAAATCTGAAGGGTATATTAAGGAACCTTTACTTTTAAAAAAAATTAATTTATTTTGATCAGCATTATTGTTTGTAGTGATTAATTTTTGTATGCATTGATCACATTTAGAAAATCTGCTGATCCTCCTAACAACATAACCAGCAACATAATTTATTACAAAATCTGATGATGATATCATTAAATAATCATAGTCATCAATCTCATTGACCACGGCAGGTATGACTTCATCTGTAAATCCCTTGTCAATAATTTTATCGAGCCATTCAGCCCATTCTATCTTCTTATCTGAAGATTCATCAGGATCTCTTAAATTAAGGAGGGCTGTTATATATTCTTCCCCTGCAACATTGGATCCTTTAGGGGGCTTCACCAAAGAGTATGTACTTAAAAGGCTGTATAATTGGAGAAACGTAGAGGAGTCGGGATGGTCGTTACTTCCACAAGCATGACGTATCATACTAAAGAATCTCTGAAAAAATAAAAACTTTGTAACATGAGAACCAATAAATTATACAAGAATTGCATTGAATTTTTTAAATCATTGTTTCTTATTTTTAAATTACCTTTATTTTTATGTTCTATAATTTGGTTTCATACTAAAAAATTTTAACATGTTAAAATAATTTTAAAATACTGACAAGGAATCACAAATATAACATATAAGCCAAAATTAAAAACTTTAATATAAAAAAACCAACCTCTAAAGCATCTTGGTTCAGTCTAGATGTCATTAAATAGGAAAAACCGCATTCTTTAGTTAGATACGACATAATCTCCAGTGTGCCTTTTAAGGTTACTTTTAGACCTGTTGCTGTTGAATTCGATAAGAATTTATAATCTCTCTCTTTAGTGAACTCCACCCACTTTATTGCATAATTTAGAAAATCTTCAATTGCCTAAAATGTTAAAACATATACTGTCAGTTATAAATGTAAGAAATAGAAAAAATGCAAAATTACATTTTTAATTAAAATTAATTTTAGTCATTTTGCACAAAACAGATATTCTATTTGATCACCTTATGTCCAAGAGAGTTTAACTTCAATGCTGCAGGTATATCTCTTGAATTCATTGCATCAATGGCTGCATCCACAATTTTAATAAACTGTATACAATGCCCACAGTTTTCCAGTGACAAAAGCTCATCTTTATACATCTCCATGGCTGCAGCAATGCTGTTACTGAAGAACTAAATGAAAAAAATTATGTTAATTGTAAAGAACTATAGCAAACAGGTGAATTGCAGTCATCTAAAGTAAACCCTTAAGATCAATTTAAAACACTAGGGGCTTCGCCCCTAGGCTCGCTACGCTCGCTCCTCTGGTGAATCAAGTGAATGAATGACTCAATAGTTGTTTACAGCGATTGAGTCATTCATTTTGTTTACAGTTGAAGCTTCCCCCCCTCTCGACGAAATGGATGAAGCCCGGCGAAATGGATGAATGGGTGAAAAATTGGATCTTCTTTCAAAGGAAGCAAATGAGAAGATTTTTTTTGAAGTATTTCTTTAAAATTCAATTAAAAATCGAAATTTTAAGATAGAGACTTGAAATGAAGTTTATATGAATGAAAAAGCTTTCATCTTCCAGTTGATATAAATATTTTCTTTGTAACATAATAAGTCTGAGAGCATCGAATTTATATATCTCGAAACGCATCAATTTTTCCAAAAAGTGAGTTTTCAATTTTAATAAAAATATCAGTCTGTTTTAAATTATTTTTAAACAAATGACATCTTGTTTGAAGGAGAAATGTCTGTAGTCTTAGATTGTAAAAAAAAAAATTCTACGATCCTTTTTTGGCGAGTTATCGTAATCTGAACATGAAAAAGTCAATATTTTTCCACAAAACATAAAATAAAAAAAAACTTAAAGTCCGACGAATATGAGACATGTCTTACTTTCTTCCCCACATTGTTCTGCATCGATTGGTATCGGTCTCGACCCCATACCCCCAGCTGTTTCGGAGGAGATAGCGTGACAAGCTTTTGACAGCGGCGGCGGCAGCGCCAGTTACTTTCTTTTAGAATAGAGAGATACTTGAAATGCCATTTTCACATTCATCTTCTGGAAAAATTTGGGATAAATTGAATCCCAAGAGAGCATAGGACAAGCTTTCAAATTGAAACCTTTTGGGTTATCCATTTCCATAACCGCTTCCCAACATCTTGTATCAATAAGACCTTCATGAGTCTGAAAGAATCACAGAATATAGAAGTCTTGTCTGCTTTAAATTTTCTGTATTTAAAAGATATAATATAAGAAAATTTATAATATACCATTATTTGTTTATTACAAGATATGAAATTACGCATATTCTTAACAAGATGCGGGAAGTGAGAAATGAACCATAATCTTCTCTCAGGATCACAAATATGATTGCAGCTTAAATTTTCTGCACTGATACCAAATAGGGTCCACACGTTCCTGTTCCATGTTGCTCCATCACTGACAACAGCATCCACAAAAAAACCAGAATGCTCCAGCAGAATGATGCATTCTATAATCAGATGATGGAGCACTGTTCCAGATGCAGCTCCTGTGCTCAGAAAGCATGCGAGCGTTTGGACCCATTTACCTTTAAAGGGCTGATACATGAGCACTAAAGCATGGTCCCCCTTCTCATATTTTTGATGATCCGGAGTGAACTTTCCTAAATCAGTAAAGCCCTTTACTGAAAGTTCTCTCTGATCAAACACGAGAGCAGGGGACAGCTTCATCTCATCAATGAGCAGCGTTCCTAAAAAGAAGCACAATAAAGAAATTAAGAAATAAAGAAATATTTTGCAGCCATGATACATCATATTAAATTTTGCACAAGCATTACCTCAGCGGTCAGATACCTCCATATCACCAGCTTTCTTTTTCATACACACAAATATACTTTTCTGAAACCCACACACCCCCTTAACAGACTGAATATAATTCATAAGGGTACGCGGGGAAGGCAAAGAAAGTATATTATGCTCCCTTAGATATTTGTATGCTTTGCTGCTTTTTATTCTCAGCAGCAGGCACTCGTAAATCCACTGCCTTGGGTATCTCACGGCCGCACTACATTTTACCTTTGCAGCTGAAACACATGTTTTTATAGCCATTTGTTGTTGGGATGGCAAATGAGCAATGGCTGTTTGCAAAACCTTTTCCTTCACTTCAGCACATAAACGTTTAGATCTCAAGAGATCATTTCTTAACTGCAATACCTATGTAAAGAAATAGTTAAAAATAAATACACTATCAAATTAAAAATAAATTTCAAATGTTATATTTAAAATTTTTCCTTTAAGGTTAACCTTCTTCTTCAAACGAGAATTCATTTTTGTAATATTTTTCATCCGTAACGCAATTTTAAATTTTTTTCTTTGCTGCAAGCCGCAATTCTTTTTTTCTTTTCAAGTCATTTTTTCTCTTCATAGATAGACAGCACACACTACACAGTGTTTGCTTATTTTTCTTAGAGAGATACCCAAGGCAACCAATAGACATCCTAAAATAAAATGAAACAATAAGTAAAGTTCAAGAACAAATGTTACCACCCAGTGAAACAGATTAAAATTACCCTGATTCAGCATTTTTGCAAATTACTAAATCATTAACACGCTGTAGTAAAAATGACAGGCTTTCAATATCATGCACATCAACATCCAGTGATATTTCTATATTTCCCAAAAAAATCTGAAATTTGAAAGCAGTGTACTTCAATTTCTATTATTAGTAATATTTAATGATTAAAATCAATATGCACTAATTCATTATGTCATGTATTCTTAAAGTAAAGAAATCTGCTTAAAAAGTACTTATGATTACATTAATCAACACAACAATTGGAAACAACTGTTTATTACTTTTATATCTAATAGTTAAGGTGGAAGTAATATACTTAGAACATTATTTTACACCATTTAACATTTTAAAATTAACCATTAACCATTCTGCAATTTCAACTTTTTTAAATAATAATATTCTGTACATACTTTTACAGATGAATCCTGACAAATAATGACTCGTCGCTCACTAGAATATTTAGAATTCCATTTTGAACATATCAGATACTTTTGAGTAGATGCTACTGTCCACCATGAATCTGGTTTTTGTATATTTTCTAAATGAATCAAAAATGTAGAATAATAATCTTGCTGTTGTTCAGCTTCTGTATGAGATTCAACATCTTTACTTATATTAGGTCTTTTGCTTTTTTCAAATGAAGAATGACGAGGAGCTGGAGCTTTTCTCTTGCATGTTCTAACAGACAGATATTTTGGTAAATTTGGGAATAATGTTGGAATAGAACCTGCTTTTAAAAGTGGTAACCCTCTCTCAAGAGTAAATATTGTTCCATTAGTGAGTGTAGTCGCATATGACCTTTCTATACACTCTTTTTCAAAATGCAACTCACAGAGCCTGTCACGAATACTGAAAACTTTGTCTTTTCTGGGGATGGCTTTTTGCCATTTCTCCAAAAGTTCACTATCCTGGAATGAGTAGAATTGAAATGAACAACAAACAAAATCAATATATATTTATAAAATGAAAATTGTATGCTAGGTATTAAATTCACTCTCTGATAACTTGTTACATTCCACAAACATATCAAATGAATTACAATCGCTAATGAAGGTAAATTTGTAATTAAAAATTTGAAAACCATCAAAAACTAATGCTTCATTATATACATAAGTATCGTACATCTTTTATTGATTGAGAGATTTTCTTTAGAGCAATAGTATCAGTAATTATTTACATCTGTTTACATACAATAAAGCTTTGTGAACACCTGATGATTTTTTTCTGGTGGGATATAGGGATGATTGAAAAATAAAACACGCTTATTTCCAGCAGAACTTAAGATGTCTTAACTTTGTGTTCGCTTAAAACACAGCAGCTGTACTTTTCTCTCATTATTATACATCTTACATTAACACAAAACAATAATAATGTTCTTACCTTAGGAGCAGCAAATATACTAGGATTTCTCTGTCCAGTTTCTTTATTTCTTTTTAAGGCTGATCGATAGCCAGTAGAACAACCCGGAACAAAGCACGTGTTTGGCATATTTGTGCACAGAATAAGTTTTAAAATTTGTAAAACAATTTTCACCACCACGCCGTATAACTCAATGAAAAATCGTCACTTCACTTACATGTCGCGCCATCTACCGGTAAGCGACAATAATCGGTCCATTTTTCGAAAAATTCCCCATTGAAGCTTACGCTCCTTCTGTAGCTTCATGCATTTAAGTTAGGGCCTGTTCACATAAGGGCCTGTTCACATAGGAGTCCGTTTCATTGCGTTAAGGGAAAGATGACGTTGAGACGAAAATAAACCAATCACAGGCGTTAAAAATTTCGTTGCTAATCGTTTGGAGGTTTGTCATTGGTAAAATATATTTCAATACTTTAACGCTCCGCAACGGACTCCTATGTGAACAGGCCCTTAGCCATGCCACATTGGTTACTCGTACTCGCTCTAGTTAAATAGTTGATTTTTCAACTAATTAATTTATTCTTTCTCCCTCATTCATTGTCAACACTATTTGTAAACTTGAGAACGGACATGGACAAAAAGTTTTCGTGGGGTTCCAAATACGGCTAAGAAAGCCCTTTACCCTCGATATGGATATGGGAAGCACTGAAGCTTTTCACGCATGGTCCAAGAAGAAATGAATCAAGTAAAAAAAAAGTTACAAAATAAATTAAAGAAGTTACAAAAATAAAAATAAAAATGTTGGAATTTAGTAAGTTAAAGTTAACACAAAATTATATTAGCAAGACATGTCCAAAAAAACGTCCCCTTATAAGATAAAATAAAAAGCAAACTATAAAGATTAAACTCTCAAAAGTCGAAGACGAGCCACAGAGGACCGCGAGCCGCAAAGATATTAAACGCTGGGATCAAACCCAAGATGGGAAAGAACTATCAAGCAACCCGTGCTTGAAAACAGTCCGAAAAAGGAAGCAAGATGAAGAATTTGTATTACAGAGGTTAAAAAAGATCAAGCTTAACTACTGGTCGAGAGCAAAATATGTCCCGCAACCTGATTGGTTGACGAAACAGGATCCAGGAGCTTAGAAGAAGATATTATCAGGGAGGACGGCTGACAATTTGACCATGAGGATTCGCAGAGGCATAATACACCAACGAGACGACACACTACCTTTTTTAAAAAAGCGTAAGAGGATGTGGCTGCATATAATTAGAAAAGGGGGGGGGGGAATTAAGCGGTCTTGAGGGAATTTAAGGAAAACGGAATGACATAAGAAAGAAAAAATAAATTTTAAATTATGGGAAAGAAGAGTTGGGAGTAATCCCAGTGTCAAGCACTAGAGTCTCTCTAGGTCTACGACTAAATTCTGTATTGTCATAATCAGGAAGATTGGCAATTTCTTCATTAGGGGTGGCGTAAAGACTATTATAAAATTTAGTGGCGAGATTAATTATAGTCAGGCGAATGGGTTCAATACTTAGATCTTTGTGGAGGGAGTAGTTAGTTTTATATCTATTGGCTTTAGTTATTAGACGTAAGGTTTTATTTTGTGTGCATTGCAATTTCTGGACATGACTGTTAGCCGCTGACCCCCATACAGGTACTGCATAAAGAAGTATAGGTCGAAGTACTGTTTTGTAAAGCAGAAGTTTATTTTCTATACTCATCTCCTTCTGGAACAGGAGGTGGGCAATATCTTTTCTAGCTTTAAAAAATTTGCAGATATTATTATTAATATTTTTCTTCCAAGTAAGCTTACTATCCATGAAGATACACAAATATTTCACTTCCCTTTCAAAGTGGATGAGCTGACCATAAACGTTAACTGGGGGTGGGGGAATCCTATTGTATGAAAAGAAGATAGCTTTTGTTTTACTGGGATTTAATTTAATACGCCATTTATCAAACCAGCGCTCAAGAATGTTAATGTGACATTGGAGGTAAGTATGCATATGTCTGACATTATGGTTTTTAGCGAGAATGGCTGTATCATCAGCATAAAGGGCAAGCGAAGTGTTCGGGGTGGTGGGGATATCATTTATAAATAAGTTAAATAATACCGGTCCGAGTTTCGAACCTTGAGGAACTCCCACATTAACGGGGCATAGGTCTGAAGTGGTACCGGAATAGCTTACAGCAAAAGTTCTGTCCGAAAGATAGGATTGTATAAGTTTAATTAGGGCAGTTGGCATTTGAAATTTAATGAGTTTATAGATAAGGCCACTGTGCCAGACAGTATCAAAAGCTTTAAGAATATCAAAGAAGACAGCACCAGTCTGCATTCTGTTCTGTAGTCCATCATGGATGTATTCAGTAACACGAAGCAGCTGATGTGTGGTAGAATGTTTAGGTCTGAAACCAAATTGGGCATTAGAGAGAATATTATTGCTATCGATAAAATTATGAATACGGCTACAAAAAATGTGTTCAACCACTTTAGAAAGAGAAGATAAGAGACTAATGGGCCTGTAGTTTTTCGGAAGGGAAGGATCCTCACCAGGCTTATGAATTGGGAAAATAATGGCCGATTTCCAGGGATGCGGGTAGTATTTAAATTTAAAGATATTATTAATTAAATCAGTTAAATAGTTGGCATAATGAAGGGGGAGATTTTTAATGGCATTATTGGTGATACCGTCTTGACCAGGGGCTTTTCTAATAGGGAGGGAGTTAATTGCATTTAAGACTTCTCTAACAGTGGTTTTTTCGATCTCATTATTGTGATTACTGGACTGAAAGTTTTGGAGGATATCATAGACTTTATCAATTGTAGTTGGGCAAAAAACACTAGAGTGGGTATTGAATTGGGTTTCATAATTAGCTGCTAAGGCCTCAATTTTGTCAGAACTGGAGTTAAAGTTTGGAAGGGGCTTATGGGGTTTCCTAATTCTCTTAAGATATTGCCAAACTGAGTTATCAGTGGGAGCTAGTGACTCAATAAATTCTTTCCATTTATTATTTTTGAAATTTTTGATTTTAATTTTTACCTGATTGTCAAGATTTTTGTAATTATTAAGCATTCTGGGGTCCCGAGTTTGCTGCCAAATTTTCCTGAAATGGTTCCTATATTTAATTAGGTCAACAATATAATGGGGTAGTTTATGATAGAAATATTGGGGAGAGTGGACCTTAGCAGATTCCAGCGCGCTTTGGATGGTCTTAGTGATAGAGGTAACAGCAGCGTCTATGTCATCAGGATTTTTAATATCATTAAAGGGTGGGGAGGAGTTGTTAACAAATTTAGTGAAGGACTGCCAATTAGTATGATAAGGAGAAATGATAGAAGGGAGCACGGGGTTGCAGTTAATGTTAAGTTTAACAGGTAAGTGGTCAGAGGATAAATCATTAATAGTATTAATCTCATGCGGATAGTGAATGTTGTTTAAAAGGGCAAAGTCAATGATGGATTGAGAGCCTGAAACACCAAGCCTGGTGGGATAAAGTGGGAAAGCAATATCAATAGAGTTATCAATTGAGTAGGAATTAATTTCAGTACCATATCTGGTTACTGAACGGTCATTCTGGCAGTTCCAACGTGGGTGGTGAGCGTTAAAGTCACCATAAAGTATAACTTTATGGTCAAGATTAAAAAGTTGAGAAAGTTCATTAGTTACGGGTCTACCATCGATAATTCTTAAGTAAGTGGAAACAAGGGTGAGAGTAGTACTAGAGTTTATCCAAATTTTAACAATTGCATTTTCAATGGTATGTAAGTTAATACTGGGGAGATGGTTATGTTTAATATTCCGTTTGACATAGATCGCCGTGCCACCGAAATGTAGGGGAGCGTTAGTATTAGGGTCAAGGCGGGGAGTGAAGTACAGACTGTAGTTTTTAATTTTAAGAGTTCTGGGGGTGGGACACTTCACCTCCTGTACCAGAATAAGATCAACGGGGTTCTTAATAACAAACTCCCGAAGCTCATGAATACATGTACGCAAGCCATCAGCATTTCAGATCAGAACAGAAATTGCAGAAGAAGTAGAGGGGAGCATTAAGGGGCAGAAGAGGTGGCTGCCTCTTGTGAGGTAGCAGAAAGAACGTTATTTATAGACAGTGAGTTAAGTTTATTAACCAAGTAATTAAAATCTGGTATATTCATTTCGTAACAGAGTTGCTTAATTTCTTTAAGAACGTCCCTAATTTTTAAAAGTTTATTTAGTGTGCCGTCAAGGTTTCCCATTGGCGTTACTCTAGAGGTTGGAGTTTCAGTAGTAGAATTAGCAGGAGTAACAATATTAGTGGTTTGTTCAGTCGTTATAGTGGGACGAGGGGAGTTATTGGGTTGAACAGCCTGGCTCTAAGAAATTGTTGAATTAACGGGTTTGCTAGCAAAGGTATTTCCTGAGTTTGTTGGAACAATTAGTTGGGGAGTATAATTACCGGCTTTGGCCGCTTCTTTTATGGTCTTAATTTGGTTACGTCTAATTTTTACCTGTTCCGGGTGAGCACTGCAACCACGATAGTTTGATAGGTGGTCACCATTGCAATTAGCATATTTTGCTGGGGTGTCACGTGGTTTAGTACAGGCTGCTGATGAGTGTGCACCAGCACATTTCATACAGACAGGCTGTAGAAGGCAAACTTCACTACTATGGTGGAATTTTTGGCAGTTGAAGCATTGCTTGGTACCTTTGAATTTGTAGGCTTCAACCCTAACTACGAAACCTAAAAAGTGTCGGATTTCATATATATGCTCAAGAGTCTTATTTTGTCGGAGGTGGAATAGGAAAATCGGGAGAGGTTCCTTGGTGTTAAATCGTTTGAGCTGTGAAACTCTGTTCACCTCAAAACCAAATTCTACGAGTTGTTGTTTGACTTCCTCTACTGGAATGTCAATGGGGATACCTTTGATTAGGACTTTAAGGGAACGGTGGACATTAAAATTTACTTTCTTTACTTTTCATAATATAGATACGAAATTTTGTACATATACACATTTCACTATAAATAAATAGAATACCTTAAAAGAAATTTCCAATCTCATTATAATTTTAAGATTTTTTTAAAAATTTGAAATTTATAAACAAAATTTTAAAATGCTCCTTGCTACTTAATTTTTGAGATATTTCCTCAATTTTGCATATTAATCTCTTTAAACTGTATAAAAAACAAATCTGGGTATCAATTATTTAATCCCTTGAATAGTTAATTTTTGAGAGATTTTTTTTCTGAATTCCATCCCGATTTTCATCAAAATTTTGCCTTTTGAAAAGTTATAAATCAAATTTAATTACCTTAATGAAGTCGAATTGTAAAATGCATACCCAGTTTTTTTGTAAACAGCATCAGGATTCTTTCTTATCAATTTCATGAATTTTGAAGAAAAATTAAGTAGCATGGAGCATTTAAAAAATCTAAAAACCTCGAAAAATCTGTTTTGAGAAAAACAGATTTAAAATTTATTACTACACTTACCCATTATAAATTACTTTGTAGAAGCTTCATAAATGATTTTTTACTTGAAAAAAATTATTTTGGTACTAATAATCTACAGAAATATATATATTTTTTACAATAACACAATCAGTATTACAATGACGAGATTTGCTCAAATAAAGGTCCACCGTTCCCTTAAGAGGCCTTTCAGTGTTGGGGTTTTTTCCAAAAAATTGAGTTTTAGTGGCAATAAGGTACCTTTGGATATTTCTAAATTGATCGATGGTGGTGGGAGAGATCTTAAGAAACTGTCCTGAGACAGTTTTGGGCAAATTAAATTGGATTAGGTTGTTTATATTTTCGATAATCTTTTGATAACCTGGAACTATTTTAATAAAGAATGGTTCTGGTTTAAGCTCTCTTTCTACTTGGATGGTATCATCCGTTACAATTTCATCATCCGAATTTTCCTCAAGGGGGGAAAATTTATTTCTTGTTTCGATGACATCCCATTTTACCTGGTCTAATAAATTTTGGCGAGCAACTCGCTTACCTTGTGGCTCATTATCTTCATTACTTCTTCTGTTTTTTTACTAGATTTTTTAACTACCGGAGTAGTATTAAATTTACTCACAATAGCAATTAGGTTTTTAAATTATCAAAGTTAGGACCAAGGGTGAAAGCAACAATGTACTTCCACTTACCTTATAATTTGCTGATCTCAAAGTCATGGTCGAGTCCAGTTGAGCTGCAGATGTTCACCAAAGTCTCATCCAAAGTTTGTATAATGAAGTCGATCGAACTCTTGAAGTCCTTAAATTCAGGTGACTTATCACCGCAGATCTTGAGAAAGTTCAGAATGTTTGGCATTTCTTCAATTTGAAGATGATGAGGGTCAAGGTTTTGAAAAGCGACAGCTGAATCTAAATCGCATTCCATAACAGCATTCGCCAAATAAGTCTTCTCTCTACCGAGTCAGAAGGGAGAATCTTTCCCAGGAGCGGCAGTAGCAACATCAGAGACGGAAGGGTCAGGAGAAGTGTTTTCTCCAGCATTCGTAATCCGTAGGATAGTTGGCAAAGATGTGGATTTCATTATATTAAAAATATTCAATCCACTGCTGTCAGAAAATGGCTCCAAGTTGGCTTCCTTTCTGGCGCCAAAATGACGTCAGAAAATGGCTTCAAATATGCAACTGAGCTCAAGATATGAGAAACGATATTGAAAATATGAAGAGACGTATTGCAGCAGATAAAAATGTACAAGCTATAAATAGCAATCAATCTGGTAAAAAGATTTATATAAGCATTCGACAGAATCTTTATACAGTTAGTTTGTTTGCTAAAATGACATAAATAAATTTTAACACGATAGAACACGAACAACCAACTCAGACGATAATGAACTTGAGAACGGTTAATCGTATGTCGCATACTAACCTTGATACTGAGGATAAGGAGCTCTTGCTCCCTGGTGCCTCTATAGTGTTTTATGTCATGTCAAAAAAATCTCTCTGACCTTTTTTTTTTTTTTTTTCCTAACACGGCATGCACTTCTCTTTTTGACTCCAGACATTAATATAGAAACTTTCTACTTCTGAATACTGGCAACAATACTGGCGGTTTAATTCTCTGCTCAAAACCGGCGAATTTCGGCTGTTTAATTTCTGTCAGACAACAACAGAATATCCTTAAATTCCATTGAAAACGCTATACTGGAATGATTTATCCTCCACCTATTATCAATCGGTAAATAATTTGGAAATCTGTATTATACTTTCATAATTTAACGTGAAATTATAATAATTTATTTCGTGACCTGTTTGATCAAATGAGTATATATATATATATATAGTGTGTGTAGATCAAATGAAATGATCAAGTGAGAATAAGTCAACTGGATGTTCAAATGAGTATATATGTGTATATAAACACAAATAATGCATTTTGCGAATTACGCTAATTATTACGTCAATTAAGTTAATAACTATTTAATATCATTGAATAATTTGAACTTGGTTTTTAATATACTTATACTAATTAAAAAATTAGCCGTTAGCAGATGAGAAATCTCGAAGTTGAATTTGCAGTTTTACATTTTATACACAGATGATCTCAAACTTTTTCTTAAACCGATACGAAACATTTATTTAAGGTAGTTTTTTTTTTCTTTCCTTTTTCTTGAACAACCGATCACTTAATATGTAAGCATTCAGTGGTGAAAGGAGGGTTATAAATATTGAAAAGAAATAGTTGAGAATTTAAATTTTAGAATCTCATTGTCTGCCTCCCCACCATAATCAGCATAAAGGATTTTCAATACTTCATCCCCATACATATGTGTGTATAAATAATTTTTCATTAAATGTGATGTATAGCTTTCAGGTGACTTTTCAGCATAATTTTGTGCATGTCACTTATGATGAGATGTATTTAATTATTTTGCCGTATTCCAAATAATTACTATATTCTTCAGCATTGTATCTGCTGAAAAGTTTTTGTTAAAACTAATTATATTATTGCCGTTAATTTTTCATATAGCAATTATTACTAAACTTGTTTTTATGTTACTAAACATATTTTATTGCCTTTATAAATTTTTAATCATTTATATTTATTTTAAATAGCATTAATTATATGTTTTTTCAATATTTTCTTTCAGGCCTATGTCAGGAAATGTTTTTTTACTCTACTCTGGGTGCCTTGCCTCAATGAAATATTTTTCTCTTGTAATTATAGTAAAATTAGCAAGTTATTAAATGAACTCCATCAGAAAATATATTTAGGTATGACTTTTTCGTACATTTCAGTTTTAAGAATTGTTTCTTATGACACTTAGTATAACTGTTACTTAATATATTAACCCTTCAGCGGGTGCACCAATTTTTGGAACACCAGCAGGCGTGCATGGCACAAAGTGCAACGCCTCTTTCAAGCTTGATTATTCCTTTTGTTAGAAACTTTTTTTTTCAAATTGAAAATAATAATTCTGTATTTTATTGCAAGATATAAAATGTTGAGATATATTTATAATTAAAGGCCAAAAAATGCAGATACAATCACCTTATTTCAAAACTGCGGTTTATTGGATCTAAGGACAACTTGTGAATTGATTCCTATTATGTCCCAAAACAGATGCAGTGAGATTACAATCTTCGTGATATGCGGGATACCGTGTAATAACTGCACATTTGATTGACTACATCAACTCCTGCTTATGTCGTATTGTAATCCAGTATAATTGCTGGTTTACCATGGTTAAATCACGACTAACAAAAAGAGGAAAGGAATACAAGGGTCAGAAAATCAGACCTGCATTAAAAAGGGTGTAACTATAAATAGAAACTGCTTAGAACATTCAAACCATTCAAAATTAAGAAAATGTTGCACTTTGTACACCTGCTGAAGGGTTAATAAAAGGCTTTCTATAATTTTACATAAAGTTCTAGTTTCAATTTGTACTTCTATTCTTCTCTAATTGTTTTTGTTTATTACATGTATTTCTCATGTCTTGTGGCATTGAAACTTGATAATAAATCTTTTTCATCTTAGAGTATTTGTAATTATTTAATAATATAGAGCATGGTATATTAACCCTTTAATGGTGGAATAATAACATATTAAAGCAGATAAACAGTTAGTCCAGTCAGATCTTATTCAGTGAACTAATTACATATTAACTTGTTTTTCTTTACTTAGCTTTCAGAAATTATATTTGGGCTATGAACAAAAAGAAAACAGTCTAGTTTGTAAGTATGGTTTGTATGGGAGATATTACCCCTACCAGACTGTAAAATTAATTTATATGCATCCGTATGGAAGCATTTTTCTTCAGTCAGTTTCTTCTCATTAGAGAGTATGAAGTTCTTTTCAGTAGCAATGTCATTTTTGTCTAAATTGTTGAAAATAAAGGGGTTTTTTTTTTTTTTAAATAAACAAAATGATTCAAACACTGGTTTCTTGAAATTTTTTTGTTTACAATATTCTATGTTTCATTTCTTGCCCTACACCTAAGTTGTAGGTAAATGGTATTTTGTTATCCAAAGAAGTGCAAATTTCTCTGAGATGTATTATTGAGACAACACTAAGACTTTTTTGAATGGGGGATATTGAAATGCTTTTTTATCTATTTTAGTTCTCATGCCTCAGTAAATAAGTTTAAGTGTAAGTTCTTGAAGTTAAATTACTTCTGATTAAGCAAGACTGTATTTGTAAACATTTTATCTTCTTGCATCATTACATATGAAAGTGTCTAAAATCATGTATATTTACTTTCATTTCCTTTTTTTCATTAGGTAGTAGTAAGTTTCTAAGTATTGTTTACAGTAAATATATATGGCTATTAAAGCATGATATGAAGTTTTGTATATTGAAACTAACTGCTTTGATTTTGATGAAATGTGAGTTCTATCTTATTTAGCACTAGAATATGTATAAAAAAATTATTTAGTGCTAAGCTCATGTAGAAATATTTAATGTTAGAATATATATACATTTATATACAGGGGTTGTCCAAAATAATGGAAACACCTTGCAGAAGCAGGTATTACGCTCCTAATTTGGTGTTAGAGCTCATTTGGTACTTAAAACTGCTTGAATCATCCTTTGAATGGATGCATACAAGTCTTGGATGGTGATAAGTTGTATGTTACACATTTTTCAGGGAGAAACTGCCTGAATTCCTTGAGAGATACTGGAAGAGGATAACGGGATCTCATTTTGTTTTTCAATACAGACCACAGTGGCTTGATGTCCAACTTCATCATCATGTTCATCAAACCATAATTTAACAGTTTCAGCTCCATGAATAGGGGTGCTATCATCTTGAAATATGTAATCTTCTCCAAGGGACAATGTATGTGCAACGGAATGGAATTGGGCAAATTGCGGCCTGTTACAGATTTTTTTGTGGCCCACCAAGAGAGCTAGAAAAATTGCCAAAGACAGCCTAAAACGCCAATACAGCCAGATAAACTGCCAATATTTTATTTAGTTTATATTTATTGATTTTTATGGTACAATTTATACCTTTTCTGAAATGCAAAGTTAACTAATAGATGCAATAATTTTAAAAGGTGTGGCCCTCCGCTTCCACAAAGCGGCCCCCGAGCCAAAACAATTGCCTACCCCGGTCTTAGAGTGTTTATGGGACCTGTTGAAAACCACCCAAAGCATGATGGGTAAAACTGGATAAGATGGTCAGATTTGGCGAAATTTGGCATGATTTCTTTTTTGCCAATGGCTTGGCGCATTTTAGTACTTGCTGTAAAGAAAAACTCGCCAAAGGCTTGGCTCATTTTAGGGTTTACTGCAAATCAAAAACAAATATATAAACAAACCTAGGAACAGCTGTACCAAACTGTGAAATGTAAACAAAAACATCAATGACAACCAAGAAAGAACAAATAAGTTGGAAAACAAACTTCCCACTTTCTTTATGAAACTCATAGGCGCACACGGGATCTTCACTTTGCTCAGATACCCTTGCTCCACTCTGCTACGCTCTGTTTCGTATTCGTCCATAAACATAGCAAATCCCCAGCCGCTGGCTGTAGTACAGTACCACAAAGCTTCTGATGGCTGTAGCGGTCAGTAACACAAAGCTTACGCTAGCTGTGCGAATTCGTAGGCATAAATGGCAATTCTCCATACAAATACTTATTACACACCTGTTTCCCATAAAATCCAGCTTAAACAACAACCTCAATTCAATCATGTTGCTCATTTTGCCAAAAACTACACTGTAAAATACACGAAATCCCACCCCATTTGGTTAATATGAAGAACATGATATGTTCGCCAACCTGTGGTGATATGATGCCAATGTGGCATTACAAATTGGTGAACCATGCAGTGAAAAATAACACTAATCTTTCTAGCTATCCATAAAGACCGCCAAACCTTTGGTGTAAAAATTGGCTTGGCGGGGAACTGTATCATGTTCTTCATATTTACCAACATGTTATGAAATCTAACAACAAATACAATAAGAATCCATTATGCCTACATCGCGACACCAGCCTTCATCTCCCCTAATCTATCAAGCTCAACCAAGAACTTAAAATCAATATTATTTGAACCCATTGCTCTCAATAAACGAACAGAGCACCATAAAACACAGATAACATCAAATAATGCACAAAATTTAAACTTACCCTTATAATCCACCATTACACTTCACACACCGCATTCAAAATTGTTCAACATATGAAGAATCTTCTAATTGGTCAAAATCACGTGATACATCTGTCACGAAATAATCACATGACAAATACGTCACGAATTACAGGAGAAACAATGTTGGTGCCAAAATCGCCTCAGCTTGGCAACCAAAAAATTTCGCTGAATTGGCAAAGAATATCTGACCGTCTTATACAGTCTAGCGGCATGATGGAACCTCGACTACTTTACTGTTAGAAAGAGAGAGTTTGGGTTGTAAGCTTCTGCTGAAGTTCTCTATACGTAAACATGTCCTGAGCTGGGGAATAGTGGGAAGGTTGATTCATCTGAAAACAATACATGTTTCTACTGACCAGCATTTTGTCTTATGTTCCTGGCACCACTGTAGTCTTAAGTTTTGCATTCATCTTTGACACAAGGAGTTTTGGAAAGCAGCTCTGGTGTAAATATTTTGCTTATACATTTCCTTTCTCACTGTACTGGGTTTTGTACATTCCTATTAGCACAGGGGTCACTTTTGTCCCATTCATCTTTCTGTTTGAGGTAAAAATCGTTTTTAATGTCATGCTGTCTGTTTGTGAATTTCATTTTCCTTCCATAGTTGTCTTGCATAAATTTTTTTATCACATACTTTGTATGTTATCATAAAGTTAGACCCAATACTTCTCGATACCCCTATTAAATTTGCAAGTGAGGTTTCGAAAACACCAAATAGGCATGCACCAACAGTTTACACTTCCTGGAACTCTGTGAGGTTGCTCATTTTGTCTCCACCTTGCACTAGTTTTTAAAAAGCACAGCTTAAAATGAGATTAAACACAGCCTTGAGAAAATAAGCTAAACGATTTCACGAAACAAAAGGTGGCTTCCTGTGCAATTAGCTCTTTAATCATCAGGAATGAAATTAACTTTTTTAAGTGTAGTGTTTCCATTATTTTGTACAACCCCTTTATGTATATATGTGAGTGTGTGTGTGTATGTATGTGTAAGTGTAATGCATAAAAATTTTGTGTGCTTAACATTTTAATATTTCCCCTTCCAGGTTGTTAGAACTTATATCTCTTTGAAACAATCATCTAACATGAGAAACATGTAAGTCTGAGATTTATTTGTGTTATACGAAATTTGAAGGTCTTTATCATGAGTTGCTTATAACTTACTAAATCATGCAAATACTCATATCTACTGAAGTTATGAAATTATCTCATGTCATGTATATACCTCTCTGAAATAATGACTTTTGAGTTTAAAATGTTCTATGGTCTTATAGGAATTCTAAGTTGAGAATTCTGCTCGAAGGTGAGGTAACCAGACATCTAGCATTATTCTAGTGTTAGATCTTTTGTCTAGCAAAATATTATTAACCAGTACTGTACCGTGTATAGACCAGCACAGGAAAATGCAGGATATAGCTTGTGAAGAAATTGTACTATTATAAATTTGACATCTTGCATCAGAATATTTGGTAGCTCATATAAAGAGATCTCATTTATTTTTATAGAATCTGTATAGCCAAGTGATTTATAAAATTTCAAGCATAAAGCTTCAATTTGAATTGCCCTTTTATTTTTGATGTAGTTTCAAGGAGGAAATGTTGTTTTAAAGCAGATTTTTAGAGAAAGAATATTTTTAAAAAAAGGTTCTCAATCTTTGTTTTGTAAAATATCAGATATTTATGATAACGTGTAAATTATTTTTCATATTTTCCGTATTGTTAGTTTTTAATGAAAACAAATTGATGCAAGAATATTATTGTGGTTGTTAGGAGCGTAAGATTTACTTTTCAGTTAATAACATTGAATCCTAGATCTGCAAACTGTCATTTTTTTAAAAAAAAGAGCATTTTTCAATAAAAAGTTGTGCTGAAAAAAATGCAGTTTTATTTTATGTAATTTAGCCTGCCATTCTCATATCATTCGAATATGAGCTCTGACTTCCTAACACCATAGCAGCATCCTGTTGTTGCTCCAACCATGAAAATGTCATCACATTTATTGATATGTTTTGCCTACAAATTACCTTATAATAAAGAAACAAAATATCTTCATAATCCCTGTCAAGTGCACCCTAAAATCGCTTATGCCAGATCTGTACCTGCCCCATTGTCAGGTTTGAACTCAGTTACAAAACATATACAATGATGTTACACTTGCACAATTAAAGAAATATTTAGTTTTTATTGTAATTATATCATTTTGTTTTTTTATTTTAATATTCATAACTCTCATCTTTATTTAGGGAAGAAGAAAAAGAATTAGAAAGGTAACAACTCAGTTTTTTTGTTTATTGATTGAAATAGTTCAAGTGTTAATTTTGTTGTGATTATCATTTACACTAAAAATATTTTTATTTGTCTCTTTGTTCCAAAACTGTTCTTTTACAGAAAAATGCATAAGGTTATTTTTTCTGATCAAAATCACTGGAATAAATCATTTTTATGAATGAACAATCTTTGAATTGACTTTACACTTTCAATTTTGTTTTCTCTCTAACATGGCTGGTACTTTTTTCTGACAACATTGACATTTATTATTACTAGTATTGTAGTAACTGTGCATTTAAATTAATCTGCAACAGACATTTAAGTACTTTTTAAATTGCCTTTTGTTCTGTTTATTGGTGATTTAACACATGCAGTTGTCTCCATTTAATGAGCTACCATGTAATAAGCTCTATTACTGAATGGAATCTTCAGCAGAACTTTGAACATTTATATTCGAATTAATATCTCAATATATAAAATTAAAAAAATAATAATTGCTAGTACAACAAAGTTTCTGTGGTATATGGAGCATGTGATATAATTAAATGGTGATTACAATTTTAAAAAAGTGTTATAGATAAAGGTTATCTGATTTTTATAATCATAAAAAAAAATTTGAGCTGATAACTTAATGAGAAATAACCTGTACAGAGCAATGATAGATTTTTTTAGCTAGTTTGAACTTTATTGCAAGTTCCTGTTTCTTTATGTCTTTTACTCCAAACTTTGTTTTGATTTCTTATGCATATGTATAATTAATATATATATATATATATATATATATATATATATATATATATTATAAATATGCTAGAATTAACACTGGGAGCACATTGTAAAATTGTAGTCATCAGTGGCATGAGCAATTAAAATTCAGTAAAAGCACAGTTCATAAATTTAACACATATTTATTATGCCATTCTGTGAGAGAGGAGTTTGAGTTGGATTGTCCACGAGGTACTCCCAAGGCCTATCTACATTCAAACATTCTGCAAGAGAGATCTGAGGAATCCCCAGTCAGTCTGAAGAGTGTAAATGTAGAGAGGTTATACCCCAACACTTTTAAAATGAACTATCCTTGTGGTCAGGATTTTGATTAGCTGAGCAACTTCATCGTTCACAATTTCTTATATGATTGCAATTTAGAAGTCTAAAAACTGTTAGCTTGCTATTTTCCCATGAAGCTCTGAATGCACCGGAGGGTATATGTAAAAATTACTGAACATTTAATAGGAGTTAGTAAAATTAGAAATGAATTGGTCAAATTATGTTAGGGGGTGAGTTTTATAATGTTAGGGACTGAGGAATACTTTAGCATAACATATATATACACATGCAGTTTATTGCTTTATATAGTTCACAGATATTGCACATGATATTTGGCAGTTCAGTTTTGTCTGACTAGTTTTGAACTCAGTGTCACTGACACAAAATAAGTATTAGAAACACTAAAGTTCCCATTTAATCAAAGTTTTTATCCATTCAATGGATTAAAACATTATGATTAAATGGGAACTTTTGGGGGGCATTTGCATCTGCTCAGTTTTAGTTTCAGCTTCTGTTTTATGCCTAGGCACACATTACATGAAATTACTTATTATGTTTAATTCCATCTATTATATGATTTGGATAAATCTGAGCATGCCAGCTGCCAACTACACACTCCAAACACATATGTGGAATGTGTTGCAAGGCTTATATATATATATATATTTTTTAACTGCATTGATTATACTACAAGTTACTTTGATGAAGCTAAAGGGAAATTAAATGTTAGCTGTAATCATCATTCATTTTATTAAGTTTTTGCAGCTCAAATTTTTTTCTATGTAACAGAAATGCTTTTAAAGTTTAAGTGAAATAACAGGATTTGTTTAAGCAAAAATTCTACTGTATATAATTTTTCTTTCACTTATTATTGAGCTTTTCTTTTATGTCAGGATTAAAAAAATTAAGATTTTTTTTGTTGTAATCATGCATAATTCTTTCAGGTATGAAATTGTTAGAAATCTTGTCCGTACAAAATTACAAGAAACAGGAGATTTAGACAGGTAGTCAATTTTAGTAGTTGAAATGTTGTTCTCTCTCTAAGTCTTTCTCTCATTGTTTTTATTCCTTAAATATGATGTTCATAATTCAGTGAATGGAATTATTTGTTTAGACATTAATTTTTACAGTCTTGCTGAAACCAGAGATGGTTTTATTTTTCCTACTTTAATGTACAAAAATCTTGTTATGTAGGTTGAGATGTTATGTACGGAGAAGGTTAGTTGCCGCTGGATGGAAATGCGACATGATGAAAGAACTTCGAGGTATTCTTTTCCTTCTGCAAAATATCAAATCCATTAAATAGTGTGTCCATGTCTTTAGATTCTTTATTCCTACACATTTCTGATGGAAAGCTAAAAATACTTAATAAGAATTGCCTCAAATTTTTAAAGGTTTTGAAAATCAACTCTATGGACATCGACTTGAACTTACTCTAACTATCTAGACAATAGCACAATAAATAATTTTGCCACCTACCAGAGTGCTTAGGGGGTTCAATTCCCCCCCTCCAAGGCCCTCAAACGTTTTTATATATACTTAAAAAGCAGGAAAAGTTGTGTAATTTGCAGTAATTTTAGTATAAATCAAATTCAACCCTGCCCCTTCATATGTACTGAAAATCCTGGCTGCGGGATTTCCACCTGTTATACTTTATATTTTTTTCCAATATATCGCAATATATATACTGAAACAATTCTAAATAAATATTTACAAAAGGTCAATATAAAATTATCTGCATAGTTTAAAAAATGCAAATGCAGAACAATGAAAAAAGATAATAGTTAAAGAGAAACATTTTGCAAAATGCAGTTCATCAGTACCAAAAGCAAAGAAATGAAAAAAGTAATTATTTGTTTTGGACGTTGTCAGTGGAATGATAAAAGTATCTTGAAATAATCAGGTTATACAACATTGGATGGCCAAAAGTTATTGCTTGCTTGAATGGTTCATTTCTGTTATTGTTCAGTTATGAATTGTTTTTACATTTTGTGTCTAGAAAATATCACACATTCAAAATGCAGTGTCAAGATAAGTTTGTAACCTTAAAAAGATACTAATATATTTTAGCATAAACAAATTTGCTTTACTATTTTATTTCTTTTGTTTTTAATTATTATTTTTATTCTTACTGGCAGTTAAGCAAATAAATGCTTTAGTTATTTGAACCTTTTAGAGGTAAGGAAGCCATGATTCTGTCCCTTTAAATTTCCCTCCTTTGGAGGTTTTATAGATCAGTAAAGCAAGTTTATAAAGTTTACTTCCTTAGTAGTTCATTTTTTCATTTAGTGTCCTCTGATTTCCATTTTGATCTATATCTTAAAGTCAACTAGTTGGTACCCATCAAAACGTGATGTCTGGATAGTACTAATACACATCATTGCCAAATGTTAAAATCATAGAGAAATTACTATTGAACCCAGTAAACAGAAATATGGTTACTCAACAGTGTGAAGCAAACAATTTTCATCAGGTTGAATTCTATATCTTGCAAACATAATTCAAAATAAAAATGGCAGAGCTAGAGAGATAAACAAATTAACGTGTTTATGCAGTCTCATGCTTACTAAGTATCTAAAGCCCGATTTAAACACGTCACTGAGCATGCGCAGAAAGCAATTTTTTAAATGTAAGTTATCGCTAATCAATAGAAATTGCAGCTACAAAACTCAAATTTGACACATTTTAAGATTAAAATTTTTTGTTTAACACCTAAATGAAGTAAATGGATGTACTAGTGTTCTCACGGATTGCCCAAAGAATTTGCTTAGCAACTTAAATATATAGATTTTGAAGTACGTACATTTCAACTGCCCTTCTTTAGATTGTAATTTTTATTTCATGTTGCATATGTAATCGTTCAAAATTTTAATCTTGGTGTAAATTGTTAAACTAAAATGATTAAAATAAATTTCTGAATGGATCTATTTTGGTTTTTGTAATCTAGCTGACACAGTTGACCTGATTATCAAATCAAATTGGATTCAATTCGTATTTCAGTTCAGCTATGATTTTACTACTATCCACAACAACCTGTGTTATATTAAGTAGAGTTTGATTTTGGAATTGATCATCTGATAAAGAAATAATGAAGCTGAAAAAAATCTTGCTGCATTTAGCTAATTCTTAAAGATTTGAGGGTGAATCCAAATTATGTCCCATTCAAGAAATTTTGAATAACAGCAGAAAATCAAAGTAATATGGAAATCCCATCAACAATAGCTAAACTTGAAACAAACCATTTCTAAGATCTGATGATTAGCTGAAATAATGTGACTTTATCTGTCTTCTAGAGAATCAAAATTACAATATCACCCAAACCATGTCCACTCTTTTTCTTCTACTTACATAGGCTCAACAACAAGCCAATAATGAGTGCTACTTTTTTCATTCCCTGTTCTCACTTTGTTGAGGAGCCATCTAATTGAAAAAAATAATCCAACTGTTATTTGGGAAGAAATTAATCATTGCTTTAAATGTGTTTTTGTTGTACGAAATTTAAACTTGGCCAACAGTGTTAGATAATTTTCAATTTATGTAATGAAAGCCAATTTGGTTTTGGAATCTCTTGCAACACTATTTTTCTTCCCAGTGTGTAACACTTTAAAAATACTGAAGCAAGGTTTTATTTGTTTTGTTTTGTACCATAATACAGTTTTCTATCTTTAATTCATTTTTTATATATTTTTTCGAGCCTTGATCTCTAAACTGTAATCAGATTTTTGGTTCCTTTTACTCCACATCCTTTTACTCCTAATACTCTACATATATTCCTACCTTTATTTTGTTTTCCATTTTTTTATTTATTTCATATTCATTTACAAATCAATTATGTTGGGATTTTAAGCTGTATTGACTTGCATGACTGTGGTTATTTTTCCTTCTGTAATATGCTCATTATTCAGGCCTCATAGTCCTCCTATATTTTCTCCATTTGGCAGATATTCTCCTATATTTTCACACCAATTCCTATATTTCCTATATTTTTTTACATCTACTATTAGACGCTATCCAAAAATTAAAAAATTCATACCTCCACAAAACATTATGTAAAAAGTGGAAGATTGTTTCTGATTTAACTCACTAGATGGCTGCACTGATGCATATGTTTGAATGCTGTGAGCTTTGAGCCATTTTTTTCCTCCCCTTTTCAACAGCAAGTTTTGATTTAGGAAAGTTGTCCATTATTGGAGTTAAGCCTAAAACCATGCTGCAAGCACATTGAGACACCAAGATTTTGGAATGAAGACCGTAACCAAATTGTTAGTCATTCCCTGCGTGCTTTTGAACTGGGTCAGGCTAAAGCAGATATTTTGAAAGACAAAATATTTTTGACACTTGCACTTAATAAGTTACCAGTTAACAAATTGTTAGCCCTAAGCTCTGATTGACCACCTGTTAACCAAAGCTGCCTTGAAGAAATTTGACAAAGGACTTAAAGATAGAGATTGTCTGCCTCTTATCAGAGTAGGTTCTTGTAACTTGCATATTGTGCACAATTCTTTTAAGCATGCAATGACTCATGCAGCAAATCACTGGAACATTGAAGATTTTTTGGATACTGTATTTAAATTTCTACATAAATATCCAGCTTGCATAGAAGATTTCCGAGGCGTCCAAATCAAAGTTGGGACTGAGGAAGAAATGATAATGAGATTTGTGAGTAATAGGTGGCTGGCACGATACCAGTCATTAGTAGGATTATTAACCAGTGGGAAGCATTAAAAGAATATTTCTTAAAATTAATATTTCTTAAAAGTAGAAGAACCGTTGATTCATATTCTTTATGATGAACTTTGCAAGTTAATAAAAAGTCTTTTAACAAGGGTTGTAAAGCCTGAGAAAATGCAAGAGAAATCTATATCCAGACTACTTTCTCTTGACCTGAAAAATTCTGATGTACTACAAGGAGAAAAGATTTCTGTTGGTTTTCTTGCCAAAAAAGAAGCTCAGAAACTTAAAGAAAAAGATAGGAAATATTTTTATTTGGAAGCAAAAAATTTCATTATTGCTGTTATTGATTATTTATTAAAACACCTTCCTTTAAACAATGTATTGCTGAAAAATAATCACATTTTATATCCATATGTCAAGCATGAACAGCGTTCATTACGATGCTTGACAAAAGTTGCCGAACAGATGCCTACTGTAATTCAGAAGAAGATATCGATAAAGTATGTGAAGAGTGGAAAATTTATATGAATGAGGAAACAGATGATGATTTAGTCAATATAGAAAATCCCTCAGGTTGCACCAAACGAATTGATGATTACTGGTCGACTATACTACAAATGAGAAATAATTTTGGCAGTGTCAAATATCCTTACCTCTCTAAACTCATTAAAGCAGTATTGAGTATATATCATGGACAGGCTGATGTTGAACGTGGTTTTTCTGTAAATTGTCGCTATGTGACAACTTCTCATGCTTCTTTGAACGAAAAGACAATTAACAGTCTTCGTGCAGTTGAGGCAAAAATCAGAAGCAGAGGCGGTGATGTAACAAAAATTCCCGTCTCTCTCAAGATGTATAAAGAATACTTAGAAAAAAATAAAAAGGAAGAAGAAGAAAGAGAGGCTTTAAATTCAAAGATGAAATGTGATGATGAATTGAAAAATTTAGAAGTGAAGAAAAAACATTTACAAAAAGCAGTGGATGCTAGTCATTCTTTAATTGGCGAAGCTAATACGAGACTATCAAAAGCAGTTCAGAATAATAATATGGAGAAGTATGCTCTGCACAAGCCCTTCTACAGTCCTGGCACAAAATGCTTACTGAAAAGGGAGAAGAACTCAAAAAAGTTGAACTGCAAATTAATATGTTGGCAAAAAAAGTTAAAAAAATAATTTTTTTTTTTACATCTGTAATATATCCATTCAGCAAGCATGTAGTACATTATTAAACTTTTGTTTATAAATTGTTTTGCATTTATTAAATATAGATTATTTTACTGGCACCCAATTGGGGCTATGACTTCACACATTGTAGAATCGTGCTGATAATGGTACTCAGTTTTGTTTGTGTACATGCGCTCCAACAAACTACTTTCTACTTAATTCCTATATTTTCTTTTAAACTCCTATATTTTTTTCTTTTAAACTCCTATATTTTTTTCTTTTAAACTCCTATATTTTTTCTTTAAAACTCCTATATTTTTTTCTTCCCTTGCTATGACCCCTGTTATTGTATCCATGTTACTTTTACATCTTTTTAAAGAAAAGTTAGATAATCAATGTGATGGAAGAATGTTCTGGTTTGCCTGAAGATACAGTGTGCAGCCATAGGAAAATGTTTGATTTTGGTTTTATTCATCATTTCTGCTGTGCAAGCACTGCTAAATATGTTGTTGTTCCTAATGCCCCCTGGCCAGAAGTTCCAGACCAGGTCCATGTAGGCTTGTGGCGCCATTTTATAATAGCACCACATGGGTTGAAGTCTGACTTGGCTAGGTGCCACTATAATTTTGACCGAGCACCCCCGGGGGGGGGAGGGGATTGAACATGCCCCTATCTGGCCTAGGCACGAAGGTATTGAATGGTGCTTGTCGGAATTTGATCTGAGCAGCTGTACCAAATGCCGGCACACTACCACTAGGCTACCTTGGGCCTGCTAAATATGTTAAGCTTTCATATTTCAAGCAGATAGTATTGGTTTGATATGAAAGTTCCCTTTTGATATAAAGGTTTACTGATACAGTACCCACCGCTATTAAAATCACTGGTTAAATCAGCCATTTATTAAAATCTAATTGAAAGGAACAGATTCAAATCTGTGTGAAATCATTATAAAATCACCATTTAATAAAATCAATACCACCACTTTTAAAAGTCAAAGTTTCAGGTACTTTAATGTATTTACCATGTGAAATAAGTTAAGGTCAGGAGGAGCTTTTCATTTTAAAACGTGTGTGATTGTAATGCTTAAACTTTTCTTTTCGGAACAATATTGCACCTTTTATTTTGCATTCAGCAACATTCCTTACCCCTTTCCTGGTAAATAGATGGGGAAGAGAACAAAGAAAAGGAAAGATAAGCAAACTCAGAACAGGATTCCTTGAAGAAGACATATCAGGGGGATAAGAACTGGTTCTCAAGGCTTTCGAAAAGTTTCTTCATCAAATGGTCAGTTGGAATGCTGTCAGCGGTGAATGAACATGCCTAAGCATAAAGATTTAAGTGTTAGAGAAAAGCAAGAAATGCTGAAAAGATATGACGCGATGTCAAAATGCAGCTAACGAGAAGCTTCGTCAAAACTGAGGATTTCTCAAACTGCCTTATTCAACTTGAAGCAAAGAGATGCAACTTCTGAGGAAATTTAAAGATTGGAAACTCATCCCGTAAAGGAAAACGCGGTGGAAAATTTGATGACATAGAGTGTGTACCTTTGAACTGGTTTGAGAAGGCAAGAATACAAAAAATACCCATTTCTCACTCAATTTTATGCGAAAAAGCATAGCAATTTGGTTGTCTGTTTGGAGAGAAAAACTTCACTTACAGATGGAGGGCTAACCCGATGAAAGGAACGCAACATTGTTTGTAGGAAATTGCACAGCGAGAAGCAAGATGCGAATAATGAGGCTGCTGAGAATTGGAAGGAAGATGTCTGGGTTAAACTGATCAAAGATTATCAGCATGATCGAATTTTCAACTTAGATGAGAGTGAATTATTTTACTGAGCACTTACGGAATATACTGATGTTTAAAAATCATTCTGCTACAGAAAGCAAAAATGTCGAGCAAAGATTAACTTTGCTGTTAACGTGCAACAGGAACTGTAAAGAAGACACCGTTGGTGATTTGTTCCAGCAAAAACCCTCATTGTTTTAAGGATGTTAAGAACATTCCAGTCAATTATGCACACAGTAGAAACTCATGGATGACCACAGCTATCTATACAGACTTTCTCCTTAAACAGGAGAAACAACTAAAATATAAAAAAATATTGTGCTTTTGTTCGACAATTGTTCCTCTCATCCAAATGATTTAAAATAAAAAATATTAAACTAGTTTTCCTTCCCTCAAATACCACAAGCATCCTTCAACTTTTGGATCATTTAAATTTCATTATAGAAAGGCTTGTTAATAGAATAGTCAAAGAAACTGATTCTTCTAGTTACGACTCCATAAACTAGTTTCCAAAGTCATTCAGCTTCTTGGATGCAAGGTTTGTCATACAAAGTTCTTGGGAAACTGTTACGTCAACAACAATCTCTAACTGTTTTAAAGCTTGTGGCATCAGCATACAAAATTCTAATACAGAGGAAGAAGTTCTTGAAATATGTTTCCATCGACAATGATTTGCAAACATCAGTTGAGAAATCTGACTCTAATATTGTACAAGAAATTGTAATTTCAAAAGATTATTGTTCTAATGACATTGATTCAGAATCTGAAGATGACAAGAAAAATGAACTCCCACAAACTGCAACTGAAGCCTGATTAGCGTTGGACGTTTTACGTCAAACATTGGAGCCAAAAGGGTGGAAATAAAGAACATTATGGTAAATTGTATGCATTTTCAAACATTATTGAATATTTGATAAATGATTCTTTGAAACAAAACCACAATCAGCCAGTATTTTAAAAATATTATAATCAAACTATTAAATAAATGAAACATATAATATATTAAATTTAAGTGACTTTGATTTCTTTTTTCACTTTTATTTATGGAACTAATTCTAGTACATAGGAAACATGAAACTTGTTTTTAAAGTGAGCCATTTAATGAAATGAATGTGGCGGGGGCTGTCTAAAGAAATTTGTGTACCTGATATTAATCTGATTCTTGAATATGATGAATATATTCTGTGCTCTTATTACCTTTTATGGGTGTAATTAATTGTGCATGTTCAATTTTTTAGTTGCTGTCAATGAAAAGGGAGTCTGTAGTATTACTGTGCAGAATTTGTATGATAAAATTGCTATTTCTGGAAGAAGTAAGATTAAAATTTAAGACTTTTATCAATCTGTCTGTAAGTAAGGGCAGAACATATTTTAAAATGTTAAGTAGAATCACTATTTATGTTCTTTTCCTCTCTATAGTCTTATATTTTCTTTCTATAGACGTCGATGACAGAGTGACAGAGGAAGCTTTAAAAAAAATTAAGCATTGTTATAAAGAAGCTCTGGGTGAAAAAGATAAAAAGGAAATAGATCGTATGCCTGATGTTTTAGCTAATGATACAATAGGAAATATCAGATACATAAATGAACATAGAAACTGAAAAGTAAGCAGTCAGATTTGAGTTCTAAATTTTAAGTTTTTTTGTATACATTACATTTTAAAGATTAGCAGAAATGTGAGCAATATCAGTGTGACTTTTCTTTACAGTGAATATTAGTATAAAAAATTTTAAGCATGTTTTAATTAAATGTTTTTAAAAGTTTAAATTTTTAAATATTTTTTTAAATGTAATTAATTAGAAAGTTTCAATTATAGCAACTTTTTGTATATTGTGTGTCATGCATTGATACCAGTTAAGTAAACTGTTTTAAATAAATTAGTTGGGCTTTTTAGAGTAATTGTTGCTTTTATTTTTTTTATTTTTCTCTTTAGATGAGCATGTCTGAATTGGTTGAGCCTTTTATTCTATTACTGGAGGAGGAAACTTGATATGCATCATCATCCTTCACAGTTATGCACTCATGATTGTTTCATAGGATGATATCAATGGAAACCACACAAGAATATGTAATTAGTAAGCTGCTGATTAGATAGGCAACAAGAAGATGAATATTTCTCAGGGTCTAGTGATTTGTTTCAGCATGCTTTAATCCAGATGAGGTTTGTAATTAAGTAGCTTGTGGAAAGTTAATAGGGCGTGCAGCTCAATTTAATTAGTTTCTTTCAATAAATAATTAGTTTAAAAAAATAATATGTCGACTTATGTTTATATTTACAATATTCAGTTTAGTTAACTATTTATAATAGGATTAATTTATAAGTGGATTATTTCTGGAATATAAAATTTGCATATTATTCATGATACATTTGATTATTTAAGAATATCTTTTGTACTGCCATATAAAGGGTACAGTATGTTTCATTAGTAGATCAATAGCCAGCATTTTTGCATATGTCTGTTCTCTGTTTTTTTTTCTTCGTGAATATGCATGTACTACCTTGCTATAATTTGCTTTTTCATCTGTGTTTAGTATTTGCAAATAGGGAATGCCACAGATTAGCTGCCGGAAAGCCTGATATAACATTTAAAATTAAAAATTATTACCATATTAATATTTTTACTGTTTAATGAAAAATATTTACTTATTGTAAACACATCCACATGTTAATATGAAAACTTGCTGAAAATTTTGAGCTTTATTTAAGTATTAATAATAATATAAGTCCTCCATTTTTCTTGTTTATGATATTTAAAGTCCTGATATAAATTAATTTGTCTGCATTGGAACATATATTCTCAAGAAGTTAAAAATGATAGAACACACCCTCTTAAGAGAAGTTAACTATGGAAAGATATACATTTGGCATACTTAACATCCATAAACCTAGTTTTATCTCTTGTTATGGTGTCTCCAGCATGGCATAGCCAAGAAGTACACAATAAAGAAAATAACTCAAAAAGAGGAAAACATTTTTCTGCTGGCTAAATTAGTGTAATTAGTCCAGTTCACAAAGTTAAGAACTAATGTCTTCCATCAATTGTAGTGCAAAATTTTGATAGCTTGAAGAGATAAATTGCATTCTGCATCAAACTGGGTGTGTTCCATACAGTAATTCCATTTGTATTAATTCTTTTCCCTACAGCATATGCCCTTAACCTGGGTCCATGCCTTTTGGGTATTATCTTAGCATGGTTATAGGTAATAGCTGTAATTGCATAGTTCAAAGAAAGCATATGACATGCAGGAAATATTTGTCTGTGCATTTAGACAGACTAATGAACTAGCATCATACTCACTGTTACAAAAATGACAAATTTTGTGTATATCCAGATGAAGCTTCAATCTCTAACAACTGACTGATTTAGCACCATTGACTTCTTCATTTTGATAGGTTTGAATTGATGATCTTGAAAAATTTCGTAACCACTAAGTGAATGCATTAACAAAATCACTTTGAATATTTCAGTAGTTTTTTCTATTTTAGCTTGCTGATTATTTTCTTTTGCAAAAATGTATCACTTTAAAACCTGAACCACTTCATCAACAGTGTGTGGTGTCCTTAGTACAATGGCTGTATTAACCAAGTAATGCAATAAATTTTGTCAAGTCATATACAAGATGGAAAGAATAATGTTATCATCTACTGTGATTAATTCATTATTGTACCATTGTTAGAGTTTCCACTGTTTTGGCGCTATTGGCTGCTCAAAAGTGGCCATAATTTTGTAATTTATTTCCAATAAGAGACATTGCTGCATAATATGTACCAAATTCAATCCTTTCAACTGGGAACTAAACAGTATGTGCTTTATCTTCTGATTTCACGTAATGGGCATTAGAGCTGAACTAAAGCATATGATACGAACCCTCATACAAAATATGTGATATAGACTGACATATAAGTTTAAGTGCCTAAACTCAGTGTAAGAATCTGTCAGTTGCTAGTTAATCATAACAAAACTTATAGTTCTTTTGTGTTTGGGAAATGGGAGGGAAACAATTTATAAAAGAAAATAAAGTATATCCTATCTCTTTTCCATTATAAGATCTCTTAACTATTATGCTATAAGGAAATTTTCTATGAAACAATACTAAATATTTCTAGAATTTTTATTAATTGATTGCATTTGGCATTTTCATAATTAGATAGTACATGGTGGCTGGAAATTTTTTTGCCACTGCAGTATCCCTGGAAATGGATTGACTTTCTTTTATGAGGGATTGCAAGTTCAACATTCCTTACCACTAGGCCTGTTTCATGAAATCTATTAATCATTTGACAACAAAGAATCATGGGGAAATGATCCCTCATAAAGTATTCATTACAAAATTATGGCTTTTAACTAAACATGATTATCTTCAAAGACATTTGCACTGCATGGTGCTACTACCTTTTCCGACTGTCCCCTTTGTATTTCAGCAGAGTCTCAGTTTGACCAACTACCATTTTACTGATGACAACCAGGGCTTGTTTGTATTTGGCTTCTTCAATTGATCACTTGACTCAGTGTCTGACATACATCTTTCTAAACCAATTTATATCTTAGTAGGTTTCATGAATTGAATATATGAGTAACGGCTATCATCGGGGGAAATCTCCCATTGTTTTTACATGATTTCATTTGATGATTGTTTTGAAGGATTCATAAGTGTTCCTTTTCAGTTAATGAAAGAAATCACTGGTGTTAAATTTGTATCTATATCCATACCAAATTTGTTTCTGTATATATATATATATATATATATATATATATATATTAAATCTTGTCAAGGAAAACATTGAAATCGCTGAATATTTTCTGTTTCGGTATGACCCACATGTAGTTTGAACTCTTTCATTTGGTTGTCAACATATTTTTAATACTTTATTATAATCATCTTGTCTGATTTTGAGAAAACTTATGTTTTGACTTGACAAGAAATGGGTTCCATGCTGCCCATGATCCTCTTTGAACTTGGGAGGCTCACTAGAGGATATTTTCATAAATATATGTCTGATTGGAGTGTTTGTGTTAAAATTAGTGTATATACTTTTATAGTTTTATAGCTTAATTTTATCAGTGTTATTTGAAACTTCAAATTGTTTTAGTTATGAGGCTTTTTTCCTTTTACACTTACTTTGCAAGAAATCGAATTGACTGTTTGTATTTATAAACAATATTTGTGTAAGAAGGTGGGAAAACTAAATGTTTGAAATTTTTATTTGCTTATTTTACATTTTTCAGTGCAGTTAAAAACTTATCACACTTTTGACTGATTATGAAACTATTTCTTTTCAAAATTATCCTAATTTATGCTATTGAATGTATTGTGGCAACATATAAAAATTAAATATAAATATTTACTGATATATATGCTTCAATATTTCATTGAAATATTCTTTTAAATTTTGTTAGCAAAATTTTGTTTGTATTTGGTAAATTACTGTAATTACTCACAAATGTAGTTAAAATTCATATTTTTATTATGTAAATAATTGTATAAACAATTTTTGTAAAATATTGATTTATTAATTACAGAGAAATTTTAGCTTATGTACAACTTATTTAAATGTGTATATAATGTAATAGAGTTAAAAATGTTGTAAATGCTATGAAAAGTAGTTGTTATATCTTACATTTGCAAAATTTATGTTAATTTGTATTGTTAGTGTAAAATTGCCATGCATTGTACAAATTTTAAATTATATATATTTATTTATGTTTATGAACTTAATATCTTTCACAATGTCTCTAGCTCAATGGATATTTAGGGGAAATTTTTAAAATGAGTATTTATTGCATATATGTTTATACATTTGATGAGATTTGCATTTATTCATATATCTTATTGTAATTGCAAATGAATTGAATAACATTTATTTTTGACTGTGGCAGTCTTTGACATGAAGAATATCTTCACTTTTACGTCTCAGGAAGTGTTTTACATGACAAAATGTTATAGCATTTTAAAATGGACCGCATTCTTTTTTATTTTTTATGATCTGTCGGACTATTATCATCCAGTGTCTGCTATGTTTCCCAGCCTCTTAAACAATTTTCAATGCCATAGAAACTCAACCTGACTAATTCAGTTATTCATTGTTCTGACAAAGCTAAATGTTGTTACTGAGAGAACTACAAAATCGGATTTCTTGCATAGTGTTACCAAATTGGATGTGTCAATTGATGCTAAAGTAGTCAATTCATCCTTTGCTCTTTCACATTTCTCAAATACGAAGATGCCAGGAAAAGAAATAATGCGGTTTCATCTTTGTATGGCATGTATTATTCTGAAAAACACTTACCTAGCCCCTTTTTCGTAAAGTAGATTTGGATGATTTCAAATGATCCTGCATAAAAGCACTACTGTGACTGAAGTAATTAAATGAGGAAATTTGGTAAAGAACCAATTCTATGCCTTTCTGTGCCTTGCATTGTGTAAAAAGTGACTTTTTACAATCAAGTCTTAATACATGTTTAATCTGCATTAAAAATTTGTAGATGAATATTTATTTTTAAATACTGTCAAGCCTCTTCATTAATTGGCAATTCTGACTTCCCTTGAATATTTCAACCCTGGGAAATGTTTCAAGCAAAATAGTTTACCAAAAAGAAGTCATATATTTTGAGGAGAAATGGTAGGAATTGTTCAAATATTTGAAATATGGGGTTTGCAAAATGATTGTGTTTCCTGTTGGCTTGAAAAGGGGAGTATATGCAAGTAATGTTACTTGTTGGACATAATTCCTCTGCACTTTGCTTGTGCTGCAACAGTACTCAAAAATCCAAATAACAAACCAACCAACCTGTACATTAGGTTTATATGTATGTTTGTGCACATTATAAACCTTATTGTAATATATACTCATAAAAAGTGTTAAAAGATACCTGCAGTGTAAAATCCTTCTTGAGTTCAAGGTGACTAATCCTGAATGTGTTTGTTTTCACTGTTGCCAAATGGATTTCTGATCATTTTTATCTGATGGAATTGTAATACACTGCTATTAATATATAGTTTTATATTTACCTACATGTAAGAGAAATTCATTTCCAGATGCCATACTCCTAGATAACTAACACTTCCCATTAGCCTTGGTCTTGTTAGTGTTTAATGTGAGGAGGTTTGACTGTATATTTCAGTTTTCTCAAACAGTTTCTTTCCATATCACAATATCATGGGAAGGTCTGATACAAAGTTTTTAATGTCACTTTTCTTCTATATTTCTGTATCAAAATTTAATTTAAAGTTTATAATACATAAATTTATCTTTTTAAAGGTATGTTAGAGAAAATTATGTGTTCAAAAAGTTGTATAATTGTATTAATTAGATATGTAAATATAGTAAAAGAAAATATTTAGTGAGATTCCTTTAATAATTTTCCATTACAAATGGCCAATTTCATTATAATCAAATAATTAGGATATTAGCTTCTGAATGATTCTAAGTCACTGTTATTTTACTGAAGTAAGTTTTTCTAGAAATAACCAAGAAATTACTGCTCAAATGTGTATTATGTATTTTTAAATAATTATTTAATGACTGTATTTAACATTGTGTAATAATTTTGAACTCACAAAGTTTCACTTTTGTCAACAAATTCTTTGATCACAATAATCACAATTTTTTTCAGATTTCTGTAATTAATTGTGCTTTATTGTTTAACTATTATGTACTTTAGTTTTTTGTTATTGTTGTTGCTTTCAGCATTTTTCAACAAAGTTTTTGTCATTTTCTAAAATCTGTTCCATGTATATATATGCGTGCGCTGCATTATCAAATGGATATTTATGTGTAGTTAAAGTTTTTCACATTTCCAGATTTTGAGTATTTATGGCAAAAATCATTACCACCTATTTAGATAAATTGGATGTTAAGTGGCTTAAATGTGGTGTTATACATTATCACTCTCGAAAATAAGATTTTAAATATGACTTAAGTCTAAGAATCTTTGTATTATTCTCAGCTGTAATTTTTTAATATTATATGAGAGTTTGTAATAACTTACATTTAGTTACTATGTTTACAGAGGGCATCAGCAGTTTATAACATTTAAAATCGTTATGAAAACCTTTCAAATAACTATAAAATCATGTGTGCATTTGGAAATCATTTATTTTCATATTATATTTTCTTTTCCCTAGGATTTCTGTAATAGGCAAATAACACCATAACTACAATTATTATATTTAAGTAACCTTCCTATAAACATATTATAGTATCTGTCGAAAAGAGAAAAAAATTTCAATTTGTTCCATGCTATGGATATATTGTTTGATAATTTTAAGAATTCCTAAAATTTCCCAACAGAAATACAATAGCTTCATTGCGTTTCGACTTCCTGTTTTTCGGGCTCTCACAGTTCCCTGCGTTAATATCTGCCAAATTAAAATATAATCCCTCAAGGGAAACTATATTAATTTGCCAGATATCAGAGGAATTTCAGTCTTTCTCCCTCTACAAAAGCTTAAGTAATGATAATTGTCTCTTTTCTAAATCACTCATTACTGTAATAGCCATTGACTAAACGCTGATCAATCGGCGTTTTTGGAAATCCGTACGGTCAGTATAGTGTATTGTAGTGACGTTACTAGTTTCTTAGAAAAGCAGTTGAAAAGATAACAGATAAAACCTAGTTGAGAATTGTCAGGAATTTCTGCTCTTGTTCTCTGTAGTTTCTAAGGGCCGACACTTCGATGTGTGTTATATTTATTTTGTATTTTCATAATAATCATAATCGAAATTATCTATCTAAATCATTTTAGCATTTCTGTTTTAGAAATAGCCAGTAACAGGTAACACCGTGCGCTCCATGTTATAGAGAGGATTGATGTAATTTTTCGGGGGGGGGGGAAATCCTAATGCTAGTTTAAGACAATGCAAGTAAGAGACGAAAACAAATTAGCAGTAATTTTAAGCAAAAATTTAACTTGGATAAAAAAATCTTCAAAATGAAGACTTGTTTGTTATTGCTAAAACCCTTGCGTATTCTCCTAGTAATAGCCTTGTAATCAACTGCAGTTATGATTAAAAAATTTCATAACCTGAAATGGATTGATTTCACATGAAATATGCTGAGAATCTACTGCCGTTGATAACGATGTTAGCGAAAAATATGGTCAGAAAATTATCGTGTAATTTATATAAGGGTTGCCTAAATGAAAGTGAGACTTTTGGTATTTTTCTATAATGATTTATTGGTTGGAAAATGTGAACATACAGGAAGTAATAGTGATATATGAGGTACATATCCGCTACACTCGGTTCAAGCAAGTGTTCAATCGCTTTTCAAGATTTTGGATACCCTGAGCGAAGAACGTCCGTAATTGTCTGCGGTACCAGATTTTAATGGCGCTCGGGACCTCTGCATTGTTAACAAATCGTTTGCTTTTGAGAGCCTTTTCCAGTAGGCCGAAGATGTGGTAACAGGTCGAGGGTCTCCCAGCGGAAGCACCGCAACAATCGATTCCATGATGATGGCCAGGTGTGCCTAAGCAGGTCTCGGCATGTTTCGTGCTCGCACGTTATTAACGAAATTCCCTAAACCATCTGAACACTACACTGTGGCAGACACTGATGCATCATACATACGATAAATTTCAGCTTCACTAACACTTTCTGACGTCAGAAATTGAATAACCGCGTGCTGGTCCTATTTGGACGAATTCATGTCACGACCGTATGTAGTCACCCTGCTTAAACACGTTCAAACGGCGCACTGACGCTTTCCGACGATAACAGCTGTGCTTCGTAACTAACATACAACGTCATCTACTGGCGCTAACACAAAGTTCTAAGATTAAACCACTGCAGCCATTACAAAAGTATCACTTTCATTTGGGCCACCTTTATAATAGCAGCGAAATTACTTATCTATCGCGTTTTTCCCAATAAAATGTCATTGCTGTGAAATGAACATTGTAATAGGAGGATTTTCCGACGACAATTTCAATGCTTTAGCAGAGAGTACGTACTGAAGACTGTAAATTGAAGTTTTTAGTGAGAGAGCTATCAGTTCGAGAACCTTCTTTGGTTTTAAGACCTGGACGTGAATCGCCTGATTGTAGGAAAGAGAAAGCATAATCGGCATCCAAAATCATGTCAGACTAGCCGACGAATATGGACAAAACGTTTAAATAGAATATCTTTCTACAGAATGTAGTATTTATACTACCTAACGCAACTTATAAGTGCCAGGAAGCGGACAACAGTGGTATCCAGTCATTTGAATTGCGTTAAAAACAATCTTAAAATATGTATCTTGAAAACTGAGGGAAGTAGAATTGCTTAAAATCAGCCTTATATTCAGTCTAGAAGTTGTTTTAATTGTTTAAGTAATTTTGATATCAAGAAAATTTAATTTGTATCTTAAAAAAAGTTCCGTATCTCTGTAAGTATAGTTATTGGATTTTATGTTGTGACACATATTTAATAATTAGAGAAAACGGGTGTAGAACATTTGAAGTTTTTAATCACGTCCCCTCTTTATTTTTCCCAGAAGATGTTCGTAAATGATGGGTTTTATTTTATTATGAGAGGATTAGACACTTTTTTCATAATACTCTGCTTCGTGCTTTTAACAATACTTAACAAATTTTGCTTGTACATTTACTTCTCTTCTATAGCATAGATACACGCATTGTTACACGAATGATTGTTGGTTTATCTATTTTATTGTGTGCCACAGATTTATAGCTTTTTTTTTCTTTGTGAAGCTAATCATATCAAACTGGAGTATAATTATTTTGAAAATTACTGCGAGTTCGGCTTTCTCTCAAAGTGATTGTGTAAAATTCATGAAATTGCATTACTTTCGTAGTTTTTGGCTTTCCAGATGAAGAATGAAAATTTGTTTTGTGATCTATTTTGAGTAAAAAAAGGGGAGATCTCTTTTAAGAAGAATTTTGTTATATTTTTCTGGACTTTTATAATGCTAAATAAATTTTCCGTACCCCGGTACATTGTTTTAAAGATACAACTAGGTTTTGTCATGTTATATAAGTTTCTGTAAAACTAGTCCTTGTGTTGTTTTATTGAAGATAGTCGTGAACTGGAATACAATTTTAAAAATTAAGAGTGAGATGAAGATATTTTTTCTGTTGTGTATTTTTGAAAATGTGTATAGTTTCTTTTTTATCTCACAAAATATGCTTAAATCAATTTGTTAATATTAATTGTGCGTGATTTGTTTGAGTTCAATAAATCTATTTTTTTCACATACTTTCTGTTCAATTTTTCATATTTATCATTTGAATTACGTTTTGCATTTCATAATTTCTATGATGTTACTCCGCTGACATTTTTACTATGTAGGACATAAAATCTCATACCTTGTCATACATGTCATTTTCATATAGTGTTTTATAAACATAATTTTTTTTTTTTCCTTAAACATTCGTCACTCCTACAATCTTTTTAGATCACCTTGAATTGAAGCTGTAAACGTTTACAAACTATATTATTTCGAAAAAATACCTTATTTCTATAACAGTTTCTTCTCGAAGTTAGGAGAAAGGAAAAAATAATTGAATTCCTCAAACACATTTTTATCATACACCTTACTTTGAGTTCGCTTCCGTTCACTCTGCTCCCAAGCAAATTTTTTTCCTTTTTTTTGGATTGTGTTACCGCTTCTCTAGCGCTTGGCGCCATTATTGTTCCCCCTTCTGTATTCTTCCCCTTGGCGCTAGTTTTGCTTTGTACGGCAACCTTATGGATGCCGAAGTTCATTCACCTCGAAGTTTTCGGAGCGATGTCTCGTCGGTGCGTTGTGTGCACATTTAAAACTCTCGTTGTTTGTTGAAAATAAAACCATTTCGAACCAATTTACAGTCCATCAATTAAAATATCTTAATGAACCAGCAAAGTTTAAGTGGTAAATCGTACCATTGATTTGGTCCGCTCTCTCGGAGATCGAATCTTTTAATTTGAGCTATATTTAGCCATTTCGTTTTGTTCTCGGAATTTAATTATGGCGGATGAAGATATTACATCGTTGAATAGGAAACGTGGTGGAATCAAAGCGCAAATAACTAGACTGCAATCATCGATAAAGGATCAAGAAACTAATAAAGATGTCGAAATAGAAGAAATCAAAGTGAAATTGGAAAAAGTTCGTAGATTAAACGACCAGATCGAGTGTTTGCGTCTGGAATACTACAAAGTCGTTAAGGATGAAGATTTGAATGAAATCGAAGATAGTTTTGCTGAAATAGAGTCTGATATTCTGAAACTTGAGGTAAGCCTCAAACGTATTTATAATAATTGTATGCATAATAATGTTGAAAATAGTAATGCTAGTACTCAAATTAAAAGTAATAATGTCCAAATTAAACTACCAGAAATTCCATTACCGACGTTTTCTGGTAATATTGAGGAATGGAACTTGTTTAAAACTCAATTTGATTCATTAATTTCGTCGAACAATGAACTATCTGAGTCGCAAAAACTATACTATTTGCAGTCATGCTTAGTGGGAAGTGCAGCTCGGATAATGTCAACTGACGACTCCTTTTGTTCTTTATTAAAGGCTTTGGAAAATAGATTAATAACAAGAGACTTATTGTAAATACCCACATTTCAGAATTACTTTCGATTGAAAGGTTACACAACGAATGTGCTAAGGATTTAAGATCACTAATTGATCAGCTAGATAAACATTTAAGAGCTTTAAAATTATTAAATTTGGATTTGGATAAATTAAGTGAAGCCATGTTGATAAATATTGTTTTGCAAAAGTTAGATAAAGAAACGCGTAAACAATTTGAAATGACTTTAACGTCAAATGAGTTAACAAATTGGAGCACGTTTACAACCTTTATTGAAAAAAGATGTCAAATTTTGGAAAATCTACAAAATAATATCACCCAACCACCAAAATCGAAACTGAATTTTCAGAATTCCAAAACGCGCACTTTCGTAACGAAAATGAATAATTCTTCATCTAAGTGCCCAGTATGCCATTTATCAAATCATCCTATTTATAAATGTAGGAATTTTCTTGACTTGAATGCTATGGAACGTTATAATATGGTTAAAAATCTCTCACTTTGTATTTTATGTTTAAATTCGGGGCATAAATTGACTTCTTGCCGCCAACCTAAGTATTTGTGTAAGATTTGTAATGGTCGTCATAATTATCTCTTACACCGATATGGCAATCCCTCTAACGAAGAATTGAATATTGCGCAAGCTGAAACAATAACTCCAGAGCTGAAAAATGACTCACCACCTGCAGATACTTCTTCCTCTACTTGTTTGTTTATAAAAAATAAAAGTGTTCTCCTTTCAACAGCTGTAGTACTTGTGCAAAATATTTATGGCCAATTTATGAGAGCAAGAGTAATCCTTGACAGTGCCTCTCAGTCTAATTTCATAACGAAGCAATTTGTTGATAATGCTAATTTAAGGAAACAAAAAATAAATATTTCGGTTTCGGGATTAGGAGGAACACCTACTCCAATTGAATTTGAAGTTTTTGCTAACATAGCAAATGGTAATGGATCGTTCTTTTCGTTGCAAAACTTTTTAGTCGTCGATAAAATTACGGATATGGTTCCGGCAACAAATTTGAATTTAGAAAATATAGAAATTCCACAAGTTATGTTGGCAGATCCTGAATTCACCAAGCCATCCCAAATTGATATGCTTTTGGGAGCGGAGACTTTCTTTGAAATTGTTAAGGGTGAACAAATACGTTCATCTGTAAATTCATTACTATTTCAGAATACTGTGTTTGGTTATGTCGCTAGTGGCTATGTAAATACAAATAATCAAGGGCCATATACTAATTTATGTAGTTTAATTTGTCAAAGTGAAAACATAGAAAAGATAGTCGAAAAATTCTGGTCTGTGGAAAATATTAGTGAAGATCAGACTATCCTTAGTAAAGAAGAATAGTTTTGTGAGTCACATTTTAAAGAAACTCACAAAAGAAATAAAGATGGTCGCTTCGTAGTTAAAATGCCCATGAAAGAAGGATCGTTGGGTGAATCTAAGGCCTTAGCCAACGTTAGACTTAATCAATTAGTCAAGCGGTTGCATAAAAATTCTATGATGCAAAATTTATATAAAGAATTTATAACCGAGTATGAAAATTTGGGCCATATGGAAAAGGTAGATAACGATCAGAATTGTGAAGGGTCGTATTATCTGCCGCATCATGGTGTTTACAAACCTGAAAATTCGACCACAAAATTAAGGGTTGTATTTAACGCCAGTGCTCCTAGTACTTCGGGACAAAGTCTAAATGACTTGCTTCTTGCCGGTGCAGTGAAAGAAAACATTTGTGATATAATGGTGAGATTTCGGACATATAAGTACGCCTTTACTGCAGATATTAAAAAGATGTATCGTCAAATATTGATTGAGGAATCTCAAAGAGATTTACTAAAGATATTATGGAAAGATAACATAAATGAGTTAGCAACTACATATCGGCTTAACACTGTCACCTACGGCACAAAATCGGCCCCATTTCTAGCTATTCGTTGTTTAAAGCAGCTCGCTTTGGATGAAGCAGACAAATTTCCGCTCGCCGCTGAAGTTACCCTTAATGATGTTTACATGGATGATTTTGTCTCGGGTGCTTCTACTTTAGAAACTGCACGAGAATTGCAGTGCCAGTTGACGCAAATGCTTCACACTTGTGGAATGCAACTCCACAAATGGAAGTCTAATTCCAATGACCTGTTGAATAGTGTTTCGGAGAAGTGTCCTGAACATGAATTTACTTCGGGTTTAGATCCAACTGTCAAGGCACTCGGAATAATTTGGAACCCTAAAGAAGACATATTTTGTTTTAAAGTAGTGATAAATGAGAAATCTTCTTACACTAAACGTGACGTCTTGTCAACAATTGCAAGATTGTATGATCCTCTTGGATTGATAGGCCCAATCATTTCTAAAGCTAAGATTTTTCTGCAAAGGCTATGGATTAGAAAGCTTTCTTGGGATGAACCTTTGCCAGAAAACATTTTGTTAGAATGGAAACAATTTGTTTCGTGCCTAAGATCTGTTGAAGAAATAAAAATTAACAGATATGTGTTGACTGACAGTGCTGATAAGATCATACTTCGAGGGTTTTCTGATGCTTCCGAATCTGCGTATGGATCAGTTGTCTATCTAATTTGTATTACTAAGGACAATACTGTGTCTTCTCATCTCATAGCCAATAAATCTCGTGTTGCACCATTAAAAACTATGTCTGTGCCTCGTCTTGAGTTATCAGGATGCCTACTCTTATCGCAACTGATAGTCAAGGTTCGCAATTCTCTAAAGTTGAAAATTGATGAAGTTTGTCTTTACACAGATTCGACAATTGCTCTGGCATGGATAAAGACACCGGCGTATAAACTTAAGACTTTCGTTGGAAACAGTTTCTAAAATTCAAAGCTTAACGGAATCGCATCAGTGGAAACACATTTCTTCATCTAGCAATCCTGCTGATATTATTTCTCGTGGATCTTCGCCCCATGAACTTTCAAGTTTGTCGCTGTGGTGGCAAGGTCCTGGACTTGTAGGGGAATCCATTGGTACCCCCATCTCAGTTGATGTGCCTCTTCAAGAATCGCAGCTTTACCAAGATGAACTTAAAAAACTTTCTGACATTAACTTACTTAGCACTAAAGAAAATACATTTTCGAGTGATTTCCTTAATTTGTCGAATAACTACGTTAAATTAATCTGTATTTTTAGTTTTATTTGCAGGTTTGTATTTAATGTTAAAAACAAAATGAAAATAATCGGCCCAATTACAAACGAGGAATTAGAAAGGGCTAAAAAGAAATTAATTAAAATTATTCAGGTAAGTGAATTTGATAAGGAAATCAAAACACTAAAGAACGGGGAATCGGTGAAGAAAGGCCAGGTAAGCCACTTAAATGCTTTTTTAGACGAAGAAGATTTGTTAAGAGTAGGTGGTCGTTTGGCTCATGCCAATATAAGTTATGATTATAAACATCAAATAATACTACCTAGAAAACACAAACTGACTACTCTCATATTCCAATATTATCATTTAAAGAACTTTCATGCAGGACCTCAATCTTTATTACATTTTGTTCGCCAAGAATTTTGGCCCATTGGAGGTAAAAATATCGCAAGAAAGGTAGTGCACAACTGTGTAACTTGCTTTAGACACAAACCTACTACTTTAGATCAATTAATGGGAAATTTGCCTCCAGAGAGAGTCAACCCCAATCCTGTCTTTTCTACCACAGGTGTAGATTTTTGTGGTCCATTTTACATTCGATATAAGTATCAAAGAAAGGGAAATTTACACAAGGTGTATGTAGCTATTTTTGTTTGTTTAGTTACTAAGGCCATACATCTTGAGATAGTTTTCGATCTAACTTCACAAGCATTTATTGCTTGCTTGAAGAGATTTTTCGCTCGTAGAGGAAAATGTTCAACCTTATTTAGTGATAATGCTAAGACCTTTATAGGAGCTAGCCTAGAATTGAAAAAACTCGCGTCACTTGCTAATTTTCCTGATGAATGTTTATCTAGATTTTTGGCTACGGAGAATATCTCCTGGAAATTCCTTCCCCCTCGAGCCCCGAATTTCGGTGGACTCTGGGAGTCAGGTGTCAAGTCCTTCAAGCATCATCTAAAAAGAACTGTTGCTGATGCAAAATTATTTTATGAGGAATTTTTGACGGTTGTCACCCAAGTTGAAGGCATCTTAAATTCAAGGCCAATTTCTCCATTATCATCTCATGCTTCGGACTTAGAATCCTTAACTCCTGGTCATTTTTTAATAGGTCGGCCCATAAATTCGATCCCAGAGCCTCCTTTAATAAATGAATCAGACAATAAATTATCCCGTTGGCAACGATTAACCAAAATGGTTGAGCAAATTTGGAAACGTTGGTCCATTGATTATTTAAACCATTTGCAAGAACGAAAAAAAATGGCAATTTGCTAAAAATAACATTAATGAAAATGCAATGGTTGTACTAAAGGAAGACAACCTTCCACCCTTTAAATGGTGTCTTGGCAGGATAAGTCAAGTCATTCCAGGCAAGGATGGCAAAATGTGCGTAGCAATTGTAAAAACTAAAAATGGTTACTTTAAAAGACCAATTTCTAAAATTTGCCTCCTACCCATTGAAAATTGATTTCTTTGAAGTTATTATAAACAAAATAGATCTGTACGTATTTAATTGTATATATTTTTCTGTATATATATTTACTTTAACTTTATTTTTCTGTACAATTTTATATATTTTTCTGTATATATTTACTTTCACTTTATTTTCTGTACAATTGTATATACTTTAATATTTACGAAAAACAGAAAAAAAACGGAATGTCAATTTCTTGCATTGTGCTGAACTTCGAAAAATTATTGTAACTTGTCTTGTAATTTGTGTTGCATGTCATAGACAAGCAACGCGGGGCGGTATGTTACCGCTTCTCTAGCGCTTGGCGCCATTATTGTTCCCCCTTCTGTATTCTTCCCCTTGGCGCTAGTTTTGCTTTGTATGGCAACCTTATGGATGCCGAAGTTCATTCACCTCGAAGTTTTCGAAGCTTGTTGTTGTTCGGAGCGATGTCTCGTCGGTGCGTTGTGTGCACATTTAAAACTCTCGTTGTTTGTTGAAAATAAAACCATTTCGAACCAATTTACAGTCTATCAATTAAAATATCTTAATGAACCAGCAAAGTTTAAGTGGTAAATCGTACCAGATTGATTTATCGGATAGTACTGAGGGGTGCTTTTGATTTTTTTGCAATTCAAGAATGATCTCGGCCCCGCTGTGGTGCCGATATTCGCGAAAGCGTCAACCGTTTCCCATCATTTTGTAATTTGTTTCGGGAGATGTAGATGGCACTCCGGGAAAAAGTAGTAGCAGTTTTTCTTTAGTCTTATATTGCGGCTACTGACATCTAATGTATATTACATTACAAATGTCATCATGAATGCTCTGTTTCAGCCAGTTCAGTGCTACCTATAATTACTTGCAATGTAATGATGAAAGGATTTCGCGAAAAAAAATGACCGACTAGTCGAGCGCGATTGCTCAGCTCTCCTCTCGCTTTCAGGCACTGACTACTGTTTTTGATGTCGCAAATCTTACATGTGTGTGTGTATGTAAATACTATCTATTAAAATTATAAACTTTTAATTAAAAAAATAGGTTTTAATGATTTGAAAAACGAGATCACGATTTCTAAAAGTATTTTTTTTTGGCATCTACCTATATAACAGAACAGACAGCATCATAATATGCACTCTAAAAATAAATAAGGCTGACAACTTTTTTTCGTATAGATGTTAATAAGCTGTGTGTTCCTGTTATGCGTTTTCTATAAATTTCATTAATGACTTATCAATATGTTTAAAAAAGTGCAGTTTGTTTAGTACAATGCGCATCCAGAAAGTAAGAACCGATTGGGTGTAAAAGAAATGAAAAAGTTTGCGAAAGATTTTTATTGCCCAATGTTAAAGCGTATATCCCACTACTTTCTATGTAGTCGCCTTGTTTGTTGAGACATTTTCCGTATTCCTTCGTCGAAGGAACTCTCCGCCAACCTATTCAGCCACTCCTTCACAACGTCTTTTGTTTCTTGATCACTCTGTAGCCAAAAATCTCTTCAGGTGAAGAAAAATGGTAATCGCTAGGAGCTAGTTCGGGACTATACGGTGGTAGTTCAAAAATGTCCTAACCAAACTATTCCAGCAACGCACGTGTACGGACGGCGATGTGAAACAAACTCCAGCAGGCAGTAACCCACTCGGTCGAATCTGAATGGCGCGGCGCAGCTTATGAGTTTCTTAAGCTAAGTGTCCACTTGAGAGAAAATCTCGAGAGAAAGTCTCGAGATTAATCTCAGGGGGTTGTCCATTTGAGATCACTCACGCTCTCGAGACAGGTTCGTGAGACTCGATGGTCACTGCAGTCTCGAGAGCGGGAACATTTCGTGTCGACTTGAGAGTGAACTCGCAGTCAGTTCTGTGATTTGATCGCAGTTTGTTTGTTTTTCTTCTTTCAAAATGGATTCGCGTCAGGCCCTTGCTTTTGTAATTGCCTATAAAATTGCGAAAAAGCGGAAAGTGAAAAAAAGGAGTGTTGGGTGAGAAAATGAGTAGATAGAAGAAATTAATTATTTTTTGTTAAAAAAAATAATTAATTAAATAATTGAATAATTCTGTTTATTTAACAAAACATTACATTACAATACAATACAAAATTTGTAATAATACTTACGGCATATTTATCATGAGAAAGATTAATTTTTTCTCGACTTTTTTTTCCACTTCAACAGTTTTGAATTTTATATCGGTTTAAAGAAGAAATTTAGATCTACAAAATAAAAAAAAATCCCATCTCAATACGACCAGTATTACCGAAGTTATAGCGTATTGAACAATCTTTCGTACGGCTTATTAAATAATTTTTTGGTCGATTCCATAGGTTGATTATTTAGGAAATATTAAACAAATTCATTAAGAGTGAAAAACATTGAATTAAATTTATAAATATATTCACAACGTTTGACGTAGATTTTGTTGGTGTGAAGCTAGGCACAATGAACTTTAATGCAGAGAAAAACTTCCATTTACTATCGTATCTGTCATCTGCACCATCACCACTCTTCATTCTTTTCATTTTTTGCATTTCGTGTGATACCTAAAAAGTTAAGAGTGACAGTAAATTTAATTAATCAGTTAAGTGGCAGCGAATTTGGGTTAGTTCAATTTGATAAATATACATACCTGGTTACGTAAGTTATGAATCTTCCGCTGTACTTCATTCCCATCACAATTTTTGAATTTTCTTGCAAATTCTTCGAACACGCTCATTTTTTTCCCCGATTCCTGTAAAATTTATGTGTAACATTCCATAAAAACTCCTCTTCCTCATACAGATGGATTAACACAAACACTTCATCGTCTGTCCACTCTCTTTTATCGGGTAAAACCTTCTTTTCACCCATTTTTAAAGAACATGTAAAGAATAATATTATTTGCCGATTTATTGCGAAATAAAAAATGAATAAATAAAAGCGCGGGAAATCAAGGGCCTGTTCACGTAGAAGTCCGATAGCGGAAGCGTTAAAGTATTGAAATATATTTGACCAATGAAAAACCTCCAAACGATTAGCAACGAAATTTGTAACGCCTCCCATAGTCTCAGCTCTGACAAAAAACTTCAAACAACGACAGAAGACTGAAGACTAAGTCTCGAGAGCAGAAATGAGCATGTCCACTTGTGACAGCTGCAATCTCTGATACTTGCACCTGCTTCTCGCCGAGACTGCTCTCAGGCCCCTATCCATTTGTGAGTCTAGTGTCGAGACTACTCTCGAGACTGTTTTGTCACAAGTGGACACTTAGCTTTACTAGGATTCAGCATTGGAAAAAAATCAGTAACACGAAAATAAAAATTAAAGAATTATTTGTTGTTTGGACATTTCAAACATGATCATTGTCAATTTTGTTAGGATAATTAAACTTTTATTTCGTTATTGTTAAAAGGCTTGTCATGTATAAATTATTTTGGGCATCTTCAATAGTTTTAACATATACCTTTTTCAACAAACATGGCTTTTACTGCACAATAAGAGTAAGATTACTATCTGTTTCACTAAAAGTAATTTTCAAGATAATAAATACTATCTATAATAGAACAGTGAAACTTAAGGGAACTTAAATTTTTGTAACATTTGAAGTAATTCTAAAACTAGTGTCATTTATATGATACTAGACTTTTTTTTATCCTATGTTGGGGAAAAGTACATTGACCATAATTCCCCACTGGTAACTCAGTAGAGGTGATATCTATTTCAAAAATCTGTGACTGAAAAGTACTTGTTTTGAAGAGAGGATCACGTTAAAAGGTGATTGAAATCCATAAATTCCCCAGCAGAATAAAGGTGGTAGTCAGGAGAGGATGCAACGCCAATGCGGTGCAGGTAAAAAGCCGTGAGATTATTCTATAAAATGGATGAACTATTAATACACACGCGAAATGACACAACCGTTTGAACAACAAACACTTGAAAAGACAATTGTTTTGATAGACATACACGGTAACTCAGACACGCTAAAAGCGTTCTCTTTGGCTGATTTCCGATGAAAATCGATTATATCTCGATTATTACTCCGAGTTATCGAAAGATTCGGTTCGTTTTGACAGCGTGACGTCAGTGGATGCGGCTGGCGAAAATTGCTTGTCGTGAATGGCTTGCAAGGTCTCTTCCCCTTTTCAATCGCAGATCTCCCTGCCTTGCGGCTTGCGGACTGCAAGTCGCTGGCGTTTGTCGTGAATCAGGCCCTAAGAGCAATCAGTTCTTACTTTCTGAGTGCGCCTCGTATAAGTATTTATATCTATTTGTGTGCATATATAAGTTGCGACTACAAGTCCAAGCCCATTCCAAAATCCAAATCTACAGATGATACCATCTGGCGTTAGCATTAAATTATAAACTCTTTTGGCATGGTCGAATTTAAAAAAATGGATAAACTAGAAGGGGAAATCAGATTTTTTTTAATTCAACTATACATTACATTTATGTGTGTGTGTGAGTGTTTGTATCTAAGTAAATTAGACAGAAGGAAATAAAATATATATGTTGCAACAGGTGGTAACACAGTCCAACGAAAAATGACTTTTTGAAAACTTTTTTAGCGTTAGTAGCTGATTCTTATGTAATTTTTGGTGCTGAATCCTTATCTGACCTCAGTTTTTTTCTATCACCCACAGTTTGTCACAATGTGACTTCGTCGGAAACTAGAAAAATTAGCCGAACACACCATAGAAAACAAAAATAAATGTTGCAATATGAACAAACTTATATTGAAGTATAAACATGAAAATACCTTTTTCAATTCCTACTATTAGTTCACACTCTCTCTATATATATCTTGTTCAAATTTTCAATCGTTAATAAAAGTACTTTTTATTCATCCACTCAAGTTCAAATACATTTTTTAAACTTGTAGTGGATGACACTTGATGTTAATACAGTTTTTTCAAATATTAATTCATTAATTAAATTTAATTAATCAATTTTAGTTTTAGACCTAGAGCGTCTCTTGCTCTTGAATAGTAATTTCCCTCTTGTTACTGTGTAAACGGTAGCACTGCGGTATCGCGGGTTTCTGCCGTCCTGTAGGTTGCGAGATCGAATCCCCAACCTGACAAACTTTTTCTCTCTCTTCCCCCCCCCCTCCTAATCTCGCACAGTAGGCAAGGTTCTGGCAGGCAATCCTTTTTTTCAATTCCTACTATTAGTTCACACTCAAATTTTTCTTTGTTGACCTAAGTAGGAATTGACTTTAAAATTTTTTTATATATATATTACTTGTTATTACATAGATTTTATGTGCTTTGGCTTATATTTCCTTTCCATCTTCTCCTTAAAGCTCCTGATATTGCTTTTTCGCCTGTGAATCGCTTGCTCAACTTCTCGGTGAAGTGACCAACAGTAGTCTCCCATCATATTGGTATTCCATTGGCCCTGATACCGTCTTTCCATCAATTTAATATCTTAATGAAACTGCTCACCTTGCTCCTCACTGACATCACCCAAATTATCTGGGAAAAAATCAAGGTGACTGTTTAAAAAGTGAATCTTGAGGCTCATCAAACAACCTAACTTCTTGAACTTCTCCAGCATGTTGGCTACAATAGAAATGTAATGTGGGTCCTTTTTGTTGTGCAAGAACTTGGTCACAATCTGCTAATGATACTCAAGCCTCCCTCTCTTTTAAAATCATTTTTGATTCAAAGTTGGGATCGAGCATCATTTTTCGGATGTCAGGCCCAACAAACACGCCTTCTTCCGATTTTGCTTCTGATAGATGAGAAAACTTCTCGCAGAGATACTTGAAACATTCTCCATCTTTGGGTAAGGCTTTCACAAACTGTTTCATTAGGCCTTATTTTATGTGTAGAGGTGGCAGCAGAATGTTTTCTGGGTCCACGAGGTTCTTGCGCAGAATGTTCTTCTCGCCAGGCTTTAAAAATTTTCTTGCAGGCCAGATTTTTCTGGACCAGTGTTGATCCCTTGCCCTACCGTCCCATTCACATAAAACATGGAAATTTGGTAAAGCCACATTGCTGGCGGTTAGCTTATGGCGTTGAATTCGCTAAAAATGTCATTTCTTTAAATATTCAGTGTTGAAATGTGAAAAAAATGGTGGGTGGAGAAGCAATTCCTCTCCTGCTGCTGATGTGGCCAGACTAAACCAGGACTGACATTTTTGAATTTATTATATACATAAGCATATGGTTTTTACAAAATATATTTACAGTTTACGAATATGATGGTATATTTTACCAAGATCGACCATCATGGCGAAACCGAACGCTCTCACACACATTCAGTGATGTAGCGAGCGTAACTGGCGCTCGGGGGGCACGATACCTTTTGGAGCCCCCCCTGAAAAATATATATTAATATATATAGAATTAATTAAAAAGATAGACTATTTGGCGCCCGGGGCATGATAGACCCCCTTGCCCCTCACTTGCTACGCCACTGCACACATTCCGTGCCGTTGAGTCGACGCCTGCGCGGACTCTCCGCTTACATCAGCGACATCTGTTCAAGGTCTATACAAACCGAACATGCCGCCCATTTTGAAATGTAAGATTTCAACATGACAAAGATTAAATTCAAATTAATATCCAGTACAAAACAAATACACAAACAGATACAAATTACGCAGTAATAATAGAAAAATATGAAAAATATCAACCTAAATTTGAAACAGAAAGATCATTAAGTTTAAACATATGAAAAATAAAGAACATAAATTTAGTCCTTGTCCAGTGGCAATTTGCAGAGTTTTCTAACCGATCTTTTGAATAGTCCGTCCCTAGTTTTGATAGAAGCCACTCTTACACAATTGTCTTTTCCTGGGAAGAGATCAATAATTCGTCCTATACGCCATTTTTCAACGGTGGCAAGTTTTCGTCCTTAATCAGCACCAGATTCCCGATCTTGAGATTAGTTTCTGGTGAGAACCACTTCGGATGTTGTTGCAAGCTACTCACATATTCGGAATTCCATCGTTTCCAGAAGTGTTGCACGAGTTTTTGGGTGAGTTGCCATCTTGTTAGTCGATTGGTTTTTGACGATAAAAAGTCGGTTTCTGCAACTGCATTTAGCAGTCTTCCAATAAGAAAGTGTCCTGGCATGAGGACTGATAGATCACTTGGGTCGCTGGACATGGGAGATAGAGGACGAGAATTGAGGCACGCCTCTATTTGAACTATGGTATATAGTTCTTCATATGTTAATATTACATTTCCTATTATGCGTTTAAGGTGAAACTTTATGCCTGCTTCCCGACTTTATGCCTACTTCCCAAATGCCTCCCATATGAGGGGCAGCTGGAGGATTGAAGTGCCAGTTAATACTTTCCTCTGACAAGTGTCGAGCAATCGCCTCATTATGGTTGTGATGCAGCCAGAACAGACAGTTCATCGAGTTTTTCTTCGCACCCACAAAATTTGTGACGTAGTTGCTATAAATGTCCGCACATTTACCTCTTCCAGATATAAATCTTTTCAAAGCGCCAAGAAAAGCGTTGGTGGATAGCTCGCTGACCAGTTCACAGTGGATTGCTCTTGTAGCAAAGTACACAAAAAGAGCTAAGTAGGCTTTGCATGTTTTGGATCTGGTTCCATTTGACATTCGAATGGTAAAGGGGCCAGAGAAATCCACACCACATCTTAGAAACGGACGAGTCGGAGTAATTCTTGCAGACGGCAGATCTCCCATCATTTGTTTGGAAGTGGAAGCTTGCACCTTGGCACATGTTATGCATTTCCTAGTGTAACGGAAATTAGTTGTATTTTTCATATGTAGAGGGCGTTAGTCGTCCAGTGTTTTATGTGAATTCAAAATTGTTTTGTTTTTAATATTCTTCAGTGTAAAAACGTTTTTCTTTGTTATTGGACCACCGAGCTGAGTATGGGCGTCTATTTAATGGACGATCATATAATAAAGGAATATTAACTAGAAAATGAGTAGGCAGATTTTATTTGAGTCTGGTTAAACATTTTTGTTAAACCTAGTGACTCTCCGAATGGCACTTCTAGTTGAAATTATCCAAAACTGTTGTTGAATGCTTGACAGAAGTAACTGACGACCAGCATGTAAATTTGTAATGTAGAACCAAGAAATTAGTAATTCAGTCAAAAATCCATGTTTTGGCAAAAGCAAAGGAAATTTTTGACTTTCAGGTAATTTAGCATGTCGAAGGCTACCGCCCACCCTTCCTTCATCAATGAACGGATTTAAGGATAAAAGTTTGCTTTTTGCAGGCAACGAACGGGAGTTTTTCAAGGCAGATATTTCAGGTTGAAAATTTTGTTCTTGAACACATTTTATCCAAAATTTATGTGCATGATCAAGTTCTTTTGATGTTAGAAATCCGGATTTTCTTTCATTTCTTGGCAGCTTACAGTTGGAGATAAAGCGAAAACAAAATGCTGTCACTCGCTTCTAATGGAGGAAAGGCGAAAACTTTTAGCTAATAACCTAGCAACTGCACATACGCAAATAAATGAAACCTTTGAGCTCTTGCATAAATTTTCTACACTTTCCTAATTGAAACGGTAAGCGGAGAGTCCGCGCAGGCGTCGACTCAACGGCACGGAATGTGTGCAGTGGCGTAGCGAGGGAGGGGCAAGGGAGTCTATCATGCCCCGGGCGCCACCGCAGAGGGGCGCCAAATGGTCTATCTTTTTAACTAATTCTATATATTATATTACTATATGTTTTTCGGGGGGGGTGCCAAAAGGTATCGTGCCCCACAAAATATATTTACAGTTTACGAATATGATGTGATCTTTTACCAAGACCGACCATCATGGCGGAACCGAACGTTCTCACACACATTCAGTGACGTAGCGAGCATAACTGGCGCCCGGGGCACGATACCTTTTGGCACACCCCCCCCGAAAAGCATATAGTAATATAATATATAGAATTAGTTAAAAAGATGGACCATTTGACGCCCCTCTGCGGGTGACGCCCGGGCCATGATAGACTCCCTTGCCTCTCCCTCGCTACGCCACTGCACACATTCCGTGCCGTTGAGTCGACGCCTGCGCGGACTCTCCGCTTACATCAGCGACATCTGTTGGCGGTCTATACAAACCGAACAGTGAGTGATACGACTTTTTTATTGGAATATTCGGTTTCAGCACATTAAAAACCACAAGAATAAGGCAAATTTATTCAAAAAGTTTTTTCATCGTTGGCCTGTGTCATCTATCTAGAAGACTACAGGGTGGCTAATAAATACTGTAACACTCCAAAAAATAAGAGTTAATTTTAATCGTTTGGAAAAACAATTTATCTATCTATTTGTGTGATTGGCAACTTTTTGTAAACGCAGACGATTTTTGTTTAAAGTAAAACATGTAGAATATTTTTAAAGATGGAAGCCAAAAGGTTAATGGTTAAACAGCTTTTTGATCGCGGATTTTCTGCAGGTAAAATATTTAAACAATTAAAATGCCTTGGTTTTAACAGGACGTTTATATATAGGACTATAAATCGATTATTGTATACCAATAGCTGTAAAGATCGACCAAGGTCCGGTGGTCCACGCACTGTTAGTACAAAAGAACGTATCAAAAGAATTCGTGAAAAGATACGAAGAAATCCACAACGTTCTGCAAATAAAATGGCTGCAGAAGAGAACATCAGTCGCAGAACTATGCAACTTATCATAAATGAAGACCTGGGTTTTCGCCCTTATCGCAAAAGAAAAATTCAAGGTTTGACTACTGCACAAATAGTAAAAAGGTTACAAAGATGTAAGAAATTGCTGAACCGGCACGGTAGCAAAAGTGTTGAAAAAATAATTTTCTCTGATGAGAAGCTGTTTTGTACAGAACAAAGTTATAATGCTAAAAATGATGTTGTATATTCAGCAACCTTCGAGGATATACCTGAAAATCTTCGAACTGTTAAACGCTTTCAGAACAAGAATTCTGTTATGGTTTGGGCTGCAGTGTCACACAATGGAAAACTGCTTCTGAAATTCATCGATAAAGGGGTAAAAATCAATGCTGAATATTACAAACAGGAAGTATTGGCTACACGTTTATTACTACATGCTAACAGATTGTATCCCAAAAAGAATTGGATATTTCAGCAAGATTCTGCACCGTTCCACCGATCCAAAACAACACAGGAATGGCTCCATGCCAATTGCCCGAAGTTTATCAGGCAAGAAGATTGGCCACCTTCTTCACCAGATCTAAATCCTTTAGATTATTGCATTTGGGGGATTTTAGAGTCTAAAGTTAATGCTAAGCAGCACAGAAGTTTGGACTCCATCAAAGCTTCCATACGGAGTGAATGGGTCAAATTACCTCATAAAATGATTCGTGCCGCAATAGGACAGTGGCGTAAGAGATTATCTTTAGTAATCGATAAAGATGGCGGTCGATTCGAGTAAAATTATTTCATGGTAAACTTTCATGTATAATGTTCATAATATTGTTGTATTTTCCATTTTCTATTTCATCTGTGTGTAATTAAATGATTCGATATTTGTCACAGTATTTATTAGCCACCCTGTAATTCGAAATTCTATGAATTCCTTTCCTTTTATACGTATAATTACAAGTTTATAAACTAATTTATTCTCTTAATGATTTTATTCCTTTTAGCTTTATTTAAGCACTTAAAAAAAGAATGAAATCTGTAATGATGATAAGGTAGCTGACAAAATCAAATTGAATTAATATTTATGCAGATTGGGGAGAGGGAGTTAATGCCTTTGAGAATTTTCACAGCATGTTTAGCGTGAGTGGAAATATTTCTTATGTAATATTACAAATATAATTTAAAGCTTATTTATTTTACAAATTAATATTATTGTTCTTAGTTGTTATTTTAGCTATATTAAAAGCTAAATGATCTATTTTGGGTTAAAAAAAATCCATTCAAACCTTTCTAGACTAGGCATTTTGCCTAGAGAGGGGGGAGGGAATGTTACTACGAGGGTAGGTTGAAAACTAATGCACACATGCTTGTAGAGCACGAACAAAAACAAATATCAAGATCGGGCAAAAAGTACATTAAAGTACAATTCTTAAAGTTTCAAAATCATACGAGGTTAGGCTGAAAACTAATGCACACATGCTCGTAGAGCGCGAACGAAATGACATACCGAAGCGCACCAGCTGGCATATGGAAGTAGTATTCCCTCTCAATACGCATGCGCAGGTTGAGGTCGTTGTGTTCATTCAGTGTATTTCGAGAAGCGGAAGCATGGAGACGTGTTCTAGTGCTATGTCAACGCGAGTTAAATAGCGTGCTGTTATCGAATTTTTAACTGCTGAAAAAGTGACTCCTACTGATATGGACACATCACCATTCGATTCATTCATGTATCCATCACAAATCAAACACTTCTCAGTCATGGCGAATGACGATGCACGACAACAAATAAAATTTAAATATTTTAAACAACTGACTCTACACGACGTTGGAAACTGAATGAGGGTAGATTCCTGAACTGAATGAGATAAGATTCCTGGTAACTGATCTTGTGTATTATTCCTACCCACATGTGAGGTACTAAGAACCTCTCCCGATTTTCTTCGAAGTTATTGCTTTTGAAAGATGAATTCGGTCGTTTCGACCGCGGCGCGACTGCTGAGTCAGCAGGTATTTGCACCTCGCGGCATACTCTGCGCTTGTGAATCCCCCAAAACAGCTCTATTATCCCCCAAAGAAGAACGATGTATCTATTGCACAGCAAAACAAAATTGGAAAACGAAGCAAACATGTCGAATATGTTGCTCATATATATGCAGAGAGCATAATTCAGTAGGTATGTTTTAATAAAAGAACAATCTACGTGTATTATAATGTTCATGTTAGGTACTATTTGCATTAACCCCTCCCCCTCCTTCCAATCACCTTAAGGATAGAAGTACAAAACATAATTACGAGAGGTTTCATGTCCACAAAGAATTTTTGTGGATGACATAACCATTTAAATGGCAAAAAGTGCAAACTACAGCTTTGAGGCTTATTTTAAGAAATTCGTAGGGAATCACAAAATTGCTCTAATTTTTGAACAGATGAAGGTAAAACATTAAATAATATATTCGTTTTGAAGGAAATTTAATGCTGAACAAATTCATTCCCAAGGTTTGTCTCTCAAATCGACGGTAAAGAATTCCAGAGGCGAAGCTTATCAAAAAAAAAGGGGGGGGGGGGGGCAAAATTCATTTTTCTTAAATTAGGGATTTTCTCCAGCTCATTTCTCAGAAACTATTGAAGATACGAATAAACTTTATGTATGTTTTTTGTAGGAAATTTTGTCAGCTTTATTTTTGTGTTTGAATTTTTTATAGGATCAATCGTTTTCGAGTTATAAGCGAAAAACCAAAAAACGGGACCTTCTTAGACCCCCTCCCCACTTGCTCCCCCCTAGGACCGGGGACTTTTAGTATGCTTACCTCCTAACTAGTCCAAACAAAGTTATGAAGTCAGTTCTTCCGCCCTATGACTTTCCACCTAGACCCCTCTTTAGACAGGGGTCGACAACCTTTTTAACTAGGAGGGCATATTTCAGAAATGCGGGAGTTCGGCGGGCACCGCTGGGTGAAGAGGAGGAAGGGGGGGGGGGCAGGTTAATATTTAAACATGAAACTATTAATGCGACATAAATTTTTAATACATAAATTCAGATTTTAATTTAAACAAGATAATTTTAAAATTGATAATGCAGTATTTGACATTGCAAATCTGCGGCCAACTCGTTGTAATATGGCGCATAAGTTGAATTCCCAGTTCTCAGGCATTGGTCCAACTTAATGCTTTTGATTTTAAGTATTTCATATTAGAAAACAAATATTCACAAGCATAAATTCTTGGTATTAAATTCTTCCAATAAGGAATCAAAATATTTAACAAACTAATAGGTGGTAGCATTTCCATCGCAATAATTTTCTAATTTTAAATTTGGAAAATGTGATAAATTTTCTTTCTTAATATGCGATTTCCAGAGAGACAATTTATCTCTTAGTTTATTTATCATACTTATCATAGAAGCATGAAGCTACAGAAGGAGGAGCAGCTCAGTGTTAAAAATGTGTCTCCCTTTTTGTCGCCGCCACTAGAGGGCGCTCGGGTGCACTAGCGGGCGGCTTAGACACAGACAACCATATTGTTTAATATGGATTTTTCGTATTTTTCCTAGCGAAAACAAGTTGTTTTATTTTAGTGCGTATTTAATATGAATTTATATATTCAATTTAACAATTTTTTATTTTCATTCAAAATCTTTATTTCAAGTGTTTTTTTTTTTGCTACAATTCAATAAAATTCTTAAAGGAAATGAGTAAATAAACTTTTTCAGAATAATTGTGTATTGGTTTCAGAATAAATTAGTTCAGAATTTTGTAATAATTTAATAATTAAGGAAATGAAATTACAGAAAAGAATTGTGAAGAAAGTTTTTTATCATTGTTCATAATCTCTTATGGAAAAAAATGTGAGAAATAATACTGATTAACCAAAACACACACACACACATAGTAGAAAAGCAACATTTTCTATCAATCACAAATAAATTCTTATCAGGATTAATAAAATAGGAAGTCAATTCAGTATTTAATCAGACAATACTTTAAAATATCTTCCTTTCGAAAAAAAACCAGTCAAAGCATCTCAGATTACACTTTTTAAAACCGGAGGTATAATCGTCAAGTTGGTAAATTACTGAATGCAAATTTTTTCAGCGAATTAAAAAGAAAAAAAAACAAATAACTTTGACAAGGACAAATCAGCTATATTTTTGAATTTTCACAAAGTACGCATTTTATTGCATAAGCAGATTTTGTACGCAGATTTTGCATAAGCATTTATAGTAACAACATTGCTTATCATACAATGAAAACTTATTTACTTAAGGGGTGTGGTCACTTTTACGTACCTTTAAAAGTATCATTTTTAGACCTATGTTCGATTGTATGTACTACTCATGATTTAAGCTTGATTTATATGAAATTTTTTGAGTAACTGCCTATAATATTGTTTATTATAGATGCAATTTTTCAGGGTAATTAATAAAAATGACTTTTTATGCATAAAAAGTGAATATTTTTTTTAAATCGAGCATTTTGCAGTCAACTACTGTGCGCATTCTGTCAAAATAAATTATTAAGGTACATTAATAATTTTTTACTATATGTGATTACAATACTTCAGGCAACAATATCCAACAACATTATTCTAAAATATATTAAAACATTTTAGTACGTGCTATTTTTAAATAGAAATTTCAAAAATGACTGAGTAAAGCTTATAAAAAATTCTTTAAAAAATTAAAATATATTAAGGTTCAAAAATTTTGGTGGATTTTGTTGTCTAAAGTGTTGTAATCACATATAGTAAGCAATTATTAATGTAACTTAATAATTTATTTTGATAGAATGCGCACAGTAGTTGACTGCAAAATGCTCGATTTAAAAAAAATATTCACTTTTTTATGCATAAAAAATCATTTTATTTTTTTATTAATTACCTTGAAATATTGCATATATAATAAACAGTATTATAGGCAGTTACTCAAAAAATTTCTTGTAAATCAAGCAAAAATCATGAGTAGTACATACAATCCAGCATAGGTCCAAAAATGATACTTTTAAAGGTACTTAAAAGTGACCACTCCCCTTAAGGGGAGTGGTCACTTTTACGTAATTTAACTAACTTAATAGTGATTAAATTCAATATTATGGTTCCAGCATTGTCAGGAATTACCTTCAAGTTGGTAAATTATCGATTACAAATATTTTCAGCAAATTAAAAAGAAAAAAACCCAAATAACATTGATATGGACAAATCAGCTATATTTTCGCATTTTCACAAAGTATGGGTTTCATTGTAATCACAGTAAAAAGATAGGAAAATATTAATTTTTTTAAAATTATACTCAACAGATTTTGCATAAGCATTTATAGTAAAAACATTCTTTATCATACAATGAAAACTTATTTACTTATCAACTAACTTAATAGTGATAAAATTCAATATTAAGAAAAGTTAACTGGAAATATTTTATTTCTGTGCACAATTTAAAAAAAAAATGATGGCTTTAGTTAAGACGTGTAGCTCAATTTGCCATAACCACAAAATATATTGAATAGAAGAAAAGTATTTCATAATTATAAAGAACTGAAATTAACAACATACACTATTAATACATTATTATAAAATAAAAATTAAATGTGTGATATACAATTTACTATAGATAAATTTATATACGTAAGTATCGCACATCTTTTATTGATGAGCGATTTCCTTTAGAGCAATAGTATGAGTAATTATTTACATCTTTTTACATACAATAGAGCTTTGTGAACACGTGATGATTATTTTTGATGGGATATAGGGATGATTGAAAAATAAAACACGCTTATTTCCAGCAGAACTTAAGATGTCTTAACTTTGCGTTCACTTAATACACAGCAGCTGTACTTTTCTCTCATTATTATACATCTTATATTAACACAAAACAATAATAATGTTCTTACATTAGGAGCAGCAAATATACTAGGATTTCTCTGTCCAGTTTCTTTATTTCTTTTTAAGGCTGATCTATAGCCAGTAGAACAACCCGGAGCAAATCACTTCGCTTGCATGTCGCGCCCTCTACCGGTGAGCGACAACAATCGGTTCATTTTTCAAAAAATTCCCCATTGAAGCTTACGCTCCTTCTGTAGCTTCATGCATAGAAGCAAGTGGAGAATTACGCTGTCGAGAGATCAGGCTGCCCAGTTTTTAATTTTTACGGTTTTGCGATTTTTAATTTTTTTACTAAAATTATTTATTACCAGTATGAGAGTTTGTTGTTCAAAGTTCAAATATCTAAAAAATTTCGAAATTTGAACGGCGTGCACCTTAAAATTGTTTCTCGGGCACCACGTTTCCGACCCCTGCAATAAGGCGCCTCGCAAGCTTTTCCTACAACGACGGCGACGCTCCGATGGCGTTGTTGGGTGGTCGTGACGTCATCACATTATCCTACCGGTTTATTTAAAAAGAAAGGTCCCCTACTTGATTACAGTAAAAAGTTTTAACTTCCATTTCCTCTCTTCCCAACATAAAAATGTCGTTCTCCCTAAAAACAAATCTACTTTTAAAAAAGAATTACATTGTTGTATACAAGGAGTTTTTTAATCCTTTCCATGGTCTCTTATGAAACATATTCTGGAAGCCAAAATTGGCATCATATCATAAATTTAGTTTTCTGTTCATAACCAAGGACTTTCATCCAAACAAAAATTTCTGTAGTCGGTCATGTGGCGGTCATTACGGCTAACTTTACCAAATTCGAAGGTAAGAAATGAAAGCTATTTTCACTGCGTTTTGTTCTCTCGTTGGGACATCTTACCTCGTGTGTCATAATCGATGTTCGAGTGTTTGATGACTAATCCTTATAATGCAGATTAATCATCTGACCAGCGAACTCGAAAGTAATGCCGGCTGAATCTGCTCTCGTGCATCAGGTTCTTATAAATAGATGTTCAACAATCCAGGCTATGATTATCACATTTTAGATCATTATGGTATTTAATTGCGGCCATCTTGTACTCATTTCATTCTTACTAATTAGATTTCTTTTTTAATTTATTATTAATCATTATTTTTCGCTCCATTTTGAATTTTTTCTTTTCTTTCCCATGGATGCTTGTTTTGAATTTACAGAGTTGTACAGCATAAGAAATTATGTAATTATAGTTGAGTTATTCAGTGTGCAGTATCTCACAAAATAAAATTAACTCCTAGCTTTTAAACATTCTGTAAAAAATTGACCACTCATCAGTATGATACCAATAGAAATGTTTTGCTTTGCATTATGCACTTTGAAAACTTATTTTATCTGCTATTTTTTTATAAAATTAGTTTTGCTTCATGTATTAAGTTTCATGTATTCATAGTCTTATAGTATCTCCTATGAGACTAGCTTTGAGTGAATTTTATTATGACAAAAATTCACTCAAAAATTAAAGTATTCAGATGAAAGAAGGAAGAGGATCATAAAAATCTTTGGGTGTATCTGAGACTCTAAATAGATCAAATTTTTATCTGTTGGAAGCATAATAATACATAATTTTGGATAAAAACAATGAATAACATTAAAAAAATCTTCAAATCAATTCATATTTTCATAGAATTTTGTTATTTTCTAGCTTGATTACCAAGATCAAGGCTTTAATTTATGAGGAAAATGCCCAAGGGAATTTATAGTTTAGTCTTTAATTTCTATCAAGAAGTAAAAGAAGAAAAAAAATTAAAAATTCTTAAATAGCGCTTTTGTCATTGGTCTGTTTCTGTTATGAAATATTAGGCAAAACTTCTTACAATTTAAAGATAGTGTGTGATTCCCTCGGCACTAGCAATATTAGTAGTTCTGATAACTCGGGGATCCTTTTTCTTGCAAACTTGAATGTTATGTTGCCATTCATTTAAGCTGCATAAATTTGGTATTGCTATCACCTGTGCATTTATTGTTGTATTTACTGTATTATTTAATTAAAACTCTATTAATGAGGTAGAGAAAATGAAACTATTAGCTATAAGATTAGGATTATGTTATTTTGGCAAAGAGAAAATTCTGTAATTTGAATAAGTAGTACCAAGTAAACTGAGTTTTGCTCAGTGGAGCATTAAAGGAAGAATAAGAGGGTTAAATTCTTCCTTGAAATCCTTCCAAACTCTTATATTAGAGCATTTATAATTCTGTATTTAGCAGTTTTCTTTGTGTGTATATATATATACATATATGTATGTGGGAAGTGGCTCTGAAAAGTGGCTGTTTTTTTTTTTTCAATGAGCCCAAGTAAAATAGCCTCAAAAATCTGAAAATTTAGCCTGCAAGTACATTTGTGCTATATTTATCAAAAAATAATATGATCCAAACTGTATCAGTTAGATCTTCTGGGATTTTAATTATTTTAATCATTGAATAAATGAGGGAATGACAGATCACTATTAAAATTGACTGTTTACATATAAGAAATTAGTTTTGATGTAATTATTAGTATGCAAGAATAATATATTATTTTCATAATGGTTTATTTAATTATAGTAAAAATTTTATCCATAAATAGGCAAAAGTAAAATTATTTATCAAGAAATTTTTATTGGCTTTCTTGGCTATTGCAAGGTGTAGGCTGGGGCAGTTTATATTTTGTCTATCAAGCTGTAAGTATGAATGTCCTTTGTTGAGGGCTACATATATCTGTTGTTTCCTATTGAAACCATGACATTTTATAGTGAAATTTCCGACATTTACTAATAGGATCTCTCCATGATACAGTGTTTCATTATAATTTACCATCACCTACTGACCAACTTTGTATTTAGTGTTTTTAATCTTTTGATCATAATTTGTTATAGATTTTTTTTATTTTTATTTTCAAAATTTAACTGAAGATGTGTGCATTTGAAAATCTTGCACTTAAAGCAAGAAAGGGAACGAATGTCCAGTACTGTATGTGCTGAAGTATATACAATCTGATGAATCTTAATGTGCCCCGAAATGGTTCTAAATCTTTTGCTAGCTTATTATCAGCTTTACATATCATGTCATCATCAATTGGAAATATCTTGATTCCTGTACATCTTGCCTTAAAGTTTTGATTAAAGTTTCAAATGTGTTGACATCTTTACCTTCAGCTATAATTAATTCTATCTGCTGTGCATTTTAAAGTTCTTTCTATGCTGTCCGATGCCCCTTTCTCATGGCCTGCCTCTATATAATTCCATGTCAAGTTTTGGATGCCGGGAAACAATTCTTGTGTGTGATACCTTAATAAATGAAACATTTTTTTGTTTCTGTATTGTTTACAGGGTCCATCACCTAACATATTAACAGTATTAATTGAATTTACTTTGATCTAATACTTGAAAGTCATGTGCTAGCTATTGAAGAATGTTGTTGAGTAAAACATTAGACGGCTGTTTTACTTTACTCCTATACAAGCTATCCTAGATCTATATAATGAATGTTCTGCCAGCTACTGAGTAAATAGGGGCAGATTTACTGTTATGTGAGGGAATGATGTCAGATGCTAGGGACAACAATAAAAAGTGCCCTAATTTCTTTCATTACATAAAATATAAATATAATTAAGTGGCTAAATCTTTATTTAAGTATCTTTAATGGATTTTATAAAAAAAAAATATAAACATACATGCTGTAATGGCTGTGAAATCATTTTCTTTCCTACCAGTGTTATTGGGGACATAATGAGAGAATGATATTTGCATATAAAAAAAATCAAATCCAGGCGTCGCTCCACTTAAAGCCTCTGTGTTGTCTCTTCATTGGGGGGTAATGCTAGTCCACCTATAGGGTGTCCCCATAATAAAATGGCTAGCAAAACTGTGCTGTACATTGGTAGTAAGGATATTGTCCAAGAAACGGTCTGCTGCATTAGGAAAAAAAAATTGTATTTCAATTTCGATAAGAAAATAATCACAGTTTATGTGTGTCCTTGATTAATATTCATATATTAAATCACTTTTTTTTTTTGTAATTTTAAAAATACATCCGCAAGACCACTAGGACAAGAAATTGCCACTTTTCAGAGAATGACTCATATATATATATACAGTGGCTCCCAAAAGTGTTCGTACACTTATGATTTTCAATGAAATAGGGGTCTATCCATTAATTAAAATGAATATTTCAGAATGGGTATTTAATAAGATCTATAATTTATTATTAAGAAAACTTCATGAAATATTTTAAAAACATAGTAAAACTTTATTTTTAAGAAACCAATAATCAAAAAGTAACAAAAACTTTGTACACTTGTAAAAAATCTCTACATATTACTAAATATTCTAATTTTTCGTTAAATTAATATTTAGTAGGATATCCTTTAGCATCCACAACAGCTTTTAAACGTCTGGGAATAGATTGCACTAGTTTGTAATTTCTGCATCAGTGTTCATCCATTCTTCCATCATAATTGTTTTTAGTTCGCTTTTCATGTGAATGTCGTGTTTTCGTACTCGAACCTCCAGTTCTCTCCAAATATGTTCTATTGGGTTTAAATCTGATGATTGAGGTGGTGTTTTCAAAACTTATGAACAATTACAGAGATGCCAGAGGCGAACGTGGAGAGTCATATGCTTAGGATTGTTATCTTGATAAAAAACAAAGTTGTTTCCAATACCCAAATTTTGGGCTGATAATTTTAAATTGTCTCATAAAATATTTATATTAACAGCATGATTCATTATGCCATCAATAAATACCAAATTACCTAGTCCTGATGCTGACATGCACTCCCACATAAAGACGACACCTCCACCGCCATGCTTAACTGTTTCTACTAAGTTCTTGGGAATAGGTTCCTCATTTTTTCTTCTCCATACAATTATATGCCCATCAGAATCAAAAATGTTAAACTTGCTTTCACCGGCAATTAAGACATTATTCCAATACATTTGGGCCTTATTTATCATTGATAGTTCGAAGGAAAGCCTAAGCTTTCTGTTTTTCTCACTCACAAAAAATTTTCTATGAACAGAACACCCATGTAATCCAGCTGCTCTGAGAACTCGTCGAACAGTTTCAGGTGAAATTGAAGTAGAAAATGTTTCATTAAATTCTGCTGAAACTTTTACAGCACTCACACGTGGATTTTTCACAAATTTTCTAATTATAAATCTCTGATCACGTTTTGTTAACTTTGCCGGACGACCTTTTCTTACCTTGTTTTCAATCTGATTGCTTTTCGATCTGATTTGCTTCTTTAAAGCATTTTATCACATACTGCACAGTAGAATGGGATAAATTAAGTAATTTAGCAATATTCCGAACTGATTTACCACTACTATGAGGAAAAATAATCAATTTCGAATGCTGTTTGTTGTTTCTTTATGACTACGAGCCATTTTTAAATAATAAATAGAATATTACGGAGTAGGCAAGCAAAAATTAAAGCTAAACGATATATTAAATGCTACCACAATTCAAAAATAAAAATAAAGTGCCAGACGATAATTTTAATTATGAATTTATCCGAAAATATTTCAGTGTACGATTTCAATCTCAATTAGTCTGGAGGTTAAATTTGATCTTTTACCATAATTTAATATTTTTTTTATAGAGTAGATGTATTTATCACAATATCTTTATTTAAATAGCTTAATAATTGTTTTATAAAAATAATTTGCTATATTATTGAATTTGAATTTAGTGACTTGGCAATACCTTATAACTTTATCTACATCAGTTTAATTTGATCTCTTAAAATTGGACCTGTATGGGGATATGGGCCCATGCAGGGCCAGCCTTAGTTATTCTGGGAGTCTTATTGGGCAAATTTTGGTGGGGCCCTCTAAAACACTATAGTGCATCAAATTCTTCATCACATATTCAATACATAGTATACATCAGATTATTAAAATTAGAATTTAATGTGAAGCATAAAAGACAAAAATATGAAGGCAGTCATATTTCTTTTATATATACATTTATAAGAAAGCAAAAACTAAAAATGTAGCAGGGCTACAGATTTTATTTACAAGGAAAACAGTGTGTTTAGACATCGAAGAATCCCAAAGAAACTCAATGCTTCTGGATAGATTTTAGCCATATCTCATAGGACAAGATAATAATTATGGCAAACACATGATATAGAAAATTCCTCTCATGTTTGTCTAAAATTGTACAGAGAGTTGTATAAATTCATCATATAATTTTAGTTGTAACCTTGGGCTCGTATATAACTTATGTCTAATCTTAATGCTACCAGTTCTTCTTTCATAATGTTATACAAATTCTCACCGGTATTGTTGTTTATGTTTATAAATTTTATGAACTGTTCATATATTCTAGGTGATGTATCAGGCAATGTCCTGTTAGAGACATTTCTAATTGTCAGGGACATTTATTCATGATGACATACATCTTGTGTACAATCCAGTATTACAGCAAAATATTTTGCTTTTTAAATTTTTTCCTTTATTGTCTTAATTTTTCTTCATGTAGGGCCTGTGCTAGCATGGCACCTGATTGGATCCTATAGGTCCAAATAACTTAAGGTGGAACCTGGACCTATGTTTTCAAAACTGAATTTGTTAAATTCAAAAACAAATTAAATATTACCTATTCCTCTTGCTGTGGAAGTTTAACATTTTCTGTAATTGTCCCATTTTATGGAAGATTATTATCAATCCTTTGCTACCTCTCTCTGCATTCAAGTATTTCATCTATGATCAACATTCTCTGAAGTGATGATCTTGTCTTATGGTTCATATAGATATTAATTTATACATATATCTTACTTATTTTACATATATCTTTATTCATTTGCCTTTTTAAACTTTCAAGTCTGCTATTGTAAATAATGTTTATTGTTTTTTAGGAATTCTACCTAAAGGGTATGCATGTTTTGAAGTATTTTCCCCATTCCATTTTTTTCTAGTTTTATCATAACTATTTTAATAAGAAATACCTAGCTCAGTAACATAGTTCCTGGGATGGGCATAGTGTAGTGGAAAACAATAATACATAAGTTTAATTCCTCTACTGTGTTATATTCTGTTGCCTAGAAACACTGAGAGTTTATCAATTTTTTGGCAAAAGAAAAAGAATTACTTTTATGTTATTCTTTGCAGCATTAGCTGAGCAATTTTAACCATTGTGTATACATTAAAATTTGTAACTAAATATGAAAATAAATATTGAATTGTAGAACAGAATATGTGCGAGTACTGTAAGTCGTCTCTAAGAACATAGTACTCAACATGTCTTCTCTGGAGAGCTAAAATTGTATGAAGAATTGTATAAAAATGTCATACAATTTTAGTGTTACTTATAATTATCCCAGAACTAATTTTATGTTTTTTAGAGTTTTACTTCTAAGCTATGTAAAATTAAATATGTTTGATATACTTTAAAGCATGTGTGAAAAAATTGAAGGCAGTTTATGGAATTTATCTAAATAACTTGCTTGCCATTTTTTCTAGGTTTCAGTGAAGGTCTCACGTCATGCTCATCAAAAAAGGCAATATTCTACTCCAGCTCCAAGGTTTGCCATATTTTGATTTTTTACCCCCCCCCCCTCATCTGAGTGCTGAGTATAATGGGAGATTAATTTGATACTTTAGCCTAATATTGATGTTTAGGGCTCAACTTTTTCAATAACTGTATAATTCACATACTTTTTACTTATTATTTATCTTAAATTTGATTAGTTTTTATTTGAGTTTTTATGGATCATTTTGAAAATAATTGCCATTATTTTTAATTGTGTAATTAAATAAATAGCCTTAAGTAATGTAAGTTTAAGATTATAAAAAATACCTATTTTAATTTGTTCTGATAAATTTTTTTCTCTCTCCAAAAATGGCTGTAAAACATTGTTCTCTTTGTGTGTTTATCAGGTAATCTTGGAATGAATTCCAGTCTTAAAAGGTGCATTTTAAATTCTTGTAGTGAGCATTTTGCTAAATAGGTGTTATATAATGTTGAAATTACGAAATAAGTTTGGAATTTTTTGTTATAATCCTGAATTTTTGATTATCTGCCCTATTCAGAGCAGAAAAAGAACATTAGATCATTCCTTTCATAATCTACATATATTTAAATAAATGTATTTTGGATAATACATTTGCTGCAAAGTTACTTCGTAATCTTTTCCTTATGGGGTAGGATAGCATGTTTCCCAAAAATGAAAAAAGATATAGATATATAACCCCCGTAATGGCCATTTTTTACAAAGCGGGTAGGAAATTTCCCTTTCTAAAGAGGGAATTGGAAATATGGGCCCCATAAGCTAAAGGTTAATGACATTGTTAAGTCTATCTTTAGACATGGAAGTATAAATTTATTTGAAGTATTTCTGCTAAACATTCACTGAAATAATGATAAAGATAACTATTCAGGTATTGGCATACCTTAATGTGTCTTTTTAACAAATGCAGTTCTTAGGATTTGAACTAATAATTTTTAAAACTTAATTCAAATTATGCAGGCCTATATTATATTTTCATGGGTATCTTGTCATCTTGAATTGTGAACACAAAGTATGTTACAAGTTCTGCGTGTGGATATGGCTGATTCTGATTTAGCCATTGTAGGGATTGCAGAACTGGGTTTTGTTTCTTAAGTTTTTCCCAGTTCCGGGTACTTAGATATTACCCAGAATAATACATGAACCACAAAACATTTGCCATAAATATCAATGAAAAACTATCTCTATTTGGAATGGAAAGAATTTAAATTTATTATGTATATAAAAAAATATACTTTTTGATTTATTTTAATTTGAATTTTTGGAAGTACATGCATAAAAATCAGAGTATCCATTCTTCTGTCACATGATCATGTATAAATCTGACCTGAAGCAGAAAAGATTTAACATATGTGTGTCTTGGGGGGTGTTAATACTTTAAAGGTATTGTACTACAGCTTTCATATTTTGCCACAACACCATCTTCTTCAAACTGTACTATTTCTTATTATACTATTTTCCCTAAATTAGTTTTATTTTCCTTTAGAGGAACAGGTTCTAAATGTTTTTCAATAGCCTTTTGCACCATGTCATTCATAACCCTGGTGGAAGTTTCCGGGGTATTTATAGATGGCTTAATTTGGCTAATTTCTTGTAAATCATCATTATCATCGTTCTCAATTTTTAATGATAAATTTCTGTCATTTTCAAATGGAGTTCATAATCATTCAAGCAATGAAATAATTGTTTTAGTTATTGCACCCCATTTTTAGTAGTGGAAATAAAACTCATATTTTTGGAGTATTTTAACCTCAAACCTATTATGCAAATAATGAATGACCAAATGAATATGTGTAGCATTTTATTTTGCACTGCAATTCTAAAGATTCCCTTAGCTTTTGCCAGTGTGGTATTCATTTTATTCAAAATGTGATCATAAAGTTTATAGCAGCACTTGTAGTTGAATTGTTTATTTCAGAAGCCCGGTAAGTGTTCATTTTGGGAAACAAAGAAAAACAAAATTTTTTATATTATTATAGATTTTGGCTTAAAAAAATTTATAGCATTAGTTAATATCTTCTCAAAGTGCATGTTACCTGTAATTAGCTTATAATATTTATCACTTACATTTAAAAAAAATTAAATTTTGCAGTTAACAGGTTTCTGCAATAAAATATGTTTTTCTTTTAAAATGTAAGGTTTTTAAGGCTAATTTCCTGATTTTGTTGTTGTATTAGGATTTTTAAAAATGAATACAATGTTATAATCTATATATTTTTTAATTTAAACACATTATCAAACATTATAAAGCTGAAAATGAGAACTACAGTTTAAAAATAAACTTGACTCTCATCCTGTGGACTTGCTCATCTTCGTCTACATCAGGGGTTCTCAACCTTTCAGGCTCTGTGCCCCCCTTTGGACACTGATGTAAGGTCACGCCTCCCCTACCACCATGTGGTCAATAGAAGTAGTGCAATCGAATTTGAAACTGAAGCTGGTTATTAAATGAAAATATAGAATAGATAATTTCATACACAAAACTTAATATTTCTACTTGTATCTTAATTTGGAACATATTATTATTAGAACATATGAAATCAAAGAATTAAATACAGATCAAATATATTTGAGGTAATCAAGGATCTAGGTGAGGTTGGCATGTAATACCAGTCACTTTCACAACATTAATGAGTGGGCTGGAACTGTTTGTCCTTGACAAGTTTTTGAATATTAGGTTTTAAGTGTGACAAAGCACACCTCAGGTCACTTTCAACGTCCAGCTTTGCTCGATATTTTGTCTTTATGTATGCTAATGCTGAAAATCCAGATTCACAGAGATAAGTGGATGAAAACTGCACTAACAACCTCGAAGCTTCCAAAGCAACTTCTGGGTAAACAGGAAAATAACGTAACCAAAAGTTTTCAACAGCCATGTTTTCGAATTCCGCGTTTGCTTGAAAATCACATTTTAGGTCGATTGCCTGTTCCTGAATATGATCAAGAAGTATATCCACGTCGATTTTAAAAGGATCTCTTGTCAACTTAAACTCGCAGTTCTCTGAACTAATATCTGGAAAATAGTCTGCAATTTCATTTTGCAATGCTACCAAATACCCTGATATAAGGTCCATCAGTTCATTTATACGTTGCAATGTGAGATTTTTTTTATCATCGAGGATGTCGTTCAGTCTTGGAAAGGACGAAATGTTTGGCTCTGAACTCTGCAGACGGCGTTGCCAAAGAGTTATCTTTTCTGTGAAACTCTTAACTGCATCCTTAAGTCTTCAGGATGTTTTTCTGACATTGCAGCTACGACAATTATTGTGTGCGACAATTATTGTGTTCATGTTCGTATGTTGAAAATACGTTACGGTTACATTGTGACTGCAAAATTGAGTACAGTAAATTACAGTTAGTTTTATTTTTTATTTTTTTTCTAAACTCACGCCTCCCTTGAAATTTTTCTACGCCTCCCCAGGGTGGCGCGCCCCCCAGGTTGAGAACCGCTGGTCTACATTGTACTCTGCTTCTGTATCTTAGGAACTTTCATACCCTATAATATAGGTACTTAGCTTCTTCAGGTCATCATTTTTCTGTTATTGATTGGTACTTTCCCAGAAGCGTACGCTCTTACCGTTGGGAGTTCAGGATCATTCTTGTACTTTTTTAAGGTACCACTGAGGACCTGCCACCATTATAAATTGGTTAACAACTTTTCCTTGGTTGAGTTCAAATTGTATTAAGATGAGACTTTAAATGGTATTCTTGGTTCTTGGAACACCTCTTCCAGATGTTTCATGCCCTTCCAGGTGTTTTATTCTGACTAATAGATTAGTCCGCTTATCCAATTCAATCATGAGGAATTCCATGGATTTGTAAAAAAGCATTTTTGCAAACTGGATGTACGCAAATGATTTATTTCTTGTTTTTGAGGGGTGGAATTTACCTGAAACTCTACACTTAATTTCTCTTACTTCTATCAATGTTTGCAAATATATATCTGATTGTTTTTTAGTATCTAACGAATAAAAGAATTCCATATCTGATTTTTTGTTTCATCAGCATTAGATAACTGCATTTACCTGAACATATGCACATTATCTGACAGGAACAGACTTTGATGAAATCATGTTACTTTATTGCTTTGTAGCCTTCACCCTTTACTCTTGCATGCTCATTATCCGACAGGAACAGACTTTGATGAAGCATGTTACTTTATTGCTTTTGTAGCCTTCACCCTTTACTCTTGCTTTTCATATGACATTTCTTGTATAGTTCTCTTCATTTGTAATACCTTGTTTCCTTTTTGTTAAGGTTTGTCTTAAGAACTACTAGCCATTTTAAAAACAAACTATCACAAAGCACTACGTAAAATCATACAATAAGATTATCCACAACACACTAGTTTAAACCTCTACCCAAAAACAAAACCACCCCAGTGTTGAAAGCTGGACAAAAATAGATTTACTGCAGAAACACGCTATGTGATGTCACTTGTTGGTTTCTGCACTAAATTAATATGTTCAGTCAATAGAAATCCTAAAAGGGGAATGGTAATGGATGATTTCTGTACAAAAATATATGTTTACAATAGAAGACCCTGATTCTGTAAAAAATTAAACCTCCCCAAAATGTCTGTTGACGGGTTGTTGAAATAAACGATTCAGTTAAGCTAATTAATTTTTATGACACACAGCATCTACAGTCAATTTATTGATAATAAAGCTGAAATGGTTTTGACTTAAAATTCAAATTAATTTTCTGTAAATAAAGTTTATATCTATATTCATATAGCTTATTAAGAACTTATTGAGTAATTTTAATTTATGAGAAAGAAACAGGATTTATGTAGATTATTTAAAAAACAAAGATTTTTTCCTGTTAAAGTTTTTGGGAATTTAGTTTGATTTTTTACCTTTTCTCACAAATGAGAGACTGCATTATTATTTTTTTTATCTATTTGTTTATTTATTTAATTTTTTAACTGTAAGCTAGTTAAAGTTTGATTTGTAAAATACAAGCACTTATTGTATATTCATTATTAATATATGTTAGGTTTTATTGAATTAGTTCCATTTGTTATAATTAAGAATAATGTGGCTTTGAAAGTTTGGATTTGTATTGCAGTTGTTATGCATATTTATTTTCCATTGTAATTACTGTTTGTTTATTATAGAGAATTCAAAAATTTCTTGCTTTCGCTTTTTATATTGTTAATGATATGTGCATTAAAGCAATATGAGATTACTTAAGATATTTAATATTCCTCTAAATCCATGTAAAAAAACTTTTTACTACATTGTTATTGTTTTATTTTCTAAGATGTATTTCTATTTAGTGGAAGTAGTGGTGGGAAAGTGATATTGGTTGTGGTAGCATCTGCTGGCTAGGATTTGCTGGAGCTGTTGTCTATGGGAAATATGACCCAAAATTCAAAAAGCTTCTGGAGGAAAAATATCCATATATTAATTCCATTTATAAATTATTTCCAGATGATAGCCCCAAATCCACAATGTAAGCTATTAGTTTTTCTCGTATTTCTGTAGCTAAATATGCAAAATATTAATTGAATATTCATTTAGCCTGTGGTAATTCAATTCAATTTTGATGTTACAGATCTCCAAAAGATGAATTAAGTGAAAAAAAGATCAGAGATGCAGAAAGGAAAAAGCTATTCTCTGACTTCTGAAGAAAAAGCTTTGAGAGAGGAAAAACCCTCAATTAGGAGGTAAATTTTGCTCTTTTATGACTTATTGATGGAAGTTGAAAAGTTATTTCCTTTGAATGAGTCTAAGTTAATATATTGTGGTCTCAAATAAAATATAAATGGTTAGTTTCCTTCGCACTGTAGAGACTACAATACATATGATTGATATGGATATAATAGATCCAATGCTTCAAAGCATATATTGTTGAGCTGGTCTCTTATCTGAAAGAGAAAATATTCAAAAGGAAAGGGTTTGAGAATAAACATTGTGCTTTTAAACTTTTTAATTTTACTTTCAGCTACTCGAAATGTGTGTATCAGTGAATCTATTTTTTAAACCTTCAGTGGGTGCACCAATTTTTGGAAACATCAGCAGGTGTATGTAGCACAAAGTACAATGTCTCTTTCAACCTTGATTATACTTTTGTAATAAACTCTTTTTTCCAAATGGAAAATACTAATTCGTGTTTTATAACAAGATATAACATGTCGATAATATTGTGATATGTCTATAATTAAAGTCCAAAGAATGCAGATACAATCACCTTATTTCAAACTGTCTGGTTTATTGGATCTTAGGACAACATGCAAATTGATTCCTATTATATCCAAAAACCTAAAAGGCAATGAGATGTCCATCTTCGTGATGATGCGGGATACCGTGTAATAGTCTGCACATGTTGATCGACTACATCATCTCCTGCTTTGTCGTATTGTAATCAATGTAATTGCTGGTTTACCACAGTTAAATCATGACTAACAATGACTTGAAAAGAATACAAGTGTCAGAAAATCAGACCTGCATTAGAAAGGTGTGTAGCTATAAATAGAAACTGCTTAGAACATTCAACCTTACATATCAAACAAACCATTCAAAATTATGAAAATGTTGCATTTTTGTACACAGGCTCACTCGCTGAAGGATTAAATTGTCAGCTTCTTTCTTTATAAAAATGAAATTTTTGAAGTGAATTGCATTTTTATTACTTCTACATATTTCATGCGTTATATAATCTCTTATATGAAATTACTAATATTTTCATAATAAAGTTATGAAAAAATGCTTGAGTTAATTGCTGATCTTTCTGTGAACAACTGGATTTTTTTCTGATTTTATATATGATTTTTATGGCCTCGTAGTTGTATGTTAGAATCCGTATACAGATCATAATGTGCAATTTTGTTGCTGCCATATACTTCTGGGTTATGGAACAGTTCCATTCATCTGGTAAATGTCTGAGTTCTTAAATAGAATTTTTTTACCATTCCAGAGTGCATTGAATATAGGTACATGTGTTTAGATCTCTGATTGGTTAAACGTTTTGGGGCAGTCATTTAGTCATTTAGACCTATGCTCAAGCAAGGCCGGATTAAGGGGCTGGAGAAGATAAGGAAAAGCTGAAATTGATTCATGAACACCTAAGGCTTCTGATATCATCATCCTTGTAGTGATCAATAAATTAACCTTCATCATTCCCTAATGTCAGAATAACTCTGTAGATTGACACTTGCTTGATGTTAACTACAGAAATATTTGAAGAATGCGTACAGATTGACAATGATACAAAAGAGACTCGCTCTTATGGCACTTCAAAGAGATTTCTAAATGACTAAAATTTACTAATGTTTTAGAGAAATCATGCAAAGCAAATGCTTAAATTTTAATTGTTGTAAGCCTCTAGATTATTGAATATTAATGAATTCAGAATCTGTAATTTCAGAATCTCACAGTACATGATTTTTGAAATTTCTGAGCATATAAAAATATTACTTAAGGAAATAAGCAGGTAAGTAATACAAAATGCTACACTGTCATAAACCATAGTAGGTTATTCAATTATCCTTAATGTATTATATCCATTGACACTTCGTATGGACAAAGAGCATTCTTAAAGTAGAGCTGATTATAGTAGCTCAAAAGCAAAATCTGCTTACTAAAAAATAAATGAGGGAACACTTCTATTAATATGGTTATAAAATGTTCTCTACCTAAATGACACATAATGTAGTTAAGTAAAATATATTATCAATATGCTTTAGAATACTCAGGATATATAATAATTTAAGGTGAATTGGTGCACGTGTGGACCAATGACTTTGAATGACTGTATAAAATTTGTTTTAGCAGCTAGAAATGTGTAAGTTTTTGCTTTGTTTGTGAAACATTAGAGGGATTAAAAACATTTTATTTAAAAGCTTTGATTCCACCAATTTGAAATTTTTGAACAGAAAATATTTGTAAGATCCAAGGTTTGCACTTGCATAAGTGTGTATCTAGCCTTTATTTATTGCTTATTTTCCTTTACAGCAGCATTGGAATAGGTGCTGAGTTTCACTAGTGCAATCCTTGTAACCATCCCTGGATGTATACTTAGTGCTAACACATTTTGCTGCTTATGTAAAAGAGTGTCTTTTACTCACAAACAGAAGTCATGTAAACACTACAAATTTGCCCTGACTTACCTTATCTTTAACTTTTTAAAATTTGATATGTATAATATGTTGCACAGAGAAATCAAAACACTATTTTACATATCATAAAATGAAAGTTTGGGATCCTGCTTTTATTGTATGGCTTGTTTCTGTAGGTCCCCCAAGCCACCCATTGAACTGAAACCAAAATCAACTGGGTCACCACAGTCTAAAGGTTAGCATTATAATTTGTCAGTGAAATGACTACACTGTACATACACATAAATTAAATTTTCTCATATTTTGTTGGTGTATATATAATTATGAACCTGTTGAAGTTTTATTTTGCATAATCTGTCAAAATGATCTACTTTAGTTTCATTAGTATTCATAAACAATCTTTTGTCAAAATGACTTTCCAGCTTCTTAAATTATGTTCACTAGGTAATCTATATTTTCCAAGAATCCATGTCAGAAATATTCGAGTGATTAAAAATATCTTTACAAAATCTACTATTTAAATTTTATGAACACGTGCAATGCTTGAAGTCTGGAAAAAATATTCATTAAATGAAAGGTGAAATAAAGGATGCTTCATTAATTAATGTCTGAAAAGAAGAGCAAATAACCAATTTTGAAAATACATTGTGTAGCAACATTTGATAAATTAACATATGATAAATTTGAACTTTTCTGTATTTTGTTGTCTTTGAAAATCAGTAACATATATATATACTGTAATTGAGTGAACAATATAAATTTTTCATTGTGAAAAAGATTTCAATTGAACCCTACTTTGACATCTCCTTTACTTCATGTCAATCTTAATTTTGCTATTAGTAACATAGGTTTCTAAATTCTCATTGTCACAGATTTTTCTTGGTTGTCACAGACCATGTATTATTGAGATCTATGGATATTCATTTAAATCAATAAATGAAATGAATCATGCTAAAATTTGATCACTAGGTTGGCAAACTTCAAAGCATGTACTTAGGGTGGAGCGAAACAACTTTATTATTATTTTTTTTTTCTTTTCTGTATCATCAATCTTTGATCCATGGCCCCAAAATGCAAAGTGCAAAATTTGGACGTGTTTTGATATCTTCAGGTGGCGCACTAGAATCAAATTGTTGCAAAGTAGTATAAAAAGGTGACATTTAAAAACAAGGTAATAAAACTGAATTATATATTTTTATTTAATTTTATTTCTTACATTAATTAAACATATTATATTAAAAAGCATTTAAGGCAATAGCATTTAAGTGTTTTGGACTTTCTTTTTCGTGAAAATGTGAGATTTTTGTCTCAAAAGATGGCAAGTCTTGCCTAGCTTTTATCTGGTTCTATATAACCGTCTCTTGCCTCTGAACCACAACAGATAATGCAGCCTCCGTTACTAGCTTAACACACCTGTTCTACTGCCTGTGTGTGACTAGGGAACTTCTCAAAATGCAGAAATTGTCTCCTGAAGAAAATCATAATCTTTATTTCTGTATCATTGTATTTCATCATCATTAGTGGTTCGGTAAAATTTTCTTCCACCAATTTATCAAATCGTTTAAAAATAGTGATGCTCCGATCTGAAGTTCAGGAAGTTGAAACTTACATACTTTTCTGCCTTTGGTCTGCTCCTCTCTTGCTTTTAATATTCTTCGAAGAGCTAGTTGTCTTATATGTACTCTTGTCTTGTAACATAGCTAGCAACAATTTTCTGGGTGTGCAAAAGAATGAATTTCGTTAAATAGTTTTTAATACAATGCACTTCAGCTCATTTTGCATATATAAGATCTTTTAACCATACTAAAAATGTGGATAGGCCATATTTACAAGATGGTTTAGTCTTGATATCAAACCAAGTTGGTGCGAATACTTTCATAATGAAATTGACAAGTTCTTTCAGGTGATCGTTGGTTCGTTGTTCCTACATATAAACGAAGAATTCTGTTTGCACAAGTCAGCCATTGGGAATGTGCTAGCTATGTAATAACACATTATAATAAGCTAGCATATATAAATATACGCTAGGCGTGATTGTGCCACAAGAATAGCCTGCGCACATTTCATATAAATATTTGTGATTGGTGCTTAATAATTCAGCATTAACATCCGGCAATCTGAACTTACAGCTTCAAAGGTCACCATTTATATTCTAGGCACTTGACAAGCCTTTTCCATATTCCTGAAAACTATTTGGACACTGTCATGGTACCATCGAGGCTGGTGAAAAGATGACAGGAGTGATAATTCATTAGCATGTAGTAGGGACACAAACCACTGTACCGGTCGATAAGATATTTTTCCAATAGTACAATGACACCGTTTTTCTGTCCTGTATTTACAGCAGTACTGTCACATCCAATTGCCATCAACGATGTATGAAATTCAAAACTTTTTCCTAGCAATTCAATCATACTTTTTTTAATCGTAATTTCATTACCCCAATCTAGTGAAAGATGTCCTACGTACTTAGAATCTGGCTCAGAAATCAAAGAAATATGTTCTTCAGTCTTCCAATGTGATCTGTTTTCTGTCTTAGCCAGGACTAAAGTTTTATCTTTACGGACATCAAAATAAAGCGAGGATATAGGTTGTTGGTCACTTAACTGTTGCAGGTTTTGGCTTTTCGATGCTCGCGATGTACACTCATGGACAAAAAAATTAGCGCACCAAGAAGGAGTCGTCAAAATAAAACGAAATTTTACATACGTAATAACTACTTTGATATAAGTAAATGATAAGAAAATCAAAGAAAAAGGCAAAAGAACGGAGGAGTCAATACTCCGTTGGACCCCCTCTAGCGCGAATGCACGATGCGATACGATCGGGCATTGAGTCATACAAGTTCTGTATGATGTCTTGAGACATTTCGTTCCATATTTGCTGTAACCTTGCCTCTAGTTCGTTCAAACTCGTGGGATGCCCAACTCGTCGTCCCAAATGATCCCAGATATGCTCGATTGGAGACAAATCTGGGGATCGGGCAGGCCAAGGAAGGGTAGTAACAGTGCGGAGACAGTCTTGTGACACCCTTGCCGTATGAGGCCGAGCATTGTCTTGTTGAAAAATGGCTCCTGGGAGCCGTTGCATGAGTGGCAACACATGTGGTTGCAGGATTTCATGAACATACCGCTGGGCTTTCATGGTGCCACGGAACAATACTAGGGGTGACCGTGTATTGTAGGCAATGGCACCCCATACCATCACACCAGCTGTGGGAGCGATGTGTCGCTGTACACCAAAGGCAGGATTGAAGCGTTCACCACGGGCTCTCCACACACGAACACGATTGTCATCACTGCCGAGATTGAATCTGGATTCGTCGCTAAAGACGACCTGGTTCCATTCCGCTGCAGTCCAGTTTCCTTGTGCGCGGCAAAACTCCAAAAGGAGGCGTCGATGGGTGGGCGTCAAGGGCAGCACACGTAATGGGCGCCGCGATACCAACTGTCCTTCAGCAAGGCGCCTTCATATGGTTCGAGAAGACACAGAGGCCCCTAGTGAAGGTGCTACCTGTGCCTGGATGGCGGCTGACGAAGCAGTTGGCTGTATACGTGCATTTCTTACGATGTAGTGGTCTTCTCGACGACTGGTCTGTCGAGGGTGTCCTGAGCCTGGTCTTCGTGTACATGACATCTCTCGAGTCCACTGGTCCCAACACCTCCTCACATCACAATCAGAGCGGCCTAATTGACGAGCTACTCGTCTAGCTGACCACCCAGCTTCCATCATCCCGACGATTCTCCCCCTCTCAAACTGCGACAACTGCTTATATTGTCTTCGAACACGGCGTAATGGCATGTCTATCTCAGCTCTTCTTTTGTAAATGATTCAGCACACTCAAACAAGCTTTGGTTACCTGTTTTATACTCCACAGAGTACGATGTTCAAGCCATCTACCGGCTATACGTAATGCACAATTCACACTCTGCATTTCTAATCATTTGCATATCTCCCGACATGTACTTCATTGCAAGTTTCGTTACGATCCCGCAATTATTTCTTGGTGCGCTAATTTTTTTGTCCATGAGTGTAGTTATGTTGATCTATTACTTTTGATGAGTTGCCACTACTGATAATATTTAAATCCTGCATTGCAGCATTTACTATGATTACTGCTGAGTGATCAGAAATCCCAGTCGATCAGAAGATGGTTGCTAGATTTTGTAGCTTATGTCTCATTTGGATCGTTTTCTTCTTGCTGCTTTTTTGGTCGCTTGGAAGGGTTTTCATATGGAAAATTTTTCTGGGTTAGTTTCAGTAGATCTTTCAGAAGAGCATTCTAAGACTGGGGAACACGTGTGGTGAGTGATAGAATAATATCTTCCTCCGATGTGTGGTAAGATAGCAACCAGTCCAGAAGTGCAGCATCAGTCTAACACCATGTAAAATTGGCTTAAGTGTAAACTTAATGCAAGTAATCTAGTAAGAACTGTTGGTAAATTTTTTTAAAAAATGCAGTACCGGGCAGCCACAGAAACCTAGAAGTAACAATTTGGGACAAACAATTTTAAAATATGACTCTCAGTTGATGTTAGAATGAAGTACTAAAAATGAGTTTCTGTTTCCCTCTCGTGTCGTGTGCCACTTGAAGATGTAGACAACTGATTTTTTGGCATACATGATATTCTATTACTGCATCAACAATAATAATACAGGAAGAAGAAAAATAAAAGAATTAAGAATTCGCCTTTTTCACTCCACACTAATGTACATATACTATTGAATGACTGGTATACACTGAAAAGTATCTGCTTCTGTATGCTTATCTATTTATTTTATTTATACCCCTGGCTGCTTGATATTAACGGGAATAATGATATTTTAGTTTGGTGGCTCTGCTGTGCAAATATACTGTTAATACTCAAATGCTCTACAAATAAAATCGAACTGCTAGACATCAGTATGTTTATCAAATCAAAGCTATTTGAAACAGTTGGAGTTTTTAAATCATGGCACATAATTTTATAAATCTAAAAAATTGATACATTGAAATATATGAAAATGCAATATGCATATAGGTGATTAAAATTTAACTTTTAAAATGTAAAGGTTTATAATCATATTTACAAACAAATACCTTGACGCTTTGTTAATAAAGTTAAATGAGACTGATGTGTATTTTATGTAATTTTATTACAGCGGGAGTTTGTAAGCAGACTTGTTGTTACCACCAGAAATAATTTTTTATATAATTTTATAGTTATTGTTATAATTTTTCATTATTTTTGACGTGCTCCTTTTCTTTTGTAATTGAATTTATTTTTTCCATGAAATTGAAAGCTATTCTTAAGTTCTATTTGGTGGCGATTTCTGATTTTTTTTTTTCATGTTTGCTCTTGTTAATTTACTTAAAAATTGTGTCTTTTCAATTTCTTCACGCCTGCTTTGCATGTTCAAAATTTTATTTACAGTGCATATTTTTCCTATTTTCATTTTTTAGATGTTGCTGAAAACTAACATTTTAAAAACAGAATCCAAGGCAGCTGAACAGTTTTCAAATCATCTGACATAAAAGTGGATTTTGCATGTGTGTTATACTTTCTTTCCTATCACCTTCATTACGATGATTTTTTCAAAGATCTGCCTTATAATATTTGCTTTTTAGCATGTGAAAATGCATTGAACGATACATTAAGAGAACTGAGAAAAAACTCTGAAGATGCACTAAGGGCCCATAATCTTGCTGTAGATGCTGTCAAACAACATACACAAAATATTATGAGGCTCTTGACTTGTCTCGAGGTATTGACTTTGGAATTCTGTGTTTAATTTTGTAAAAATTCATGACTGTTAGAAACTAATGATTCTGTCTATATTCATTTCCTATGAGTTCTGTAATTATTGTACAGATTTGGAATCTTCTGAACTTTTATTTCAGCTATCCTTCAACTATAAATATATAGGATAAAACAGAAGGAATAATAATTCTATATGCTCTTAAATAATATTTTTTTCATATTCATATAGTTTATATAATCTATTCATTTTATTCCATATCTTTATGGGTATTTATTTGACTAAAGAATACACACAGTCAGTGATTAGGAAACACAAAGGCTTTAAAAGTCTTAACATAGGGCCATATGTTTAATCAAGACCTCAGAATGGTTTCATTTAATGACTAGGAGTAAGAGTAATCAATTCTGAACCTGTGTCATGTACAAAGAATGTGGGTTTTTTTAAGGCCCATGAAATAATGAAAGCTTAAGTGTATGTTGTTTGGACATTCTAGGTCTAATCATTTGTAAAATTATTATAAACATAGATAGACATTTTTGTATTTAGCATTTATATGTTAATAAACCTTTGGAATGGTTTATTACTGGGTTCGCGGATAGTCTGAAGTCAATGTATATCAAGCTCAATTACTTAATTCAAAAACATGCTATATTGACATATTTTAAATATTTTTTATAAGTTCCTAATATACGATATTATTAAATGTGTCAAACAGTCTTACAAGGCTCTGTTGCTTCCATTCACTTTTACTTATATGTGCAAGACTGGTTTTTCAAAATGAATAACCAAATAAAGATGATAGGAGAGTAGCATTCACAAATGTTGAATAAACACTATCCGAGGTCCAAGTTCATCCTTCTCATGCAGTTTTTTCTAGTTTAGTTTTATATAGATAAATTGATAATTTTCAGTGGTTTAATATGAAGCTTATAATTTTAAAATCATGCTGTTTTTTAATTTTAATTTTTCTTACATATACATATTAATACTTAACCAAAATCTACAGATTCATTAATTGATTTTTGAAATAGTTTCTCAAAATTTTCTAATTTCATTTTTCTATTCTTTTGTTAATATTTTTGTAATTTAAAAAAAAAAAATTCTGTTACCAATAAATTTTGATTGGGGTTGCAGGATTTTTTATTGAAAGAAAATTGGTTGTGGTCAAAAAGTTTGCACACCACTGGTTTATAGCATTACATATTTATATGTGATCTTTGGACAGATATTTATTTCACTTTCTTTATGAACCTCTTAACCGACTCCAATAAAAATTGAGTCTTTACCCAGTGCCACGTTTTTTGACTGAGGAATGTTAACTTGTAGTGTGATTTATTAATGTTTTTTTTCTGCAGGGAGTAACAAAATGTGCCTAGTTTATGTGGGGTAAGTTTAAGCTTATCTGAATTTTTTTTACTCAGGGCTGGAGGAAAAGTGATCAATAGCTCAAAAAATAATATATTTGTATATATACATGAACCTCCTATTTAAGAAAATATGTAGGAAAGATTTAATGTTTACACCCAGTCAGGTTTTAAAGAAAGCTAGTAAAAGTATTTTCATTAAAAAACCTAAATGATAGCAATACTTCCTGATGTGCAGATAAATGATTGTGTTTGTGCTTATCTTAGTTCAAATGGCATTTAATTTTGTTTCTCCCTACCCACGCAAGTAAAGAGGTAGAACAATAGTTCCATTTTTCTCATTCTCAACATTTAACTGAACAGATAATTCTCCACTAAAACATTATTTTAATTTTTAAGCCCTCATAAAAATAATAGGTTTGCTAGAAAAATTGTAGATATGTGAATAAATAAGATTATCACTGAGAGGTCAACCATGCAATGAAATAATGCACTCAATTCTTATCATTGCTAAATGGGCTGCTGTAAGATATTTGATACTTATATAATTGTTGAAATGTTTAACTCAACAATGTTCATAGTTTTTGCTCAACAAAAGACAGTAAAACGGAAAGTGCAGCAAAATGCTGAATGTGTGAATGCAAAATTTTAGATATAAAATTTTCATTCTAAAATCGAAATGAAATAGCTTATTCTTTTCTTTTTTTAACTTTAAATAACAAAATAGAAAAATACAAATCAGAAACTGTTGTTGACAATAAAGCAAATTTGGAAAAAACACTTTATTCTGAAATGGGTATTAATGATTCCACAAACACCCGAAGTCCCAAATTTAAAAACACCTTTGTCCAGTTCATGGTCCATTCAGTACTTCTTGCAATTTCAGTCCTCAACTGTTTCAAAGCTATGGATATAATTTTAGACCATGAAAGAGACAAAAAGGAACTAAAAGATGTTTTACAGAAATGTGTTTATATTAGGAGCATGTACTGCAACAACTGTGTAGTAACATGCATGGCATTGAATGCATGTCAGTATATGAGTTATTTCATTATTAGTTGACATTTTTTATTTGTTTTGTGTTAGGCCCGAGTATTTTATTTTTTGAATTTGCTCCTTAAGGATAATCTTTGATAACTGTTTCAATTTGAGCAAATTTTGTTATTACAAATGTAGTGGAAATAGTCTTCTGTTATTAAAAATACTTGTACATAATTCCTGTAATGTTAGATTGCATAATGTTCAGAGATGCTATATGTATGCATATTTCCCCCATATTATGCATTAACTGAGCAAAAGTTAAAGCTGTGAATCTGAAATATCTTGTCTATATATATTTATAGCAAGCAAAGTGTTTTATTTAATATGCTTGTATAAAAGTTTAATGGCTTTAAATATAATAGGGTAGGTGTCCCAAATATCGCCTATTCTAACTTTTTTTCGATATTTCATCCATTTTTTAGTTTCTAATTAGGCTGGAAACTCAAAGAACATCTCTAAGAACTATTTCCTTTGGTATCCTGAGATCAACCAGCTTTGAAACCAGTGCCAGTTTAAGTTATGTAGCTGAATTGAAAAAACTGAAATTTCCAGTGAACCCTGTGTTGTTCCTAATATTGCCTACCAGGCAAAATTAGGAACACCTGTTAAAAGGCATTGCTAGCAAAGTCCTTGTGAGCAAGATTGAATGCTGGAGTTGTATGAGGGAGAGGAAAAAAGAGAAAAACTGAGATAAAAAACAAAACAAAGAACAGAAAATCTATTGTCGAAAAAGTCAAACAGAAGTAATACCAATAGTTTAAACCCATTTTAGCCACTTAATCATTCAAACAGAAGGAACATATATACAGTGATTTCCGCTTATAAGAATCACGTTTGTTATTGCTGTTTTTGATTCTTATAAGCGGTTGATTCTTATAGCCGAAATTTAGGTTTTTCGACAGGCAAACACACACACCTATATATACATATTAGATAATTTACCATAAAATACTCTTTAATTTACGTTAATTATCTTTTATTAAAATTATTTTTATAATTTTAAAAATACAACTTAATTTCTAGACCTAAAAGTAGATACACATGATTATAGTAAGAGAAGAAAAAAAATCCAATATTTGTTACAACATTTGCTTAACAGTTTTAACATTTCAACTACAGGAAGGGTGCAAGATAAAGTTTTCTATGGTAGTTTGATGTAATGAAGTTTTCAGGAGGCTGTTTATACCTCTTTCAATACCAATAGTCTCAGACCAAGATTCACCTTCTAGTTTACGTTTCACGGTTTGATAATGTGCTGAATCTAATAATGTCATGTTTTCCTAAGTGATAGTGGACATTTCCCCGAAGATTATGTCTCCCAGGGTCCAGGAAGCTGCAACCAGGATGTGGGAGGTGGGAAAAAAGAGTCTCTGTCTTTGTTTGTCAGTGGAGAAAAGTGAAATCGGATCCGCAAGGGTAGAATGCCCCTGGGTCAAGCTAATAGGACAGTGTTTAGCCAAAGCGTATAAGGGGAAACTGTTATGTTATGTCTAACAAAGAAAGGGATGCATTTTACTACTGTATTCCATCCCATCTTATCACCCTTTTTTTTTAAAAAAAAATAAGAAAGAACTTCGTACCTTTTGAGGGTTTAAGTGGCTTTTTTGGAAAAATGAAAGGAAAGCGAGGAGTGTAACTGATTCTTAAAACCGGTGGATTGATTCTTTAAAGCAAAAATTTTGATATGGAAATAATACATTTGTTTTTGTTTTTGCGATATTGATTCTTATAACCACTGATCACTATAAGCGGTGGTTACTGTATTTTCTGAGCTCTCCACTAGCTGCATCACAATATTTGTGGTTTTGCTCAAAGCATGAGGTACACATGAGCCGCTCCTGACCACAGCTTCCCCCTCTCTACCGCTGACATTTTGTACACAGCTGATTTCCCTTTCGATCAAATCACCTCTACACTTTGGACAATTGTAATGCCCATTTCATCAACATTAAAAGTTCTGGTAGGTTTAACTAAATTTTCTCAAGTTCTGCTTTAGGATTTGTGAAGAAAGATTTCATGGTTTCTTCAGTGAACTGTAGGATTCTAGCTCTTGACAGTGACTGTGGAGTTCTGATTGTCAATCGGGGAAACATTTCTTTTAGAAAACAAATTCAGTCACTTTTGACCAGCTGAGTTTGTGTTTTCAAAGAACAGGTGGGGAAGATTGTTTCTCAAGGCAAGTTGGTAGGCCATCTGCTTAACATCGTTTCAAAGTCAAACAAAAAATTGGATTCCATTTCCTTGCAGTAGTTAACTAGCTCTTTTCCAAATCATCCGTCAATATAGGTTTTCCTCCCAAGTTTTTTTCTCACCACTGTTCTAACCTCCACAGTTCCATCGTTTTTCTAATACACATCTTTTTTAATGTACTCACAAATCATAGATCTTGGAACGCCAAACTGTTTGGAAGCCTTTAACGTTCCCATTTCTTTTTTCAGAACTGCTTGACATGCGACCAGCAGGCTCGATGTACTCCATGTCTGCCTATTTTTAATTCCTTTGCCATCTTAGACAAGAAGCGTCCAAAAAAAAAAAAGAATGGAAAATGTAATAAAATAAATAAAATTAATAAGGAAATAAGAATGCAATACTTAGTTTTTAATTAAAGTAGCTGTTTCAAATATCGCCTGGTAGGCGATATTAGGATCAACATGGTACGTGATATTAGGAACACAACACAGTCAACACAAACATGCTAAGAACGAAGTTTAAAATGCAGTTTTTTTTCAAAATAATAGCACCTCTGGATTCTCTGTTTAATGCCCTTTCAAATGGTATAAGCAAAATTAGAATTTGGATGCACCTACCTGGTCATTCACTGGATTCTTTGGAGCCAAAATATACGAAGACTACAGTCAAAGCAACTTCAGACGCCATATAGTTTCTGTTGTTAGTGATAAGAGCATTGTCACTAGAGCTGCTGTTAGTACAAACCCAGAACTAAGAAGTTACTGCATTTCTCATACATAGCGCGATTGTACTTTGGAAACACAAGTGGGCGATATTAGGCACAGAGGCTATATTTGGGACACCCACCCTATTGCAATCTTAGAAGGAAAGTTCTGTCATTATATGTGTATTTATTTTTTGGCCATTAAGAATATCATTTACTTGTTTTATAAAGAAGCCTAATTTTGAGGCTCTACATATTCAAAATTAATGAAAGTCATTTAAAATTTACTTTGTTTTTCTGTTGAATTGAATCATATATTTCATTGTAAACTAGCCACTGCGCGACCAGCATGGTCGCTTTTAGCTTTATATTTTCTTTTGCAAAACAACTCAACTGAAAGTAACCTATGTAAGGAATGTTATCATTACCTGTAATCATAAATATACGTTAAGGGGTAGTGGGAGCTCAGCCAAAAAAAATTATAATCATTGCTAAATTCACTAAAATGCTGATTCTAAAAAATCATGATTAAAAGATGTTAATTTCCATTACTTCAGAACAGAGTTAAAGATAAGATTGAGAAACCCAACACCAATGATTTTAAAAATTATATCCCTCTCTGTATGTACAATTTTCAGAATTAAGATATCTACACTTTATCATTATATCAAATAAGAAATTGTTGGGAAAAATTTTTTCACTTAAAAAATGGAGTAAGTATTCAGCAAGTACTAACATATAATGTGAATTACATTTGGGGAAAATATCTTCACTTTTAAAATGGAGTAAAAATTCAGCAAGTACTAAAATATAGTGTGGATTACAACTATGATATTCATAAACCTTGATATACACAGTTGAGTATTTCAAAAGTAGGAGATACTACAGTGACAGAATCAAAAGAACAGACTCTACATAAACCTACATACAAGTGTCCATGACTAAACACTGGATTTGATAGGTCCAAACATATTTGTCAAAAGATCAGCGGTTGTAACATATGTCGCCACTATACACACACGGTTTTAAATTGCGGACAGCCGCTAATGTTTACATCCGGTAGTTGCAGCCGTTGCCATTCGGAGTGTAGAAATATCGTCGATTTTTGTGCCGCATACCTACGCGTTTTATATATATAGATTTTAATGAAATGTGCCTCCGTTGATTCTTCTCTGGAGATTACTTAGGAATAAAATGGGATCAAATATTTGTTACATAAATACTCAATATCTGAATTTGATTGACTTTATTATAAGTTTGAGCTGTGTGAACCTAATATTCATATCTCTTTCTTTTTTTGTCAGAAATATATATAAGCTCTTTGTTTGGTTATTTGTCTTTTTGATGGCTGAAAAATCCCGGGATATATGCTTTTGTACTTAACTAATTCAACAAATGTATTCTGTACTACAAGAAGTTTTACTTGTAGTCAATTTCTAAAACTTTGCTCTCATTGTTTCTTGAGAGGAAAGTGAAATTGAATAACTGCTCTTTAGGTTCAAACATTAATAAAAGACATTCTGATATGATATAGGTATAGGTCAATGAGTCAGTGTAGTACATAAGTGACAAGGTTGAGCTTAGTAATATTTTACTTAGTTTTCTTGTATCAGTAAAATTGTAAGTGGGATAAGTTGTTTTGTCCTTCAAGCATGATTTTTTTTCTGCAAAGAAACAGGCATTATGAAGTATGACTTGTTCAATAAACCTTGTGCTCATGATCTAAAGAATACTTTGTAGCCACAACTTTCTGTGCTTGTTGAGAATATCAGTGGGCAGAGTTTTATATTTTCTGAGATGTTTTTTTAAAAATTATATTGAGAAAAACTGTTTATGTTAGGTACAGATTGGAGGATAGGTCTACCAAATGTTAATTCTTTGCGTTTTTTGTTTTTTACAAGTTATTGTTTAGTATTTTCTAATTTAAATGTAGTGGAGGATTTTTAAATACTTCTTATACTCAACCAATTCATAAAGTTATAAGCTTAACAGTTACATTTTTGAAATATGTTTTCTAGGTATCAAAAAAGTTTTATGCCTTATTCTTACCAATATTACAACTGTATCCTTTTTTAACCCTGAAAAACTGCATTTCATGTTAACAGGTTTTCCGCTTACACAGTCCTGTCAAATGTAGATATGTGTTATATTGTTAAGATAACCTACTAATTCTTGCCTTAATTTCTTTATTCTGCAACCAGACTTAAAAATTAAACAGTGACGTTCCCAAATGGGAAGTATAAGCATTCTCTCCTATTATTTTCATTAGGTTTCCTTTTTACAACTGGTTTCTTTAAAGCTATAATTTTCAATATACAAATTGATTTTGTAGTAGTTATTCATCAATAGAGCATCTGTAAGAATAAATCAAATTTCATTTGTGATGTACTATATTTTCTGCTGTGTAATGATTTTCTAAAAGGTTTATTATTGTGAAAGTAGCTTTCACATTTGCAAAAAAAGATTTGTCACTGTTTTGCTTGATAGAGGGCATTACGGTTGCTGCACAGGAATTCTGCGCATTCTCCTGCCTTTCCCGGGCCACCAGTGCTTAAAACTTTTAATTTCCTCTGGGTGGCAACCAAGCGGTTTTGTCTGACCTTTTTTCTTTTTACTAAAAATTCAGTTTGGAATGATTTGAGAGTTAGTTGTCTCTGGCGGTAAGACACTCGCCAGTGGTAAAAAAAGAAGAAAGAATCTTCTTGAAGTTCTTATTTTTTTAATTGACTGTCAATATATTTTTGCTAATCAAAACATGTGGATTAGTGGCAGAAAAAGTGAAAATTTTTTCAGTAAAAATCTCAATTGATGAAGGAAGATTGTTTTAAGAGTTAGTAAAGCATGTGACTGGAAATCCAGAACCACATGTTACAGATATTACACGCTAAAGGTTCTTTTTTAGCTCCTGTTAAACATAGCTACTTCAAATTGAGAATAGCTATTTGTGCCTTCATTCTCTGCAAGTCGTGATAGAATCTTCAAGTGTTATAATGTTAAATCTTCAAGTGTTGTAACTGTGAAATCTGCAAGTCAAATCTTCAGGTGAATCTTCAAGTCAATCTGTCAGATCTTCAAGTGTAATGATGGTATTGTGTGCATGCAATGAAATTTTAGAAAAAATTTGCTTAATGTGCGACAATGGTCAGGTTTTTAGTGTGTAATATTCACCATTCTTAGCCAGCTGGTAAGAGGTTTTTTCCTTTTTAATTTAAGTGTCTAGAATGTCATGTATAACAAATATTAATAATTGTAACTGTAATTCAATTCATGTAAGGTGGGGTGGCAAAAAAAAAAAAAGAAAAAAAAAAGAGTAATCAAAATAAATGTGTGTATTTACTTTGTGCCATTTTATTATACACTGTAATCTTCACTGCATGCACATTTCTAGGAATTTATATCTTTAAGAAATCCAATGCTATGTTTAATTCATAATTAAGTTAATGATATATATAACTATTGTGGCTCGTCCACTTTAGTTCATAGGCTGTTAAAACTCGGGTTACTCTAATAATAATTGTTAAAATATTTAAATTAAAACAGTATCAGTTTGTTTAATCACAAAACTATTTCAGGGCCAAGATAATGATCTGGTGTGGAAGGAAGCAAATGATGCAAGTTTACAGAAAGAAAAGACTCTGAAATTTGCAAAGCAAAAGGCTACAGATACAAAGTATTACTTTCTGATATCTCCCAATTATGTTTGATACTTATATATTACTTTTCTATTTATAAAAATATAAATATTTGAGTTAGTATTCCATTTAGTTTATGTATGATTTTGTTAATACCTTTACAATTTGTCTCAGACTGTTATATTAAATTGATGTTTATAACTCTTGGTTATAAACTTGGAGGATTATGTGTTTAAATATCATAGTTATTTGACTTATGCAAGTGTGTCAATTAAATATCTTGTTCATAAAACAACCATGATCCTTTTTTAAAAATTATTATCTATGTATGAATAATCTTCATTCTGACTGCAATTTATTTGATTTTCATGTAGTTTGTGTCTGTACATACAAAGACAGCAGATGAAAACTGTGTTCTAGTGATTGTAGACTTGAGAGTATTTTATTTATATGGGGATGTAATTATCGTAATGGACCATCATAGTTAATTGCATAAGGATATCTTTTGTTACCCAGAAGCAGTATTGTAAAATATGTGAAATATCTATTGAATCAATTTGTTCTTGAATAAATTACAGTCACTTTAATATGCTTGAGTTTGAAAGTATCCAAATATTTCTGTTAGTTTCATGAATTTCACCTCAAATTCTAGGTACTCATTACTTTTGTAGTTGAAACTTGACATCTTAGGTATAGAATGAATAAATTACAATGCATAAATGCTGCATGGACAAAGCTTTACATGTATCTTCTTTGGATTTTTGAAAATTTATTTAATTTCAAACTTTTCCACTTTTTTTTGTGGTTAATATTAACATGCTATCTAAGGGGAGTTGGTAGTTCTTAAATTATTTTGTTGTCATTTTGAAATGAGTTAGTATGTCCAAGTACCCTTTATTGAGGTCTGGTAGGCTAATCCAAGCTTAAAAGTTTTGTAATTATTATAAAAGGTAACTTTTCAGTTTTTCATAATTGAGATTTATTTGTATGGGTGAAGTTGTGATGCCATAAATATTCACTTGAATGTATTTAAAAGAAGGGTGTTAAATTTATTACCAACAATATGTGTGCAAAATGATGATGAACATTTGAAAAAAATTCTGTTTTTTATGTATTTGAAATTTGCCTATATGTGGTAGAGGCAGACAAGTTGCATCTGATTCAGGCTAACCATGCATTTCATGTATTAGTTTGCTCTTAATATACGTTTATTCCAAGGATCACTCTTTGCAAATCATTGTTAGGCTTGTTATCAGATCTTGATATTGTTCATTTTATTTTCATTGTTTACAGCAATATATTTGTTCTTTTAAATTTTGTATACAATATATTATTCCTCAAGTTTTATACTAATTTGACCAAGTTTTTTCCTAATACATTGAAGCTATTAGTTTGATCTTTCAACCACATCTATGAATCAAACTCAGAAATTTCCTCGGATTCTTCTGAGTGATCTTCCAGAATTTCAGAATCAGCTGATGAACTATCTAGTTCTGCCATAACTTGCACATGAGTTTTGAACAGCCTGCAACATCAAGATTTCCGTTTTTCACACTATCACAAATAAATATGGGCCAAGGGGGATTCCTTTAGAACAATTCTATTTTATGATATATATTCTTTTAATATTAGTCCGATTTGTCCACATGATGCTATGTTGAAACAACAATTCAAAGTATTATATTAATTGCAAAGGCAAATTTTGGGAACCCACAATTAAAGAAAAAAAATGCAATTTTTTTTGCCTCGCTCATATAATGTGAATGTAACTTCTTTATTCATAATCAATGAACACAATAGCAAGATTCTAGAACAGTCTTCTCTGCTGACACAATGCATACAAAAAGCCAACTCAAGTGATATCTTCTTTATGCAGAATTACTTTATTGTTTTAATGATAAATTTAATTTTCAAAGTGTTGTTTAAAATCACCTCCTAGAAATGAATCAATTAAGTGGTTAATAGCTGTAATAAATAAAATAGAATATTCTTAAATAGTGCATGCATATTATTAAGTTTTTCAATTTGAACGAATTAATAATTTCAGTTTGTGTGTTTGTTTAGCAATAATACTGTTATAATTAATTCCACTGAAGTTATATGTTGATGGATTGGGAGAGAGAAAATATGAATCTTTCTTTTTTTTTATATTATGTGTAGGACTTATTTTTATAAATTGCAGTTATTCCATTTTATCTTTATTTGTAATTTTTTTCAATTTATAGAGTTCTCATTGAAAAGTTAAAAGCTGATTTAAAGAAGTTATCTGAACTGGATACTGGCAACCCCCTAGTAAAAAATAGTGAACAGATTGCATCAAAATATCAATCAGAGTTGCACAAAGCTGAATTAGAGGTAATCATTAATAATTTTTTTATTGAAATGATACACTATTTTAAGAGAACTTACCATTTGTACTCCTGCATAAATTTTGTAATATTTATTGTTCTTGTGTGATATCACATGCTAAATGATCATGTGTTGTTTATTTAAAATATTATATAATATTAAAATATAACTTGGCAAGGCAACACTTTAAAAAGGTAAAAAGTATGTATTTCCCAATCTCATTAAAATTTTGTTGTTCTCTGGTGGCCAGTATTTTGTGGAGTCAATTCTCCTAAGGCAAAGCATTCTCCAAATAATCATTGAACTCTTGGATCCATCACCTCATTTTCCGATCCTCTGTTCTATTCAATGAGGTTTTCCTCCCTTGTGAAACATTGTTTTGCTAGTCAGAAAAATAACCTGCATTAGAGGGTTTTTGCCCAGGAAATTCAGTTATCCTAACATTCTCGTTGGTATCCAATGCTTAAAATTTATTTCTAAATTTTATGTTATATTAGCTCTATTATACTAACTGATAGGCTACTTTGTCATTTGAATTTCCGTATCAGAATTTTCACAAACTAACATTAAAGTTCATTGTCTGTAAAAATGTACATCATATTAACATATAGAATAGATTGGATAGTCCATTCTAAAAAAAATCCTTGTTCATTTACAATTTTTTTCTTCTAAAAGTCTGGGTTTAATATTTCAGTGAAATAAATAATGTAATTTTGAAAAGTTGTAAATTTTGGGAAAAATGTAAGAAAAATAAGTTAAGAATGTTATGTAAAAAATATTAGTTATCAGTGTGATAGCGTGGGAATAGCGCTTGCGGCAATGTGCCAGAAGTGAAACTGGTCAAGAAAGGGTTTGTCCCCAAACGGTTTTGTGGGGATGAAAAGACAATTTCAGGCCAGGTCCCGCTTGGCACGAACAGGTTTGACAGCGCCTGAGGCATGTCGCCGGCTGTGGGAAAATGCTCCCCGCTGGAAGGGTTGACGTCACCAGGAACCAGTTCAGCGAGGGAGCAAGGTTTTTAAAAGGGACTGCGTGCCCTTGACAGGGCTTTTGCTGAGAGAGTTTGCGAGGCGTTGGTCACCGGTTTTTTGAGAGGACGGAAGTGATCTCGTCAGCGGGCCACGTGGATCGACAGGACAGTCGAAGCATGAGGGTTTTTTCGGCTGTGGGCTGTGGTAAACCGAAAGGCAGTTTGCCTTTGCGTATGTTGATATTTATGTACAGTTTGCATTTCTGTGTGAACCTTTCCAGAAAAGAATAAAGTGTTTTTGAACACTAAACCCCGCTTCTCGAGTCATTTTCTTGGGTTGTGGAAATAGTCTCGGCCAGTGAAAGCCGGGACAGTTAGCAGGTGATCGCCCGGGGCACAGCAGTGAAGCGGTCCTTCGCCTTGGAGCCATCACATCAGATTTGATTTCTATTTTCGAACTCATAGTAGGTAACTTGCAAATTCTGAGTGTTCTATTGCCCATGGTTCCAGTATATTTCTGAATGAGAAATGAAATCTAATTTTTGACTGGAAAACTTCCTTGTATATGTATACTTAAAGTTGTTACAAAGGAAAATATTTATTTGTATTTGAGATGCTTGTTGTTTCAAAGTTTAAGTAAAAGATAAAATTGAACATTTTTTGTATGTATATTGTCATGTGGGACTATAATTGATTTTCATGGTATAAAATTATATCTTATCTACACTTCCCTTTGAAATCGTGCCATTTTATTATCTCAATTTCCTAAAACAACATTGCATAAAGTTAGAGAGACTTGGTAATTTGGGTTCTATATAACAAAGTTCAAACAAATGAAACAGTTCATATAAAGTTCCGATAACCTTGCTCTGTAGTGATTACTGTTTTTAATGTATGATCTATATATATATAAAATAATTTTTTATATATTATGTTCCCCTCTATTATGATTATGTTTAGTTTGAATAAAAGCTGTTTGAATTTATTTGTAAATTGTAGGTCAAGTCTGCTGAGACTGAAGCCCAAACTGCCGCAGAATATGAACAGCTCATTAAACCAGCAAAGATCAGTTTAGGAAGGAATTGCAAGTTGTATTGCCAAATTATATCCATAGTGAAAAGGGTAATTAAAAATGTCATTTTTTTGAATTTTGTTTGATACGATTTATTTTTCCCATACTAATATTTTTGGGAAGCAGGATACTTGTTTCTAGACTTTGATGTCATTTCTAAGAAATGAGTTCACTTGGAAGTTTTTTTGTTTATATCCCTGTTAGATGAGTAACAGGCATCAAAAATTAAATGTCTTCTTTTTCAAATTTTATTTTTGATGGTTTCTAAATTGTTATCCAGATTCTGTTGAATTTTCATTATATGCAGCTAGAAACTATTATTCTGTGTCATCAGTACATCACAATATTTTTAGTCATATATGTATCTCAAGTTACTGTAACTTAAGGGATCATATTATTGTGTTTTATTCTAATTAGTACAGTACAAATTTATTGTGATTTATTTTGTTATGGCACTAACTTATTATGTTTAATACGGTATCAAGTTCTTTCTACATAACCTACTGCTACTTTAACTTTACCTGAAATAAATATTAACATGTTGACCCCACCAATAAAAAGAGAAAACTCAACTCATAAATGTAAGAACATAGGGTTAGAGGCAATAACAACATTTATTTAAGATGCTAAAATTATCTGAATGATACACAAACTCCCAACAGCATACAACGGGAGGAAAATTTAAATATGTATATTTCAAATTAACAAATACCAAAATGTGGTGGTTGGCGAAGGTTTGAAATTAATCAAAATGAGCTCAACTTATCAAAAAACATTAAATTACCATGAAACAATAAAAAAAATAAAACTTTTTACCTGCCTTCAAAGGCTATAAAAAAAAATAAAAGGTGGAAATAGAAAAAAGGGCAAGGATAGGAAAGATTTCAAAAAGGGCTAGCCCATAGGATGGTTGGAACAGCAGTTACTTCATCGGGCCTTCGACTTCTGGACTGTAGAGTCTTGCGGGGGCGCTCCCTCATAGTGAGAACTGTGGGCTGTTGTGGACGGAGGGCTAGGAACGGGAACGTCAGCTATCAGGCATGACGAGATCTCTTCTCTCGTAGAAGAGGGGTCACTCCTGTAGGGCCCAGGAAAGCTTCACCCCTGCTTGCTTGTGCACTTCCGCTGCCGGCTCTCAATGAGGTAAAGAGTTCGGGTGGCGCGCCTAGCATCCCCGTCTTGGAATAGCCTTTAATTGTTGGAAAACTCAATATGCAGTACTCTCTGCCTTCTAATTATTTTTATCTTTTCAACTGAGATGCCATGCTAGTGTCTTTATGTGCGAGAAAACTTTTCATATAACACCCACCATCGTTGGCCTTTTTTTAAACTGTCCGCCTTTGCTCTCTGCTGATGTTGATGTCTGGTAGGAATATCAAGACATTTCGATGTCGTGTGTGTTTAAATTTGCCTTCCCCCATTCAGGGGGTAACAGCAGCACACCCGCACGAAATAGCAAACAGTAACGTATTATGTTACCTATGCACAGCCTATGAGGAAGAGAAATAAGCAAGGGGAAAACAAGATTTTTGTTGCTAGGCTAGGCCATCAGCACATGGGTCGTCTCGAACTCGAAGCGATTTTTCCCACCACTCAACTTCCTACGTAATTGAATGAGACTCCACTAACGGGGCGATTGGCAATTGGCTCGTACTCATCTCATTTCACTCGGACTGTTTGAAACGGAAAAAAAATCGAGCGTGGCGTGCAGAATTTTCGATTATCTATTGAAGTGTTCAACATTAAATTTGTAGGAGAAGAGCTTTATGATCACACGCTCCGTGAATATTCTAAAAAAGATTGTACAGAAAAAAGCGTGAAATGATGTTGCATGAGAAGTCACTTGACAGGTAATGTATTTAATTTCAAAACTTTATTAATGTTACATAGTTTAGTTAAAAAAAATTATTACATTATAGTATTTCTTATTAATTACAAAAACTATTACAATCATTCATTAAAAAATCTTATTGCAATTTCATGAAATCTATTCTGATTAATACATAAAAAATCGTAATAATCGAATACAGAGCGAAATTCAATATATTTAATTTTTCAAATCACTAACATAAAAATTGTGTTTTTAGTTTTGATGAAAAAGTGTCAGTCTGGACACTGTCGTGGTGATTGCTACCTGAGTCCCACCGTCTCACCCACACAAACACAAGAGCATAACACAAACTTTTGTATCTTAAAAATTATATGCATTTATAACTCCGATTGAAAACGAAATTTCAAATAATTTTATAATTAACAAAGAAAAATTTATATTTTTATAACATTATAATAGACTAAACTGAAAATTTTTTGACGTTCTTTTGACATTTTATAGAATGCTAAAAATTTTGTATCACTTTCTTGTAACTATTGTGTCGCAAACAAACAGCCGATGGTGAAAATCCGTATGGATGTACTACAAGTACATCCATACGGAGCAGAGTACATGTACATCCATGCTTGTACTCTCCTCCAAAGCCTCCTCCTTTTTATCTTACGGTACCTATATAACATAAGAATGTCCTCCTCATCACTGGAGCTGCTCATTTTAAACAAATAAAAACAAGAAGTTTTGTACTTTGCACGTTCAAGACATTCAACCTACTGAGAAAAATATGGATTTGTGATCCCGCTTCGAATTGGAGACAAAACCACTTTTAGTACGTTTCGACCCATGTGCGGGTAGACTTCGCGTAGTTCATACAAGATGCACATCTCGCTTCGAGCCGAGTATGAGACGACCCGTGTGCGGATGGCCTAAGGGGTAAAAATTTTCAAACTAATGCTAACTTAATACTTTTAAATTTTTCGAACATTTCATCAACCATCCACTTGTATCTCACCACTACCTTACATAGTTTAAAATCTTACATGTAAATCTTTTTCTAACACATATTCAATTATTTAATAATTCATTTCTTTGAACCACCGTGTCCTGGGATGTAAGACCCTACATTTGCTTTCACATACGTAATGAACCAATACCACATATCTGTCAATTGTGCTATTGCCACATGTACACAACTTTTACAATGGGATTAATTAATTTAATTATAACAACATTCCTTTGTATGATAAAAAAAATTAAACGCAGTTAATTAAAAAAAAAATTTTATTATTGAGAGTGCCATACTCAAAGAAAAAAAATGCAGAGTGGGTAGCTACATGAACTCTCACTCTGAAAGTTGACAACCCATTCCCAGTCAGAGAGTGACAAGTCCATATGGGCACTAGACCCCACAGAGCAGTCATGCGTCCATGCCTGCCTGTCCTCTAAATTAACGTGGATACGACCTCAATTACAAATCACACCATAAAAAAAACACAGTTGAAAGAATTAAATAAAGAGCAAGTCCTTTACAAAGGAAAAAAATCATACTCTTTAAAACACATATACAGCTTCATTGGGTACCCATATATAATGATACTCTTTTTATGCGACAATTTCATAAAACAAAATCCTAAAAAAAAAACAAGGCCTGTGGCTTTAGAAACTAAAAAAAAAATTAGCACAAAGCAACATATGTGAGAGCACTCTGCCTACACAACCTCCTAACAGGGAAAAAATTTGCTGTATGCCTCAAGGTGCACTTGTGCCATTACTTATACATAACCTTACTGATTACTGCAGACATCGTATAAAAAAAACAATACGTCATTTCTTTAGAATTGAAAACTGTTATCACACATTGTTTAGAGAAAATTGAGAAGAAGAAATTGAGCCAGCTTTATTATAACAACGAATCTAAACACGTCCAACACTTTCGCACCTGGGAATAGTGTGGAGTGGCCAGGCATTATGTAGCACAATTGACACTACATAAATATACAAACATATCCCTCCCCAAGAGCACTAGAGAAGACATATCGGGAATTTCATTAAGGCTAGGAGACTTGGCAAGCATGCATTGCCCTACAAGGTTGGGACAACTAGAACTTCGTTCATCACCACTGGAGATTGAGCTGCATGTTACAATACAGGATACTTTTTTCCCGGTAACTTTTCGTCCTTCTTCACATTACAAAGAGTCTTGCATCATGTCATGTCATAGTTGTCATTAGAGTCACATCATTTACAGTTTAGCAAAAAAAAATATGCACTGACTATTGGTAGGAGCAACACAATGTCACAAAATAAATAAACTCGGCAAAAGCTGACCCACAGTATAAGTTAATAATCTCTGTATAGACACCGTAGCTTGTGGTAATGCAAAATTAATATAAACACTAAAAAAGAAACTCTTTCACTAGCAATGGTACACAAAGTAAATAAACAATTAAAGTGTTTCGCCTCTAACTGACACAAGAGCAAGGAGAGCCTAGTTCGCAGCTGAGTCCCCCGTGTCTGGGACCTGGTTACAATGCTTGAGGGAGGAAGCTTATTCCAGCGTGAACTTCTGACTGAACCTCCTTTGAGAACCCCTTCTCTGAACCCTTGTATCACTGTTCCCTTTTGTGTGTGTGCTCTGCTGCACAGCTGACTCGCCTCGGCTTGATCTAACTGCTTGTGACGCATACTTATATCTACATTTGTGCTCAACACAAGCAATGTGCTTTTGAAACATCATAAGTGTTAAGAGATGCTTGTCTGATTTCGAGATAATATGTTGACAGAAGGTGACTTAAATTTGCTGATTGCACATGCTCATCGTAGAATTGAAAAAGTTACAAAAACAAATAGCCAAACAACAAGTAGGTTTTATTGTTGTAATACTTTAATAAATCTGATTTAAAATGATTAGCTTCTGTAATTCAAAATATCATTTCACAGGTAACAGAAAAAATGAGAGTGGATGAAGCAGTGAAAAATCAGAGAATGCAAGATGAAGTTATGACAGAATCAAAGATACAGGCTGAATGCAAAAGCGTCACTTAGATTTAGAGAGTGCAGTTGAAAATCGTGTAAGTTGAGTACTTTGTCAACAGTTTATGTGGGAAAAAATGAGAAATTGAAATAAGCTAATTTTTAAGCTAGTACAGGCTGAAAAAGAAATATGTATCTATTGAAAATCAAATCTCTCTAAAATAAAATGCTTCCAGTAACATTATTTAATTATTTTGTTTATCGGCAAACTTTTTCCCATTCTACCATGCTAATAATCTTTATCAGTGAATAGCAATTTATTCTATTATTAATTGCTAATTTGTATAAAGAAGTGTAATTTAACTGAAAATTAATTTACTGTATTTTTTAGACAGGTGAGATTCACATTGCCAGTAGTGCTTAATTGTAAAAATTTGAAATTATATTTTGAATTTTATGTTAAATTCTTATAAGTACTTGTTCATATTCTAGTTTATATTTGTAATTGCATTACTGAGGGAATTTCAGAAAGTTACCTTAAAAATATAAAGGCCAAACTAATGAAAACATCATTCAAGCGTCATTTTAATATGTGTATTAAGGCTGCTATGTACAAACCCCATTGGATTTGCTCACATCAATGTTAACCTATGGAGAAAATTTGTCCGTGCATTGCCGACTGGATTCAAAGATTTTTTTTAAAATTGTACTCCGTCATAGAGGAAGAAATTTACATCTGTGTACGTTTTTCGTTTTTTAAAAAAAAATGCAATTAATATTTTTAAATTTAAATTAGTTCGGGGAACAAATCTGGTATAGTGTGTTTTAAACGCTCATAAATTCCTTCGGTGGACGGAAATTTATAAAATGAATCCAGTAGAGTATTGCAGAAAAGTTCAGGCTATCTGACAATACAAATTTTATTTGATTATCAGCATTCATGTACCTGTAAATAGTTGACAAAAAAAGATTTAAAAAAAAAATTTGCTGAGAATTTCGTCTGTTTGGGGGGGGGGGGGGGGGGGGGGGGGATGATTGATAACTTTGACGGGACCGCCCATACAGCGAAGAGGTAGCGCTCCCGACTTGCCACCCGCGAGTGAGGGGGAAATTATCGTCAGGGTTTCTGAAACCCCGAACTTTGGAAAACAGGAACACAGGACAAACAAACAAACAGAAAAGCTCTGGGATTAATTTATGTAACTCTTGACTGAATATCAGAAATAACTCCCCTATGTTGGGCTCGTTGTCATATCGCAGCCGTCTCAATTTTTTTTTTTAAACAGATAACCAAAGTAAATATTCTTTCAAGTTCATCCTTAATTATAAGTAAAATTAAGAACAGATAAATGGAGATCGTAATGTAAACTTCAACTCATTAAACTGATAAAGTAAAACAAAGAAACAGAACATAGCATTTGAGAATGAATTTAATATGAATGAGCACTTTAAAAAACACAATTTAATTGAATTTTACGCGTATACCTATTCCGAATGTAAACATTATAAAAAGAAGTCAAACTGCAAGTTTCTGTAGAATGGGTAAGATTATGAAAGAGTAAAAAAAAAGTGACACATATCACCGTATATACAAAACAATATTTCGAATCACAATTTAAATTTTGGCAAACTTTAAATCATTAAACTCACAAGTAAAACAAGAAACAGACACAGCCATTTGAGAATGATTTTTTGTGAATGAGCAATTTAAAAACACAATGTAATCGAATGTTACGCGCATACATATTCCGAATGTAAGATAATAAATAGAAATGAAACTAAGATTTTCCAAATTTCTCTATCATTAAAATAATATTATAACCACATGTAACTAAAATTATCCACTGTACAAGCACTAAAATTATTTATAATTTATTTAATTACATGAAAAAATTAAAAAACACAAAACATTTAAAAACACAATCTAAGCGAATGTTATGCGCATACATATTCTGAATGGTAAGGATAATAAATAAAAATGAAACTAAGATTTTCAAATTTTTCTATCATTAAAATAATAATATAACACATATAAACTAAAATTATCCACTGTACAAGCACTAAAATTATTTATAATTTATTTAACCTTTTACAATGTTCCCAAAAGGAACATCAACTTCAAATTCTGTCAAAAATACAATTTTATTCATATTGCTCTATAAAAATTATTACTTAGAACGAAGATATGGATTGATTTTTTGGCATCAAGGTTACGTTAATAAAATAAATAGTGTCATGGAGAAAAAAATCGTAACTTTGGCTTTTTTATAACTTTTTGTCGAACAAAATTAAAAAAATTCATATAAAATTCAAAATTCCACAAATGATTTTAAATTAAGAGGGAGTAATTAAAAATGATCATTTTCTTGGTAGAACATAAGTTATAACAATAAAGATTAAATTTTGTTGTTACTATTAGATGAAAAATTTGCATGTTCCCAAAAGGGAACATTGGCGTGTAAAGGTTAGTTTTTCAACATAATTAAGTTCTTTTGATTACAGTGCATAGGAGTATTGATAAAAATTTTTCGAATACGAGAGCTATTAGTACTATCAAGGAAGATGTTTGACTGTGTGATCTTGACTTTCATTACCCCTGTTCACCCCTCCCTCCTCTCCCCACACACGTGGGGGGAGAGGGGTGAGGGGACTCCGAGAGTCTGAAGTGGATTACTCATAGCTGCCACTGAAAACGCTTGTTTGTTGATAGTTAGACATTGTTTATGACTCTATTGGAGGGGCACATAATATGTTGGAAAACACGTGATTATGAGTTCTCATTTATTTCCTTTACTCTGCGATTTCTTCAGTTGAGAGAGGAATGTCACTTCCCAATCTAAATTGAGTATAGATGAATCCATAGTGCCCTGTACGGTCATCATTCGGCTAAAATTGTGTATATGGGGTAACCAATACAGTTTGGTTTTAAAATATGGATGTTTGTGTTCCAGCAGTGGCTATCCATATGCTATCAGAGTCCTCTAGTGGAAAAGTTCAGAAACAGAAAACTCTCCTCTTTGGATTTCGAGTTGTGTGGGAGCTTCTATCCAGTGTTGAAAATCCAGAGATGCATGAAATTTTCATTGACACCTTTTTTTCATCACACAAGCTGTTTACTGAGTTGTCTGAAAAGGGTTTCAAAGCACTGGCACGATTCGGGAATTTCGAACAGGAAGATGCTTTCTCAAATCCCCAAAGGAAGCCTCAAAATGGCAAAGAGGAAATTATTGAGTACCGAATTGATGGTCAAGCTTATATTTGTCGCTAGACAGTGCTGAAGTAACTATAGCATCCAATTATTTGACCCATGAGCCTATCGGAAAACCAAGCAATTTTGTCAAGCAAAAAAAAAAAAGTTTCTCAGCCACATCTGATAAAAAAAATATAAATGAGGGGATGGGAGTGTCGATTTACTAGACGACTTCTTGCATCATATCGACCTCTGTTTAGAAACAAAAAATGGTATTGGAATCTATTTAGCAATGCGCTAAACATGGCTGTCACTGCGGAGGGATTTTGCATTTACATTTGCACAACAGCTAGCACTATCGCATCTCAATTCAGAAGAAAAGCAACTTTGTGTTTGCTTCACATGAATTGAAAATCCACTCTGTTCCTGAACCTCATGCCACATTGCTATGAATCTTGAGACAATGAGATGCACATTTTATTATGCCATCAGCAAAAGGATGTTGTGTTGTATGCCAAACAATACTAGAAAAAAATATTTTGTGTGAGAAAAGACTGCAGTAGAAATACTTTCCTACCTACCATGGACAGTAGAAAACACGTAGAGGAAAAAGCTAAGAACAAAAATAATTTTTCGTTTTCTTTTTCTTATTTTAAAGAATTTCGGTAGGTTTGTTTCTTTCTCCTTGTATTTTTTAGATTTCATTCATATTATTATTGTGCTGTGAATTTTTACAGAGAGATTATCTGTTACTTCCTTTTTTATAATGGTTTTCACTTGTTTGATTTACATGCTAATAAATCATTGTAAAATTGTTTAAAATTAGTATTCTTGCCTCATCAACTGTGAAATAATTTTTTTTTAAAAATTTAGTGGGCAAAACTTTTTCTTTTGAAAGCTTCGTTGCACCTCTTGACTAGTTAAGGTGGTGTAGCTCTTGAGCACCACCACGGCTCGACCGCAATCATTAGGGGGGGACCCCGACTATTTTTCTGCTGAACTGTGCTATTACTCAATAACTTTTAGAAATTGACTTATAACTATTAAAACATTGGGTACAGAAATTGAAATTTGATGTAAAGGGTCGTTATCATTTTTTTATAAAAACATGTGGAAAAACTAAGTGTTTCCGCCAATGTCCCTTTTGGGAACATGTTATAAATCATATACAAAAATTTTTTTTTTGCAAAAAAAACTACTCATAGTTCTTATGTTTGAGTTTTAATGTGATTTTTATCAATAAATAGTTTGTGTGACCTTTCGATCATAGTGCGGCGTATAAAAGGTTAATTACATGAAAAAATTAAAAACACAAAACATTTAAAACACAATCTAAGCGAATGTTACGTGCATACATATCTGAATGTAAGGATAATAAATAAAAATGAAACTAAGATTTTCTAATTTCTCTATCATTAAAATAATATTATAACACATGTAAACTAAAATTATCCACTGTACAAGCACTAAAATTATTTATAATTTATTTAATTACATGAAAAAATTTTAAATAGAAAAAAATCTTTCAAGCTTATTTTTTACTAACTTCAAGTTTTTCTTGAATTTTTTTATATTTATTGTTCTGCAGCCAAAATATAAGATGTTATTGCGTATTGGCATTGATCTCGGATATCGTGGATCTATGATCTCTGGAAGCAAGTAATCGAAATAAAATAGTTTAACTTTTGACTCTATATAATTTTTCCAAAAATCATCATCTTTTTCGATTCTGTCTACCTTTGCACCTTGTTTCGTCCACAGCACAAATAAGCAATATTTTCTTTTGTTATGTGTAGCTGCCCTTGGACTTGATAATAATAAACGTGCTTTTTATTAATTGGGCCAATTACTATCGTTTTTTTATTGTATGTCCAAAACGTGAATTTTCTGGAAGCAATAGCATCCTCTGGCAAGATTGTTTGGCATGAAAAGGGGCATTTTATCTCTATGACACCATCATCTTCTATCAGCCCATCTGGTGTAGCACCTAGATACGGCAATTCAGCATCTACGAAAAGGCCACATGGTTTGATGTTTATATTAAAACATTCTTTTAAGTAATGTAAAGCATCTTTTTCGTGATGTCTACCGTATCTGAGGGCCTCGGTGTTATACTGGCAATATAAAAGCGATTTTACTAAATTTTCGCACCCTGTATCGGCGGCCCTTGCACATACGTGGCCGAAATTTGACACTATTAGGTGTTTTCTTCGTTCTTCCAGCCACACTGGGCTATCTCTTTGAAGAATAGTATTTTTTTGTATTTGTACCCTCTCATCCTCTGTTAACTTCAGGGCTTCCAGAAATTCAGTTTTCTTAATATTAAACAAATCAGATGGAAGATCTGGTCTTTGTGCCTGACTTCCATAATTTCTTTTTCATCTACAGAGGGAAACAGACATCTCGGTCATTGAACCAAACCTCCAGATTTTTTTTATACGTTTACTTCTGTTTTCATTGCCAACACCCCTTCTTTTTTCAAATAACTTCGTTTGTGTTCCTGGACTTCTTCCATGGAGAGCCAGGAACATTTCTCGCTTTGGTGTTTTAGAATTATGAGACAACGCTGCTGCTTTGCACCTAGCTTGATACGATTGCCTCATGCAAAAGTTCACTCGCTTGCCTCCGATGTACTTGGCAACTCTTGCATTGAGTTCTTCAACAGAATTGTTATTTTCATCAAATAACAGACTTTTTGCATTGTCTGCTAATTGATTTAAAATGACCATTATTCTGTAAAGCAGTCCGCATTTCATAAATTCTTGAATGAAATTTCTAGATTGCAATTTTTTACAAAAATATGTTTTACTTCTTTTGTGTTCCCTGAATATATGTAGAGGGGCATTTAAAATGTCCTTACGCAAACTTTTTAGAATTTCATGTGATGGTACATTTGTTTGATTTTTCCTGTATCGAACAGCACACACAACTGCTCGTCTCATTTTGAAAATTTTACAGCCAAGTTCTTTTCTTAGATAACAAGGTCCATATTTACTGTTTCTAACCACTTCTCTAAGTTTGGAGCACATATTTCTGAGCAAATGGTTTTTACATTCCATTTTTTCTACCGTTAAGTTATCATATGGTCTTGCATCTAAGATTTTTTATAGACATTACGTCACCATCACCAATAAGTCTCCAATACTTGGCTCCATACATCACCAAGGTTTGCTTGAGGCCATCAACAATTATACCAGCTTCCATACCGGATGAACTCCCTTGCCAGTTTCTGTAGCAATCATGCTCCGGAATATCAATATTACTTCTCTCAGCTCTCCTACATATGGAGCAATACTTGTTCTTCACTCCCATAAAAAGAACCTTCTTCGTGTAATATCCCACGATTGCTGCCTGAAAAAAAAAAAAAAATATTTAAAAACATTTTAGATTTTAAAATAATATTTTGTAAATTTTTCACCTCATCATCATCCTGACAAATATAATTAAAAGAAGATAACTTAATAAAAATTTATAAATTTTTATGTTTACTTTGCGTGAAGAATTAGTTATAATATAGTCATATTGAAATAGTGTATGCCATCCAGTGGCCAAGTGCTAAATTATGCTGTGAGTGTGTGTTTATGTTTCTATTTCCTGCCTTGTCTCCAAAATTTGAAACAATGTGCAGTGAAGAGAAACCCCGAAATCACTGGGACGAGTAACCTAAGAATCTAATATCTTACAAAAGACAAATAGTTCATAAAATTTACAATCAAAGAATTAAAAATTAATGTTTCACGAGGATTAATTAGAGATCAGCCAAGATTTTCTAACTGATCGGTGTTATTTATAAAAAGAGACACACACACACATATAAATTACAAGTCCCTCCTCCCCAGTTATGTTTACGTGAAGAAAAAATTACTGATAATCAATACATACCACACCAGATAATGAAGAATAATTAGTCCTGTAGGATCTTTTTGCCCAACTTACATCTGCAAAAACAGTCAAAAGAGGAGTTCCGTCGGCTTCCACTTCACCATGCTCAATAGCTTTTCTTTTCTCTTCTTCTGCTGCTTTTTCCATTTCTTTTTCAGCTGCAATTTCCCATGCTTTTGACACTTTCACGTGTTCCTTTGCATATGTTTTACTGGATAACGGTGGAATTTCTAAGGTGGAAAATAGTTCCTCCATATTCCAAAATCCTGATCCGATACTCATCTTTCCAATTATGGCATCTGAATTGACGTTTTTTTCCTCCGTCTTCAGTATCTTTTGTCCAGATTCCTTTTTTGAATTGACACATTTTGCATTTAAATTGTAAACAGCTTTTAAATCCCATTTTTCTTTCTGACACAATTACCATTTTACTTAAACCACAATCTAAACTACTATGGCTATTTAAGGTCTGCAATTCTTTAATAAAAAATTTAATATCAATAATCCTTCAACCAGATATTTCAAAGGGATGTTCTTCAAGACGTGGCTCTATGCATAATTCCTCAATTGTTTCTTGAATTGGAGACTCATTTTCTTTCTTTCTGTAAATGAATGTTAAAGCGGATATTAGTGTTGGATAAACAACAGCATATAAAATATATCGAAAGTTAAATTATTGTTTTAAAAACGCAACAAGGAAAATAATAAAAAAAGTTCAGTAAATGTCTTACCTTTTCCAGTATTCTTTCAAACATTCAGTTGAACGGCGCTTTCTTTTTGATGATAAGTGCAAGCGTCCAGTCTGTTTCCGATATCTACCCATATTCTTAATTTTTTAAATAGTATCGTTATGTATGATAGTAAACTTAGCCAAGATTAGACAATGTCTCGTTCCACAGGCTGAAAACGTGACGACTGAAGTCAAAAGCTAGTCTCCTTTCACTGCCGATACCTAGTAAACGTCCCTTGATAAACGGTCAAGCACAGAAATATCTCGTAACGATGCGGTTTCCTTCATCTTCAAATGAGCGGAAGTGGCTGAACCGCCCCTTGTCGACTCCTATTCGTCTGAAAAGACATAGCTTCCCTGTAATGGTAAAAGATCACTATCGGGTTCTTTCGTTGAAGTCCTTTCTGAGCAGAATTGGATATGATGACCGGAGTGCCTTGACCAGCTGGTTTTGCAAGATGTTATGTAATCAAAGATAATGTGCTCAGGAGTTAAAATAAAGGCTAGGTTAAATTTAAGAGTTACTATTACAATCAATGTACAAAAATTTGAAGTTTAACATCTTCAATAGTTGAGGGGAAGAGAAAATTTAAGATTAAAAAATTAAGCTGGCCATTCCATACGCTGTATTGTTTCAGCTTCAAGCATGTTCTCCACAAGACGAGCTGTATGCGGTCTGGCATTATTATGCTGGAAAACAAAGGAATCTCCAATGGCTGCAGCGTAAGGTATGACATGAGGTCTCAGTATCTCGTCTGCATACCTTCAGGCTGTCAAAGTACCATTCCGAATGATATGCAGGTCCGTACGACCACCTATGCTGATTCCACCCCATACCATAAAACCAGCTTGTCTGTATTGTGACCTTTCACGAACGAATGTGGGGTTATTTCGAGTGCCCCTTTCCCTCCATACCAAAACACGTCGGGTGTCACACTCCAGACTGAATCTGGACTCGTCTGTAAACAGCACTTGGCTCCAATCATGTTGCTCCCAATCTCGATGTTCAGCAGCCCATCTTTTTTGGGCCGCACGGTTGTGTGAGGTCAACGGAAGGCAGACCATTGGCCTACGTGCATAGAGACCTCCCTGATGAAGCCTATTACGTACTGTTTGGCTGGACACCCTTCGTCCTGTTGCCAAGAGCAACCGTCTTTGCAGCTGAGTAGCATTGTCTGTTCTGTTTCGACGAGCTTCGGCTCTAGGCGCTCACTAAGAAATATTTTTAAAAATTTGATGTGAAAAGGGACTGACTGATCACTGCATCTCTGGAACCATAAGACCTAAGAAGCTGAAATTTTGCATGGTGGCTCATCTAAGGCCCTAGGTACTAAGAAAGCTAAAAAATCCAGAAGGAGCATAAGGCGCCCAAAATTAAGAAATAAATATAAATCTAAAAACCCTTATTTAATGTTGAATTGGGGTCATTAAATTATAGGGTTATCTCCTCAAAGAAATGACAACACTTTACTACTGAAGTTATGTATTCCGTTGTGAAGCACGGGTATTTAGTTTTAGGTATATATAGGAAAAAAAGAAAAAGGTAAGTAAATATATACAGGACAGATATACGAAAACTTTCTTTCAAGTTCATCTTTAAAGTATAAGAAATATTAAGAACGAATCAATGGAGTTTTGAATGTATTGAAAAATTTCATAAATGCATTAAACACCATTGTCTGAGGCCTAAACTATATCAACTAGTTTGAAAGTATTTGCTATTATTAGTTACTATTATATTTTATTGTTATTTGTTGATAATTTCGTATTTTTACTCTGCTTCATTTTGGCGCCTCTTTCAATGTCTTATCCATGGGACCCACCATATTTAGAGAAACTTACAACAAAAACAATCTACCGTTTAATTATTCTAGAATTTCTACATTTTTGTCATGTAAAAACTTTTCAATAATCATGCACAGTTATTTATAGTACTTTTATATATATAACTTATATATATATATAGTACTTTTATATATATGTACTTTTATTACCTATATTAGACAATTTTCTCAAGATATCGAACCTTTTCTGAAGTTTATGTGCGAGAAGTCAGTGTTTGTTTACTTTAACGCACACAAAGACGACGTCGGGAAGAATGGTTTTTAATTAAGTACATATAAATTAAAGGGAAAAAATGTATTTCTCTCTATGTTTAGATAAAATATTTCAAAATACGTTTTAATGGCTCTCAAATTTTAGAAAATACAGATACATTATCGCATTAAAGTTCCGAATATTATAATACACAACAGATAAGCAGTTTTCTTTTAGACAACAAATTACTAACTTCAACAGAAGGATAAAGTAAGATGTGGCAGTTTTCGACCTGTATTCACTTGAATTGGAATAGGTTGAAATTTGTGATAGCTGAACATAAAATATCTAAAATTGTTATTACAGTCATGTTTTATAATACAGACACAGGATACTTATTAGCAGCAAATGACTGATGATTTCCAAATGATTAAATCGAAGTTACAATTAAAGATATCTGCAATATCTCTCCGACGTGCGATATTGTAGATATCTTTAATTTATCGGAATCCTATGAGCAATTCCTTGAAGATTCAAAGTTTTCTGAGATTATTTCTTTTAAACCTAATTTCATTTTCACCGACAAATCCCAATTTTTCAGTATTAAGATCCTTAATTTACTATTGTCTGTAATGAACTCATATTAATAAATAGTTTCAAAGTACTAACTTTCTCTCTGTAGATAAGGTTAATTTACAATATAATTTCAAGACACAAAATCAGAACTTTCTTTCAGTAAAATTTATATTTTGTATATTTTGCTTTGTTTAATTTCTCGTTGATTTTGTGAAAGTCGGTCTTAATTTTACATTTATGCTTATGGCAGGACCAATCGTAGCCGTGAGTAAACTGATGGCAAAATCAAGCGTAGGACCATTTTAAATTTTCGCCCGCTACAACCAGCAGTTTGTGATTTCTTTGGATTTTCTTTCGGGGATTATTTGGAAAGGCAAGGATATTGGAGTGCAGCGCATGACCCACTATAGAGAGAGGGTCATTACAATCCCTCAAACTGTCAACCCTAAAGGGGGTGGAATTCTCGAACTGTCAACTGGACTCCTCCCACCACACGAGTCGGGAAGGAGTGGAAATGGGAAAGGAGATTTTTTTTTTAGTACATAGCCACCTTAAAATTGTGCCTCAAATTTTCAGGTTGCTTCTTTGAAAATGAACTTTGAATCGGAATTACACCAGCAGTTACTTCGACAGGCAGCTGCACATGCTGATCACCTCCAGGAAGTGCTAAAAGTTCAAGAGCAAGAACTGGAAAGAAAACATGTACTTGAGTTAGAAGAAAAACTCTTACATCAAAAAGGTGTTTTCATTTCAGAGACATCTGGGAATATGGCCCGATTAAAGGGGATTCTAGACTATTTAAAAGGTAATTATTTATAACTACTTAAATTTGTAAATTGAATGTTTCAAGATGCAGTGTTTGGTATAACAAAATACTAACTTGAAGAAAATCTGTGAAATACAGTTTTTTCTTCAGAAATAATTTTTTTTAAAATTGCATACTTAAACTTGAACTTTTATTTGATCTCTCAAAGAATATGGGTTTAATATTTGTGATGATCTTTTTTTATATTGGAATTGTTTCAGTGGTACAAATTTATTTTATTCGTGCACTCAAACAAATACTTCAACATGCCACAGATTTTTTATTTGTATAGTTTTAATGTTTAAAAAAATTAAAAATATGCAAAAGCAAATTTTTGTGACAAAGGTATCACATGGTTGATTTTATAATTATATTTATATAGATTCTTATAAATTATGAATCTATATTATTTTGTTCCGTTACTTACGAGAATTCTAATTCCGGTTGTTAGCATTGAAAATTGTTGATACCATTGAGTTTTCACGTTTCAAAAGTTCTTGTTCTGTTGATTCAAGGAAATTTTTATATTTAAGCCCTTTAATATGTTATGCCTCTGATAACAATAAGAAATAAATACCCTTATACCCATAACTGTGAATTATTTAGTTTAAATTATGAAAATTAGGAAGTATAATTAAGGCCTTGTTAAATTTTATTTATTTTATTGACATGATAATTTAAACTGACCTAGTTTAAAATTTTAACTCTGGAAACAAAAATATACTGAGCATTTTCTATCATATCATACAGATTGATGTCATGCAATCCTTTTCTTTTTTTATTATTCCCTTTTTTTTGTCAGATATTACACTGTTGGTACATTTTGTCCTTTTTTATATTTACCCTTAGAATGTGTTAATTAGCTATCCCTTATAGCTCTTATATTGTTTGTATTATGTAGCAAATCCTTCTAATTTCTATCATTTTCAAAGAGAAAATTCTTATTGACCTTAACATAGAAATGAAAAGAAATATTAAGCTCTACCCTTTTCTACTGTTTGGTATTAGTGTCCTCATGTTATTTGAGCTTCAAAGCTTTATTATCAATTTGTTTCATGATGCAAAGCATTAAAAATCTATACAAGTCTTATTATGGGGACTCAAGGTTTTTTAATACTGTTGCATATGTGCTAATATAGTGTGAAATATTGATATATATTCTTCTTTTCATTTTAGCTAAAAGTGAGTTTGATAAGTCTTCTAAGAAAGCTCAAGCACTCTGGCTTGCTTGCCAAGCCATGAATTACAAAATTACATTGGATAAATCTGGTAATCTTAGTCCACTAGCAAGAGATATTGCTGCTATAAAAATAGCATCTGATGAAAGTAGTGATTTTATTAACTCTATTGTTTCAAGCATACCCACTGAGGCTGTAAATAGAGGGGTATTTACAAATGAAGTTCTAAAACAGAGATTTGAAAAAGTGAAGCGTATTTGCAGAAAAGTTGCATTAATTGATGAAAACAATGATAGCTTGTACAGGTACTTTTTATCATATCTTCAGTCCTTACTAATTTTTGATACAGTGTCTATACCTAAAGAAGAAGTGGAGGGTAAAGTAGCTGTTGATACATCCGAATGGGATACATTTGATATTTTGTCTAGGATTGCTTATTGTCTAAAAGAAGATGACTTGGAACAAGCTCTGCGTTATGCAAATCAGCTGAAAGGTGAGCCACGAGCTGTTGCTAAAGACTGGATGGATGAAATGAAACTACTATTAGAGACACAATTAGCTGTCAAAGCTCTACTAGCCCATGCTGCAGCAGTTGGTGTTCAAGCATACCATTAGTATTTTTAACTACTCATTGTAATAGAAAATTTTTAAGTGATAATGTTCTTTCTACTGTGTAGATTTTGGAGATTATACTTCAAAAAGCTCTAATTGTTGGATTTGTTTAACATAATGTACAAAAAGACTGCAATATTGAAATTTGTTTAAATAGTATGTTTTCTAAGCTGATGTAACAAAAACAAAGAAACTTGTGCCTTTGAATAAGATTTTTTGGAATCTGTGAAACTTTCTTGAGTCAATTTAAAATGATTTGGAGATATCTTCCCAGTTAAGTTGTATTTGTTAAAGTTATGCTTGTCATCAACCAAATAGTTGAAGCACAGATTTAAAACAATTCATGATTTATTCACACCTGATTTTTAACCAAGAAATGTATAATTTTCATATTCCTGTTTAATGATCTTAAATAAAATATATTGAGAAATGAACCACATTGTTTATGTGGCCTTTTTTTTTCTTTTACTTCTTTCAGGTATATTTAAAACTAAAAAACTCATTGCTTTTGGTTTATGAATATGTTCCTTAATATCACCAGATTACTGCTTTACTAGTAAATCAACTTCGACTATATTGAAGTGACTATAGATTATCTATGAATGTGAATTGTGACTTTCAATATGGTGAATGGGCATGCATTGTTCAACATTTATTTTCAATCATATGCTCAATGTGGGCATCTATCTATATTAATAAAGAGACAAGGGGATGTCGAGATCATCACGTGACCGTAACGCGACCGGGTGGACCACTCCTTGAAAAAAAATGCCCGACAAATATACAGGAATCGGTGTATTTTTTTTCTCATGAAAGTACATAAATGTTACATATTTGGAAAGAGCTTCGAAAACTGATAATTTTTTCTGCGTACACTTATTCTGTTAATTCAATAGTTTTAGCGATATATGGATTCTAATGAAGCGTCATCACTCTTTAACGATATAAACAAAAGGTGAATCATTCACAGTGTGATTCTCACTAAAAAATGAATCACTGAAATGAAATGTGTCACAGTGTCTTTTTATTTCAAAAACTAAATATTCAAATTGATTAATAATAAAAAATACTTTATTGAAACTAAATACATATATACTGATTTTTGGTGGATTTACTGATTTTTGTGTGAAATGATTACATTTGGTATTTTTTTCGTTTCTACATTTCTTGACAAATCTGGTTCAAACTTCGTGTACTTATGTTTTGAAGCCTGGAGATAATTCTAATATAAGTTTGGAAGCTTTAAAATGCTTATATATAAATACAGTTTTTAAATACTATTTCATCTCAAGGCGTTGGAATCCATCATTCATAAGAATTAATCCTTTTTTACTTGGTTAATTTTCAGTATATGAAATACCGTTGATACTCTTTACCGTTGAAACCCCTATGTGACTTGCTAACTTGCGATTATTTACTTTCTGAAATTTCGTTAGTAGGTATTTTACAAAGTAATTTTTATTGAAATTTAGCTAAAATGCCGATAACTCTGCATAAAAATCTTAATGCTACTATTTTAATTTCCTTCTCACACATGATACATATGTCAGTTATTTTAAAAAATGCAAAAATAATACACGCAATTTTATGTTCCAATATGAAAATTTTCCCAGATTCGTCATTCATTTCCTTATAAAAACAGCCCCAAATAAAAAACTATTTATTATACACCAATTATTGAGCCTCATTTCAATAACAATAGCATCTAAAACATTTCCTGAAAATTTTATCAAATTATATACATTATTATGTGAGATATCATGATAACCGTAGAGATTTGTGCTAAAAAACATAATTCTGAGAAACACTCATTTTTTAACTCTCTGTGGCCATCTGGAATACCGCCTCATATATTGGAATTAAAGGTTGGTGCACCTATTATGCTTCTCAGGAATTTGGATACACCTTCACTGTGTAATGGGACAAGATTATGTATAAAGAGATTGATGAAGAACTTTATAGAAGCGACTATAATAAGTGGTCAAGCCACAGGCAAAGATAACTATCATATGTATCATGTGTGAGAAGGAAATTAAAATATTAGCATTAGGATTTTTGGGCACAGTGATCGGCATTAGCTAAATTTCAGATTAATATTCTACGTTTGGAGTCAATTTAAAAAAAAAAAATTGTTTAAAGGTTTTTTTGGTCTTTTATGGTAAAATAGCACTTAAAAATGAAAAAAAAAAACTTACCTGTAAATAGCATACTTTTTTTTATAAATTGGTCGATTTGAAGTAATTTTTATTGAAATTTAGCTAAAATGCTTATAATTCTGCACAAAATTATATTGCTACTATTTTAATTTCCTTCTCACACATGATAGATATGACAGTTATCTATCAAAATGACCTACAATCTAAGAGAAAATTTGAAAATGCAAAAATAATACATGGAATTTTATGTTCCGATATGAAAATAATCCCCGATTCGTCATTCCTTTCCTTATAAAAACAGCCCAAAATAAAAATAAAAAGTACAATTATATCGCAGAAATATTGCAAAGAGTTGCACAAACACAATATGCAAAATACCTAATTACCAAATTTCAGAAAGTAAATAATCGCAAGTTAGCAAGTCACATAGGAGTTTCAACAGTAAAGAGTTTCAATCGTAATCCGTATACTGAAAATTAACCAAGTAAAAAAGGATTAACGAAAAGAAAACAAAAGGAGTAATATAAGAAAATTAACTTTAAATAACATCAAACAACTACTAATTAACAATAATTGTTTAAAGGTTTTTTTTGGTGTTTTATGGTAAAATAGCACTTAAAAATTAAAAAAAGAAACAAAAACTTACCTGTAAATAGCATACTTTTTTTATAAATTGGTCAATTTCAAGTAATTTTTATTGAAATTTAACTAAAATGCCTATAACTCTCCATAAAAATCTTAATGCTACTATTTTAATTTCCTTCTCACACATGATACATATGACAGTTATATTCAAAATGACCTACAATCTAAGAGAAAATTTTAAAATGCAAAAATAATACATGCAATTTTATGGTCTAATATGAAAATTTTCCCCGATTCGTCATTCCTTTCCTTATAAAACAGCCTAAAATAAAAAAAATACAATTATATCACAGAAATATTGCAAAGAGTTGTAGACAGAAGCATAAAAAGAAAGAATATTCAAATAAAGTAGTGCTATTTTACCATAAAAGACAAAAAAAAATCTTTAAAAAATAATTTTTTTTTACAAATTGACTCCGAACATAGAATATTAATCTAAAATTTTGCTAAAACGCCTATCACTCTCCACAAAATCTTAATGCTAATATTTTAATTTCCTTCTCACACATGATACCTATGACAGTTATCTTCAAAATGGCCTACAATCTGAGAGAAAATTTTAAAATGGAAAAATAATACACACAATTTTATGTTCTAATATTAAAATTTTCCACCATTCGTCATTCCTTTCCTTATAAAAACAGCCGCAAATAAAAAACTATTTATTATACACCAATTATTGTTCTTTTTTTGTTTATTTTGTATTTGCTAAGCAAATTGTGTTATTGGATATTTTTGAAGGCCAGTGAAATATAATTATGTTTTATTTACTTTTCTATTTTGCATTTAGTTAATTTTCCAATTGTTCAGAAATTAATTATTCAAACAGAATTTATTACTTTAAATATTTCAATAGGGGGGGGGGGGGTGTTACAGTTTATTCTTTCATCATTTTTTATTATCATTTTCAAGTAGGAATTAAGGTGACTGTCTACGTTCGGAGTCAATTTAAAAATAAAAAAAAGTAAAGGTTTTTTTCATCTTTTATGGTAAAATAACATTTAAAAATTAAAAAAAGAGACAAAAACTTACCTGTAAATAGCATACTTTATTATAAATTGGTCAATTTGAAGTAATTTTTGATGAAATTTACCTAAAACACCTATCTCTCTGCACAAAATCTTAAAGCCCTCACACATATTTTAATTTCCCTCTCACACATGATACATATGACAGTTATCTTCAAAATGACCTAAAATCTAAGAGAAAATTTTAAAATGCAAAAATAATACACGCAATTTTGTGTTCCAATATGAAAATTTTTCACACTTTATTGAAACTTCATCTGGTGGACGGATGGCTTGAGCGTAGCTAGGCGAAGCCCGGCTAGTGTAAAATAATGATTATCTAATGTAGGCTTGTGGTGGCCCTGTGGTACAGTGTGCTGGTTTTCGGTGCTGAGGGTGCTCGAATTGAATCCTGGCATCGTGCCATGAAAAATGCCTCTGTTTGTGTCGTTCCTTCATAGAGGGTAATGCTGTCTGCCTATATGATGTCACCAGGGAGAAGTCCCATATCCTATGCCGGAAAATTTGGCGATTTTTTTTTAGGGGCAATAAATATTTCAATATGGTGTATTCTCATTCATTTCTGTTACGATGTTTTTAACTGTGTTTTGATGTGGATTTCTTATTTGTGTTTGTTGAGTTGTTTTTTTGCTGTGTCTCCGTATGTAGAAGATCACGTGGTATATCTAAAGGCCAATCAATTAAATTTTATTCATGTGGTAATTTCAAATGTTGTCAATTCTATAGTTTTATTTTTGAATGAACATTTCGACCACATATGGAGGGATTGCAGGTAAGTCTCTTTGCTTCTGCCAATTTCTGTTTTCTTTCGCCATACATCCTTTACTTTATAATCTTTACATTTTTAAAAGTGATTTTAAAATTTTATCGCAGTAATGTTAATCACAGTAATGTTTATCACAGTAATGTTTATCACAGTTATTTAAAAATAGGGAAATGGTTTTTGTGGATAATTTCACTATAAAAATTTTATGTATTGCATTTTTGAGGATATCCTTTTTCTTTTTTTAAAGAAATGGCATATGCAATTGAGACTACCCAAAATCCCTTCCATAATGGATTCTTCAAAACGTGGATTTCTGGTAAGTTGTAAATTTTGATTTGTTTTGTTTTTAGGTATCTGACTACCTTTATAACATCGATTTTGATGAACATTTCGAAGGTGTTTTTAATCCTTTTTCTTAAAGATTGTAAATTTCTGTTTCTAAATCTGCTTGTATTTTTTCTGTACGATCATTAGAAATGAAATGAGAGCAATTTAAAGGTCAGCAGCAGCTATAAATTTCAATACAAGTTGAAAATGCTTTCTGAAGAACTCAATTTTCATCAAAAATGTAAACAAATATTGTGATATGTCTATAAAATTTTCACATACGTTTTTCTTACTATGAACTACAGATTTGGTTCTAGGAATTTTATTTGTTGATTTATAGCTGCATTTATAGAAAATCTCATGAGAAGTTACTAAAATTTTACATGTAATTGCATATAATGATCTGTAATTTTTTTTAGATTTCACGATATAGATTAGCTTTTAGTTCATTATACTCAGGTGGTACTTATGTATTTATGACTGTAGTGTCGCTTCGGCAGACGACAATTAAATCCACATCAATTTATCGTTTGACCATCAAGATTTTAATTAAATAAGTTGAACATGTGTGGCAACATAAGTGATATAAAAAAGGAAGAATCAATGTTTGGTTGTGCCTGTTAGATGTATTCGATGTCAAAAATGTAGATTAATTATTTAGTTGTATAAGCAACATCTGATAAATAATAAATTAATATTTATATTGGAGTCAGGGAAGCGTTATTATTATTCACCTACAATTTAAGACGCTTCATTGGTGGACTCGTACGTGATAGAATTCTACTATGGCTGACGAAGATGCAAGCAATAAAAATTACCCTAGTGCAACAACTGCGGTTGTCGCCAAGGTAAGCGTCAAAGTTCCTTATTTTTGGAAACCAAATCCGAAGATATGGTTCCTTCAGCTAGAAGCACAATTTAGAAATGCAAAAATAACTAAAGACCAAACAAAATATGATTATGTGATAAGTTCCATAGAACCTGAGATTTTGTCACACGTATCTGATATGCTGCTAAGTCCGCCACAAGGTCGCAAATATCAAGCCATCAAGGACAGATTAATTTCATTATATGCAGACTCGGAGACTCAAAAAACTCAAAAATTACTGAGTGAGCTAGAACTGGGAGATAAAAAACCATCTCAGTTACAATGTGAAATGCGTTATTTGGCAGGTGACAAAGTTACAGATACTTTCCTAAAGACATTGTGGCTCCAGCGTCTACCTGTTAATATGCGCAGCATTATATCTGTTAGTGGCGAAGATTTGTCAAAAGTGGCGACGATGGCTGATAAGATTTGGGAATTAAATCCTATTACCCCCCCCCCCCCCCCCCCAAATAGCTGCTACTTCGTCCATTACCGTAAACTCGGGGCTGATTGAAAGCTTACAAAAACAGATGAATGAACTTAGTTTACAAGTTTCTATTTTATCCAGACAACGGCACAGTCGTTCGCATTATCGTTACCGAACCAAATCAAGAGGTAGGAGTTTCAGTGGTAACAGGTCCAGTAATATCTGATACTCTCACGAAAAATTCGGCGACAAGTCATTTAAGTATAAACAACCGTGTAACTTCTCATCTGGATCACAGACAAACAACCCGGAAACCTAGCCCCCCGTCTCTCATTGACGACAGGGAGACAAGAGCTGCGTTTACATGGACAACAATAATACCCGGGATTTACCCGCTAATAGGGAAAACCTTCGAAGCCCGTTTACATGGGACCACATTTTCACCCTGCTTTTACCCGTCTTACCGGAAGTAAAGGCCGTCACATGATTCGGCGGAAGTGATCCTCATACACCATCATTCCTTGTAAATCACGTTATGGGTTCGATCCCAGCCGGTGTCATACTTTTCCGAATTCACTGTATTGCTATTTTTAGCTTTCCATCTTCGAACTCCGCATTTATCTCGTTACGAAGTGTATGGTCCTGGGGAAGGCCTTTTTTTTCCCAATTGCTGTTCTTTTGACCTCGAATTCTTAAATTTTAAAAATAACAACAACAAAAAAATCATAAAAACTTTAAAAATCCAAAAAGATTGAAAAACTTACAAAAATATTTTTTGTATTCTTATGATATCTGCTTTTCTGGGCCTCTTAATATTATTACTTTTTTGTTTTCCGTGGATTATTATTCTTATCTAATTTTTCTTCTAAATTTTCTTAACTTGTAAGTCTATATTTTTTCTGTTAAAATTAACTTTTTTGTTTTAATTTAACTTTACTATTAATTTTTTTTCTTTTACCCGCGTTATTCTTACCTTAATATTTTAATTCATTACTTAAAATTTTAACTACTGAGCACTCCCACCTTGATTACATATATCTTGCTTACAGGAGATAAAGTCGACACGACCAATGCACTCCTCTTCTAAAACACAATTACGTCTGCGTCTATTTGTTATTTAAATGCAGTATATGTCAGTCGCTGTTGATAATTATAGAACGTTTACGATTGTTTACTGTTGTTTTTAAAAATAAATTTAGAAAATAGATAGGAAAAAAGGAATATAAGAACTAGAAGATTGATGCGGATATTAGATATAATCGTACGATCTATGGCTTCATCGCTAAATTTAGTTTTTCCACAACAAAGAATGTGGGCAAAATTACGAAGCTCTGTTTGGTGGGAAGAAATTATTTTAAATTCCTGAAGTAATAAAGACTGGAAAGAAAATTTTCCAATCGATAGGTGCATTTTTTTTAAATTATAAGATTAATTGTAAGATACTTATTGTTTTAATAAATCCTTTTATAAAATCAAAATGTAATTTTGATTTCAATTTTGTTTCAGTAATTTTTAGTCATGTATAAATAAAAAAATCATAAATAGATATAAATAAATTTTTATCTGTGAATTCTAAAATAATTAATTGATAAATAAATTTTAATGTTACGTTTAATTATTGATTATACTTATTAAATTTATTAATTTTACCATAACACTTTAAATGAAAATGTTACTGAAATTTTATTGAAATGAAATTTTATTTCTTATTTTACATACCAGATGGCAGTACCATTCTATTTATAATGTAATTGGGGATGGTTCAGATCAAGAAATAAATGAAATCCTCCGGGAAAAAATAGGCACTTTTCTACTGTTTTCTTGAAAATTATGCGATCGTTAAGGGGTTCCAGATCCTTCCATCGATCATTTAGCTGCATTTTCATGGATTCACACAAGTTCAAATCCGCCATGTTATTTACTCCCAGCTTCGAAATGCATCATGGGTAATTAGCGGGTTTTATCCTGGGTCGAAGCAGGGTCGAAAATCCACCCTGCATTTTTCCCTATCGTAGGGAAAAAGTAAGAAACGACCCTGCTTTTACCCAGGTTTTTGGCACATGTAAACGGCACCAAGGGGTAGAGCTGAGTCGTCTTTTCATCAGCGACAAAGAATCGGCCACCCAGTTTTAAATAGATACCGGGGCAGAACTATCCGTTATTCCTCCATAACCTGCAGATAAAAGAGTTGTCTCGAAATTAGAACTATTTGCTGCAAATGGCACGAAAATTAAAACATGGCCAAAAGTTACTCAAGCTTGATCTTGGACTCGGACGATTGTTCATTTGGCCCTTTGTAATTGCGGATCTGAACAGACCGATAATAGGTATAGATTTTCTTGCAAATTTTAACCTTTTGGTAGATTCCAAAAATCGCAAGTTGATTGATGACACTGCATTGTTAGTAGGTAAAGGGACTCCTTGTTTTCAAAATAATAATAATATTCCAATTTTAAATGCCGTACATGATCCATATAAAAATATTATTAACGATTTTCCGGATTTGCTAAAACTGAATGTAGTTAACAATAAGGTCAAAAATCATAACATCGAACACTACATAGAAACCAGAGGTCCATCCGTTTTCGCCAAGGCTAGGAGGTTATCGGCAGAAAAACTCAAAGCAGCCAGAAAGGAGTGTGAATTTATGCTTCAAATGGGTTTATGCAGACCGTCTAAAAGTAATTGGTCGAGCCCACTACATCTGGCTATGAAGAAATCCGGAGATTGGAGACCTTGTGGGGACTATCGAGCGTTAAACAATGTTACGATCCCTGATAGATACCCTCTTCCATTTTTAACGGATTGCAGTTATGTTTTAGCGGGAACAACAATTTTCTCTTCCATTGATCTCATTAAAGAGTACCAACAAATACCGGTTCGCGAGCAATGTATACCGAAAACAGCAATTCTCACGCCTTTCGGCTTATTCGAGTTCCCTTTCATGACGTTCGGCCTACGCAATGCGGCCCAAACGTTTCATGAACTCTGTGCTGTATGGACTAGATTTTGTATTTTGCTACTTGGATGACATTCTAATAGTCTCTCCTGATGAAGAAACTCATCAGCAACATGTACGAGCAGTCCTCGAAAGACTAAACGAATATGGTCTATGCATTAATGCGGCAAAATGTAAATTCGGTCAAACTAGCATTTCTTGGGTACGAAGTGTCAGCCGAAGGGCTTAAACCTCTTTCAACGAAAGTTGATACAATCAATAACTTCCCAGAACCTAAGACATTCATTAGTTTAAGACGCTTTTTAGGTATGGTGAATTTTTATCACCGATTTATACCAAATTGTGCAAAATTGCAACAACCTTTAACAGCATTGCTCAGTGGTATCAAAAAGAACTGCAGAAAAGAAATAACTTGGACGGAAGAAAGAAGAAACGCTTTCCGAGCTTTAAAAGATGCACTTAGTCATGCCACGACTTTAACTCACCCATCCGAAAAGGCTGAAATATCATTAACAACAGATGCCTCCGATACTGCTATTGGAGCTGTTTTGCAACAGATCGTGAATAATGAGAAACAACCCTTGAGTTTCTTTTCTCGATCTCTCACGCCAACACAGAGAAAATATGGTGCCTATGACAGAGAGCTATTAGCCATCTACACAGCAGTGAAAAATACATCTTAGAAGGTCGATCTTTTACAATATCTACGGATCACAAGCCAATAACATCTGCCTTCCAACAAGATTTGGAAAAAGCCTCGCCACGGCAAGCTAGGCAACTGTCATACATTGGCCAGTTCTCAACTAATATACAATTCATTCAAGGGGATGAAAATACCGTGGCTGACACACCCTCTCGTATAGACACCATTTCTGTGCCATCTGCAATAGACTTACAAACTATAGCAAACGTTCAGGAAGATGAAGATTCGGAAATACTGAGAAACAACCCAAACTTAAGAATCTTACAAATTCCTATGCCGGACAGCGACAAGAAAATCTACTGCGATACTTCTACAAATTATAATCGTCCATACATACCCGCAAAATTTCGGCAGAAAATATTTTCATCAATCCATAACTTATCTCATCCCGGAATAAGATCCACAATAAAATTGATTACGAAACGTTTTATATGGCCCAACATGAAAAGACTGTCAAATGTGGACTAGAGTATGTATATCATGCCAACGTTGCAAAATCCACAGACATACACAATCAGCTCTGGGAGAATTCAAAATACCCCCACATAGATTCCAACATTTAAACATAGATTTGGTTCGACCGTTACCTATTTGCAAAGGATTCAAATATCTCCCAACTATAATCGATCGTTATACTCGATGGATTGAGGCGGTGCCGTTGGAAGATCAATCAGCAGAATCAATCGCTAAAGCTATGGTTCATACCTGGTTTTCACGCTTCAGAATACCGAATCGCATAACATCCGACCAAGGGCGACAATTTGATAGTCAACTTTTTCAAGCCTTGGGAAAATATCTCGGTTTTCATACGAATACTACGACTGCGTATCATCCGCAGGCGAATTGTTTAATCGAAAGACAGCACAGAACTTTGAAAGCAAGCCTAAAATGCCACCTGCTGGAATCCAAGTCATGGCTGTCAGCATTGCCTTTCGTTCTTTTAGGCATAAGATCTACCATCAAAGAAGATTTGGGTTGCTCATCAGCAGAACTTGTATACGGAACCGCCTTAGCATTACCTGGAGAATTCTTTTCAACAGCACCTCTCATGAAACAGTCGGAATTTTCTCAAAACCTTCAGAAAATAATAAGAGAAATTAAGCCAAGTCCTACCACAACCCACGGAAATAGAAAAGTCTTTGTTTCTAAACAACTTTCCAATTGTTCTCACGTATTCCTATACAACAACATCAACAATTCTTCACTACATCCTGTCTATTTTGGACCTTATCCTGTAAAAGTAAGAAAGGATAAGTATTTCGATATTGAAATCCAAGGAAAAGTAAAAAGAGTTTCGATCGACAGAGTAAAACCATGTTTTCTAATGAAAGAATCGGATATCCCCTACCATGAACCACATTCCAAGAAAACAAAGCTTGACGAAACACCTGAACTTAAGGCTGCCGAAGAAAATTCAAAGACTACCAGAACTGGCCGACATGTGAAGTTTCCCAGTCACTTAAAAGATTATCTTCCGTAATCGCTGTTACTGGGAAGGGGGTGTGTAGTGTCGCTTCGGCAGACGACAATTAAATCCACATCAATTTATCGTTTGGCCATCAAGATTTTAATTAAATAAGTTGAACATGTGTGGCAACATACGTGATATAAAAAAAGAAGAATCAGTGTTTGGTTGTGCCTGTTAGATGTATTCGATGTCAAAAATGTAGATTAATTATTTAGTTGTATAAGCAACATCTGATAAATAATAAAATAATATTTATATTGGAGTCAGAGAAGCGTTATTATTATTCTCCTACAATTTAAGACGCTTCAATGGAAAAAAGGAATTAATATTGTATGCATGTTTTTTTTTTTTTTTTTTTTTAGAGCTAGAGCTGTTTTGTAAAAATTTCACTAAATTTCAACCCAAATTCATAAATTTTGTTAAAAGTTGCATCAGAAATTGATGCAAGTATGGTTTTTTAAAAAAAGTGCTCCGAAGATAGTCGGGTACCTTAAGTCTAAGTGACGACGAAAAAATGGCGTCGCTTAGGTAGGTTGCTTTGTTCTGAGTTTTCCACCCAACGCGGAAAACTCAGAAATTGTGCGAAGTGGCACAGGATACGGAACTCTTCCCTGCTTCCATAATAAAATGGACAGTAAAACTGTGGTGTAGTATAAGCGATTGTTTGATGTAAAATAAAATGATTATCTAAATATTTAGTACTATTATTTTAAATGTTCTAGGACTTAAATCATGCACATATTTTAAGGTTTGAAAGCTCATTTATATTGGAGAAAAATTTGTTGTCAGGGAATATTATTGATAAAAAATTTTCATTTTGTTATTTTTAGCTTTACAATACCTATCAAGTAACTGTATTGATAAAGGTGTTCCATATAGAAAAAGTTTTACCTCTATTCTTATGTTAAGATATATATGATCTACAAGTTTAAATTTTTTCAACAAATTTCCTTTTTTTTTTAAACGATGCATTATGCTTTATGCCCTATCCCAACCTCACCTTTCTCTAGGTTTAAAGAAAAAAAAACTTTTAGCTACTGATACATGCAACAAACTCCGAATTTTCACTATAGTTTAATACACTGCCGGCCACCCAAATTGCAACACCAAGAAAGACAAGAGATATCACAACAAAATTTATTTTGTAGCTAACATGTTGACCAAGTATCAAATGATTAAATTTATAGACTTCTGTGAAGTGTGGTTCCTGCCAAAATCAGTAGCCAGAGTAGCCGCCATTGTTGGAGATCACCCCTGCCACACGCCTCGGCATTGATTCAAAGAGACTTTGGATGAGTTCTTGGGGTACAGCAGACCAAGCAGCTTCCACACGTTGCCAAAGTTGATCTGCTGTGGCAGCTGGGGATGGAATCTGGGTCAATCGTAGAGCAACCATGGACCACATGTTTTCTATCGGCGAAAGATCCGGAGGGCGAGGCTACCAGGGAAGCAATTCAATCTGGCGATTGACGAAGAACCGTTGGACAATGCGTGCCACGTGTGGTCGCGCATTATCCTGTTGAAATATGGCTGTGGGCAAGCCCTGAAGGTAAGGAAGGACAACTGGCTCCAACACCTCGGAGATGTAGCGCTGGCTGTTTAAAGTACCGGCAATGCGTACTAGAGGTGTGCGAGAGGGATATCCAATACCGCCCCATACCATAATACCCTGTGCAGGACCAGTGTGGCGGTGCATAACGCAGCTGTTCAGCATCCTCTCTTCACGGTGTCTCCAGACTCGAATGCGACCATCGTGGTGTTGCAGACAGAAGCGTGACTCGTCAGTAAAGACAATTTCATTCCATTCTGCCGTCCACATCCTTCTGTCATCGCACCATTGGCGGCGGAGACGTCTGTGGTTCTGCGTCTAGGGTAGACAAAGCAATGGACGTCTTGCGGACAGACCACTCTGCTGTAAACGGCGTTGAATGGTACGCGCAGACACTGGATGATGCGTTACAGACTGCATGTGCTGCGCTATGGTTCGTGATGTGACTGAGCGATCCGTCACTGCCATGCGCACAATTTGCCTGTCATCACGTGAAGTGGTGCACTGAGGTGGATGCGATCGAACACGCCGGTCCGTCGTACCCTCCTGCATCCAACGATCACATATCCGCATTACAGTTGTTTGGTTTCGTCCAACACGACTACCGATTTCCCTGAAAGATAATCCACAATCTCGGTAGGCCACTATCCTTCCTCTGTCGAACTCGGATACTTGATCAAAAGATGATCGCTGTTTTCGACGCGGCATAATTGATCGTTTTTTTTGAAAAAACCACAAGAAAAACGCAATTGCCGAACTTGAAATCTTCGAAATCTCCAAGCCTTAAATAGCGATTGAAGTGGCGCCACAGGCGCGCGTGATGTGCGTCTGCGCTGAAATTCTAATCATTTGCATATCTCACCTCCGCTAATGCATGTTGTAAATTTCATGTTATTTGCATGTTTCCTTCAGGGTGTTGCATTTACAGTGGCCAGCAGTGTACATTAGATGTTCATTTAGAATTTTTTTTTTAAATTGTAGTATAAAAATGTTTTTTGCCTGTGAGATGTATAAATTGTTTATGTTACTAAAGAGTTTATTTTGGAAAAATAAACTTTGAATGGGAATGTTGAAAGTAAGATTGATCGTTTAAATGGTGCCATGTGTGGGCACGTGTAACAAGCTCCATTGTTGTGAGATGAATTATTTGATATATACAGCCGGACCTCTATTTAACGAACCTCTATTTTGCAAACTTTTCCTTGGAACCAAGAACATTTTGGAATTTTCTTTGTAAAATAGCCTCCAAATAGCGAAGTGCATTCTCTATTTGACGAACTTTTTCTTGTGACCCAATATTTTTTTCTCCATATTTCTCAAAATATTTCTGAACATTTCAAACTTATTCTTTCTTTTAACACATTTTATGGTGACCAATGACCTTAAACTGGTTTTACCAGTTGCATAACTCACCGAGAGCAGTAAAATCGCTGTCATTCTTTGCATTTCATCCAGGAAGTGCAACCTTTATCCATCCCCCACTGCCCACTTCACTAGAAAAACTTTCAATATCCCCCCTTTCACCCTCAATGGAGCTGTCCCGTGTCCTTGAACTAGTCTCCCGTTTTCTAGATTGTTGATTAGAGTCGTGCTGGTAATTTCCGTTTTTGTAGCTAGAAAATGTCAAAGCGAAAGTGCTTGGGCATCAAAGAAAAAAAATTTAATTCTTCTTGAGGTGGATAAAGGCGTGAAGAAGAAGGGTATTGCTTTAAAATTTGTTATTACTCAAACAGTTTATGAACCGTAATAAAAAATCGTGATAAGATACAAAATTATGATTAATCGAATTCTTGTTCAAAACGATTTAAAAACATGTGTCTTTGAAGATGTGGATGAGGCAGTTTTGAAGTGGATACACACAGGATAAAAATGTTCCAATCTCTGGGCCTTTCATAATTAAGAAAGCTCTTTAATTTGCGAAGTCATTGGGATACCACGAATTTCGAGGAAGCAATGGATGGCTTGAAAAATTTAAGAGAAGACACGGAATTATAGGAAAAGTAATATCTGGTGTGACGACCTCCCGATCGAGACCCGGATTGCGGTTTTAAAATGAGAGCGAACGGAACTGAAGTGAGAAAAAAGGTTGGAACGAGCGGGGAGAGAAAGAAGGGTTGTTCGTGTTTCAGTGTAAAAGAAGAATCATTTATCGATTCTGTTGAGATATTATGCTACCGATATAGTGTGATGTGTTCCACACCAATTTTTGTGTTGTGTTGCCCCTTGTCTCTTCAATAGAAAATAAAGTTTGTTTTCCTGTTAATTAGCTGTCTTATTACGCTACAGCAAAAAATGGTGGCAACCGCGGTATGAGAACATTCCACGTGAGGGTTGAGTACCAAAAGTGATTTTGTTATTAGGGGAAATAATGAAATTTAATTATTGTATGATATAAACTTTTTGTTTTTGGTTACGTTCTTTTGAGTGTGAATTGAAGCATGTTATATGATAAATAAAAAATTGTTATTTCACTAGTAATTGTTGTAGCACGCCATGTGCTGGTATAGCAAAAATTTTGTAGCATGACATATGCTGATATAGATGAAAATTTGTAGCACGCCATGTGTTGGTGTAACTAAAATTTTTTTAGCACACCACGTGCTTATTTGGTTCAAAGCATCACGCTTTTGTCGTACAATTGTTGTTATACTTTCGGTTTTGTAGCACGCCATGTGCTGATGTAATTGTAAGCAACATTTATTTATGTGAGAAAACTCCATCAAGGAGATAAATTGCCTTACTTTCGGTTTTGAAAGCATCACGCTTTTGTTGTACAATTGTTTTTATATTTTTGGTTTTGTAGCACGCCACGTGCTGATGTAATTGTAAGCAACATTTATTTAAGTGGGAAAACTCCATCAAAGAGATAAATTGCGTTACTTTCGGTTTTAAAAGCATCACGCTTTTGTTGTACAATTGTTTTTATATTTTTGGTTTTGTAGCTCGCCATGTGCTGATGTAATTGTAAGCAACATTTATTTATGTGGGAAAACTCCATCAAGGAGATAAATTGCCTTACTTTCGGTTTTAAAAGCATCACGCTGTCGTTATACAATTGTTATTATAATTTTGGTTTTGTGGCAAGCCATGTGCTGATGTAATTGTAAGCAACATTTATGAAGTGTGAAACTCCTGTTAGGAGATAAATTGTCTTTACTTTTGGTTTAGCACATTCTCTGCTTCTAATTGTTCGAGATGAAACTCCTGCTAGGAGATAAATTGTACTTACTTTCGGTTTCTGCATCTAATGCTAAAATTTATATTGTGTCCAAAAAAGATTTACACAAGTGTTATTTTAAGTAATTTTGAGTGTAACTAATCTTGAACTACACTGCTGGCCACCCAAATTGCAACACCAAGAAAGACAAGAGATATCACAACAAAATTTATTTTGTAGATAACATGTTGACCAAGTATCAAATGATTAAATTTATAGACTTCTGTGAAGAGTGGTTCCTGCCAAAATCAGTAGCCAGAGTAGCCGCCATTGTTGGAGATCACCCCTGCCACACGCCTCGGCATTGATTCAAAGAGACTTTGGATGAGTCCTTGGGGTACAGCAGGCGAGCAGCTTCCACACGTTGCCAAAGTTGATCTGCTGTGGCAGCTGGGGATGGAATCTGGGTCAATCGTAGAGCAACCATGGACCACATGTTTTCTATCGGCGAAAGATCCGGAGAGCGAGGCGGCCAGGGAAGCAATTCAATCTGGCGATTGACGAAGAACCGTTGGACAATGCGTGCCACGTGTGGTCGCGCATTATCCTGTTGAAATATGGCTGTGGGCAAGCCCTGAAGGTAAGGAAGGACAACTGGCTCCAACACCTCGGAGATGTAGCGCTGGCTGTTTAAAGTACCGGCAATGCGTACTAGAGGTGTGCGAGAGTGATATCCAATACCGCCCCATACCATAATAGCCGTTGCAGGACCAGTGTGGCGGTGCATAACGCAGTTGTTCAGCATCCTCTCTTCACGGTGTCTCCAGACTCGAATGCGACCATCGTGGTGTTGCAGACAGAAGCGTGACTCGTCAGTAAAGACGATTTCATTCCATTCTGCCGTCCACATCCTTCTGTCATCGCACGATTGGCGGCGGAGACGTCTGTGGTTCTGCGTCAAGGGTAGACAAAGCAATGGACGTCTTGCGGACAGACCACTCTGCTGTAAACGGCGTCGAATGGTACGCTCAGACACTGGATGATGCGTTACAGACTGCATGTGCTGTGCTATGGTTCGTGATGTGAATGAGCGATCCGTCACTGCCATGCGCACAATTTGCTTGTCATCACGTGAAGTAGTGCGCTGAGGTGGATGCGATCGAACACGCCGGTCCGTCGTACCCTCCTGCATACAACGATCACATATCCGCATTACAGTTGTTTGGTTTCGTCCAACACGACTACCGATTTCCCTGAAAGATAATCCACAATCTCGGTAGGTCACTATCCTTCCTCTGTCGAACTCGGATACTTGATCAAAAGATGATCGCTGTTTTTGACGAGGCATAATTGATCGTTTTTTGAAAAAAACCACAAGAAAAACACAATTGCCGAACTTGAAATCGTCGAAATCTCCAAGCCTTAAATAGCGCTTTGAAGTGGCGCCACAGGCGCGCGTGATGTGCGTCTGCGCTGAAATTCTAATCATTTGCATGTCTCACCTCCGCTAATGCATGTTGTAAATTTCATGTTATTTGCATGTTTTCTTCAGGGTGTTGCATTTACAGTGGCCAGCAGTGTACATTAGATGTTCATTTAGAATTTTTTTTTTAAATTGTAGTATAAAAATGTTTTTTGCCTGTGAGATGTATAAATTGTTTATGTTACTAAAGAGTTTATTTTGGAAAAATAAACTTTGAATGGGAATGTTGAAAGTAAGATTGATCGTTTAAATGGTGCCATGTGTGGGCACGTGTAACAAGCTCCATTGTTGTGAGATGAATTATTTGATATATACAGCCGGATCTCTATTTAACGAACCTCTATTTTGCAAACTTTTCCTTGGAACCAAGAACATTTTGGAATTTTCTTTGTAAAATAGCCTCCAAATAGCGAAGTGCATTCTCTATTTGACGAACTTTTTCTTGTGACCCAATATTTTTTTCTCCATATTTCTCAAAATATTTCTGAACATTTCAAACTTATTCTTTCTTTTAACACATTTTATGGTGACCAATGACCTTAAACTGGTTTTACCAGTTGCATAACTCACCGAGAGCAGTAAAATCGCTGTCATTCTTTGCATTTCATCCAGGAAGTGCAACCTTTATCCATCCCCCACTGCCCACTTCACTAGAAAAACTTTCAATATCCCCCCTTTCACCCTCAATGGAGCTGTCCCGTGTCCTTGAACTAGTCTCCCGTTTTCTAGATTGTTGATTAGAGTCGTGCTGGTAATTTCCGTTTTTGTAGCTAGAAAATGTCAAAGCGAAAGTGCTTGGGCATCAAAGAAAAAAAATTTAATTCTTCTTGAGGTGGATAAAGGCGTGAAGAAGAAGGGTATTGCTTTAAAATTTGTTATTACTCAAACAGTTTATGAACCGTAATAAAAAATCGTGATAAGATACAAAATTATGATTAATCGAATTCTTGTTCAAAACGATTTAAAAACATGTGTCTTTGAAGATGTGGATGAGGCAGTTTTGAAGTGGATACACACAGGATAAAAATGTTCCAATCTCTGGGCCTTTCATAATTAAGAAAGCTCTTTAATTTGCGAAGTCATTGGGATACCACGAATTTCGAGGAAGCAATGGATGGCTTGAAAAATTTAAGAGAAGACACGGAATTATAGGAAAAGTAATATCTGGTGTGACGACCTCCCGATCGAGACCCGGATTGCGGTTTTAAAATGAGAGCGAACGGAACTGAAGTGAGAAAAAAGGTTGGAACGAGCGGGGAGAGAAAGAAGGGTTGTTCGTGTTTCAGTGTAAAAGAAGAATCATTTATCGATTCTGTTGAGATATTATGCTACCGATATAGTGTGATGTGTTCCACACCAATTTTTGTGTTGTGTTGCCCCTTGTCTCTTCAATAGAAAATAAAGTTTGTTTTCCTGTTAATTAGCTGTCTTATTACGCTACAGCAAAAAATGGTGGCAACCGCGGTATGAGAACATTCCACGTGAGGGTTGAGTACCAAAAGTGATTTTGTTATTAGGGGAAATAATGAAATTTAATTATTGTATGATATAAACTTTTTGTTTTTGGTTACGTTCTTTTGAGTGTGAATTGAAGCATGTTATATGATAAATAAAAAATTGTTATTTCACTAGTAATTGTTGTAGCACGCCATGTGCTGGTATAGCAAAAATTTTGTAGCATGACATATGCTGATATAGATGAAAATTTGTAGCACGCCATGTGTTGGTGTAACTAAAATTTTTTTAGCACACCACGTGCTTATTTGGTTCAAAGCATCACGCTTTTGTCGTACAATTGTTGTTATACTTTCGGTTTTGTAGCACGCCATGTGCTGATGTAATTGTAAGCAACATTTATTTATGTGAGAAAACTCCATCAAGGAGATAAATTGCCTTACTTTCGGTTTTGAAAGCATCACGCTTTTGTTGTACAATTGTTTTTATATTTTTGGTTTTGTAGCACGCCACGTGCTGATGTAATTGTAAGCAACATTTATTTAAGTGGGAAAACTCCATCAAAGAGATAAATTGCGTTACTTTCGGTTTTAAAAGCATCACGCTTTTGTTGTACAATTGTTTTTATATTTTTGGTTTTGTAGCTCGCCATGTGCTGATGTAATTGTAAGCAACATTTATTTATGTGGGAAAACTCCATCAAGGAGATAAATTGCCTTACTTTCGGTTTTAAAAGCATCACGCTGTCGTTATACAATTGTTATTATAATTTTGGTTTTGTGGCAAGCCATGTGCTGATGTAATTGTAAGCAACATTTATGAAGTGTGAAACTCCTGTTAGGAGATAAATTGTCTTTACTTTTGGTTTAGCACATTCTCTGCTTCTAATTGTTCGAGATGAAACTCCTGCTAGGAGATAAATTGTACTTACTTTCGGTTTCTGCATCTAATGCTAAAATTTATATTGTGTCCAAAAAAGATTTACACAAGTGTTATTTTAAGTAATTTTGAGTGTAACTAATCTTGAACTACACTGCTGGCCACCCAAATTGCAACACCAAGAAAGACAAGAGATATCACAACAAAATTTATTTTGTAGATAACATGTTGACCAAGTATCAAATGATTAAATTTATAGACTTCTGTGAAGAGTGGTTCCTGCCAAAATCAGTAGCCAGAGTAGCCGCCATTGTTGGAGATCACCCCTGCCACACGCCTCGGCATTGATTCAAAGAGACTTTGGATGAGTCCTTGGGGTACAGCAGGCGAGCAGCTTCCACACGTTGCCAAAGTTGATCTGCTGTGGCAGCTGGGGATGGAATCTGGGTCAATCGTAGAGCAACCATGGACCACATGTTTTCTATCGGCGAAAGATCCGGAGAGCGAGGCGGCCAGGGAAGCAATTCAATCTGGCGATTGACGAAGAACCGTTGGACAATGCGTGCCACGTGTGGTCGCGCATTATCCTGTTGAAATATGGCTGTGGGCAAGCCCTGAAGGTAAGGAAGGACAACTGGCTCCAACACCTCGGAGATGTAGCGCTGGCTGTTTAAAGTACCGGCAATGCGTACTAGAGGTGTGCGAGAGTGATATCCAATACCGCCCCATACCATAATAGCCGGTGCAGGACCAGTGTGGCGGTGCATAACGCAGTTGTTCAGCATCCTCTCTTCACGGTGTCTCCAGACTCGAATGCGACCATCGTGGTGTTGCAGACAGAAGCGTGACTCGTCAGTAAAGACGATTTCATTCCATTCTGCCGTCCACATCCTTCTGTCATCGCACGATTGGCGGCGGAGACGTCTGTGGTTCTGCGTCAAGGGTAGACAAAGCAATGGACGTCTTGCGGACAGACCACTCTGCTGTAAACGGCGTCGAATGGTACGCTCAGACACTGGATGATGCGTTACAGACTGCATGTGCTGTGCTATGGTTCGTGATGTGAATGAGCGATCCGTCACTGCCATGCGCACAATTTGCTTGTCATCACGTGAAGTAGTGCGCTGAGGTGGATGCGATCGAACACGCCGGTCCGTCGTACCCTCCTGCATACAACGATCACATATCCGCATTACAGTTGTTTGGTTTCGTCCAACACGACTACCGATTTCCCTGAAAGATAATCCACAATCTCGGTAGGTCACTATCCTTCCTCTGTCGAACTCGGATACTTGATCAAAAGATGATCGCTGTTTTTGACGAGGCATAATTGATCGTTTTTTGAAAAAAACCACAAGAAAAACACAATTGCCGAACTTGAAATCGTCGAAATCTCCAAGCCTTAAATAGCGCTTTGAAGTGGCGCCACAGGCGCGCGTGATGTGCGTCTGCGCTGAAATTCTAATCATTTGCATGTCTCACCTCCGCTAATGCATGTTGTAAATTTCATGTTATTTGCATGTTTTCTTCAGGGTGTTGCATTTACAGTGGCCAGCAGTGTATTTTACCATGTCTTTTCTTTGCAAAGTAAGAAAAAGTGTTCTTCAGACTTTGGCTATTGAGATAGGGGAAAATATAAGTGAAGAATTAGTGATAACAGACCTGATAATATTAATAAAAAAATCTAGGCACTTTGAAGAGGAGTATGTGAAAAATCTTTTAGAAGGTATAACGGAAAATCGGTTAGAAGAGAGTAAAAACCAGTTTGAGCTTGGAAGGTTAAAAATTGAAGATGAAGATAAGAAGCACCAATTCGAACTAGAAGAAAAGCTCCAATTCGAACTGGAGAAAGAAGAAAAGCGCCAATTCGAACTAGAAGAAAAGAATCGCCAATTCGAACTGGAGAAAGAAGAAAAGAATCGCCAATTCAAACTGGAGAAAGAAAAGAAGCGCCAATTTGAACTTGAAGAAAAGAAATTCCAATTCGAAATGGAGAAATTAAGAATTGAAACTATGCAGGTATCCGTTACTGAGACTTCTCATCAGGAGCAAATTACGAATTCGCGAACTAATTTTATACTTCAGAAAATTCTTCAAAAATTCGATCCAAAAGAGGAAGATATTAGTCTATATTTGAGTATTTTCGAACGCCAGGCAAAAAGGGCAGATGTTAAAAAATAGGATTGGGTGACACAGTTGCTACCCCTTCTTCCGCCGGATATCATCCAGCTTATAGCGAGAGAGCCAGAGGAAAAGACGGACAACTACGATTACGTCACAGAGTTGCTCCTAAAGCGTTTTAAACTTAGCCCCGAGAAATTTCGTGTTAAGTTTGTGCAACATCAAAAGAAGTCTGATAGTTCATGGAGAGATTTTACTTTTGAATTAAGAAACTATCTTGAAGAATGGATACAAGTGTTGGAAATTAATACTTTTGAATTGCTGAAGGATCTGATGGTTACAGACCAGATAAAAAAACGTGTATCCAATGATGTTCGAGAACATTTTCTTGACAACTGGACTAAAATAACTTCAGCTACAAAACTGTCTGAGATGTTGGACGAATATGAAAGTGTACGGGGGAGTAGGAAATCCGAAAGTTATCCAACCTATGAACAAAAGAAGACTAGCAATAATTTCGAAAAGGGAAATCGAAAATATCAGTAATTTCCGGCTAAATCTGGACAAAATGAAGGGAATCAGGGAAAGCAAGACGTGTGGAAAGGTCAGAGATATGAATATTTTGATCGGCGAAAACCCTTGCAGTGTTATGAATGTGGGTCGGTGGACCATTTGCGACCGACTTGCCCTAAAATAAAGGCTCAGAAAACTTCAGAACAAGTGAACCAAATTTGTGAGAAACAAGAGGAGGGGAATTTGCTAAGTCCTTTTACAACATTAGCGGAAGTAAATGGGTTTACCATGCCTGTTCTTCGAGATTCAGGTGCCACGATAGACGTCATATGTAGGAAATATGTCTCTCCCGAGATGTACACAGGCGAAACTATTTGGGTACAGCAGCCTTTGGACGAAGGTCCGACAGGTCTACCGTTGGCAAAAGTTAGAATCTCTGGTCAATTTGGTAGCATTGATACCAAAGCCGCAGTTGTCCGTTGTGAATTAGATAAGGGACGCTATATTTTAGGAAATCGAATTGCAGCCAAATTATCGAATTTACAGGTGGGAAAGGTTTCGATTTCTCATCTTAGAGCAGTGCAGACTCGCGCCCAAAAGGAAAGAGAAAATACAGAAAATGAAGAGAGTTTAGACCCTGAACAAGAATCTAAGCCAAATAAGGGTGCTCAAAATGAAGAATCCAGCAAGGAATTTGTAACGGAGGTCGAAGAGCAAAACGACACCTCTATAATCATTGATGACGAATTTTTGCTTCCAGTGGAAACCAATTCAAATGAATTTTCTCTCTTGAAGATAGACCATGAGCAGTTTTCTAAGTCCCAGAATGATAGTGAAGAATTACAGTCCATTTTCAAGGTTGTTAACGAAGATTCAAAAGGCCAAAACAAAGGATCGAAGCTTATGATAGATAAAAGTCTACTATTCAAATGTCAGGAAGACCACCCAGAAGAATATAAGGATTTGATTAAGATTACTGGAACTAAAGATGGTATTGACAAAACTGGGCATCAAATTGAGCTCATACCAGAGAAACAGGACAAATTGGCATTGGAACGTCTTGATATTCCAAGAGTTTACCATCCCAACCTTTCAATGAAGTTGAAAATAAGATTATAAATGAAACTGGTGCCAGAGTGGATATCCCTCCTCCATCAGTAAACAAAAGTGAGCTTACTATTGCTGGGGATGAAAAAATCTATGAGGAAAGGAAGAGAAATTGTCTAGCAGTGTCAGTAGAAATTTCTAAAAATCAGCCCAAAAATATTATTGGATCACGTGGGCAAACAGTTCAAGAAATTTTAGCTGAAACTGGTGTATCTGTTGAGATGCTACTTCCTGACTCCCGATCTAATACAATAAAACTTAGGGGTGAGAAAGCCAAGCTTGGACCTGCTCATACACTTGTGTATTCGAAGACAAACAGTGTTGTTACTGAACATGTAGATGCTCCCTGTTGGCTTCACAAACACATTATTGGGAAAAGAGGAGCTAATATTAAGAAGATCGCTAATAATTTAACTAAAGTTCAAGTGAATTTTGCTGATGGGCATGACAGCATTAATGTAGAAGGACCCCCTGATGAAGTTAAGGAAGCTTGCCGAAAATTAAAAAAGTAACTAAAGAACTTTAAACACAAGTTGCCTATGCAGACATCACGATAACACCAGCTTTCCACCCTCATATAATTGGCAAACATGGCGCAAATATGAACCGTCCGAAGGAGAAGACAAAATCTTTAATTAACGTTCTATCAGATGACAGAGATGTTCGATTTGAAGGGGAACAAATTAGAAAGGATAGAGATAAATTCAGTCATGTTATTGTAAACTTTCCGAAACCTGGTTTACCTGACAAGGTTGTTATTCGTAGACCAAAGCAAGATGCAGATGCTTGCTATAAATATTTACAGCGAAGAAATGAGTACAGCCTGTCTAAATTTACAAGGCTATATCTATACCGGAAAAGGGTATTGTAAAAATGTAGTAGTATATTTATTATTATATATATATCCCATGATTATTTATTTTATTCCTTTAATTTGTTTTTGTTTTGGATAATACATTAATGTGAAAATGTTATGTTTTGATGAATATTGTGTAAAAAATTATGATTCTGTAATCAGAACAATGCTGTGTAGTAGTAGAATTGGTAATGTTTTAAATTTAATCTACTATCTTTATTCAGTTGAAGTTCCGTTAATTATATGTTACATTTAATTTTTTGTTTTTTTGTGTGTGCACCCCTAATAACTTTAATCACTTGGTACTTGCTTGTGTGAACTTTATTAGTAAAGGAATATGAACTCTACGATTAACATTTTATATTTGATGGTCCTGTATACCATCTGACTAACTTTTCCTTCGTAAAACTCTAGAAAAGTTTTCAAGGGGGGGGGGGGGAAGAGTTGTGACGACTTCCCGATCGAGACCCGGATTGCGGTTTTAAAATGAGAGCGAACGGAACTGAAGTAAAAAAAAAGGTTGGAACGAGCGGGGAGAGAAAGAAGGGTTGTTCGTGTTTCAGTGTAAAAGAATTATTATTTTTCGATTCTGTTGAGATATTATGCTACCGATATAGTGTGATGTGTTCCACACCAATTTTTGTGTTGTGTTGCCCCTCGTCTCTTCAATAGAAAATAAAGTTTGTTTTCCTGTTAATTAGCTGTCTTATTACGGTACACTGGTGAAAGTAAAGACATTGATGATAATGATATTGAATATTGGATAACGGAGACACTAAGTAAAATTTTAAAAGACTATAAGCCAGAAAACATCTTTAATGCGGATGAGACTGCTTATTTTTTCAATGTTTGCCTCAAAATACCTTTACATTTAAAAAGGAAAAATGCTTTTGAGGAAAACAAAGCAAAGCAAAATTAACTGTCATGTTAGGTGCAAATATGACTTGACATCAAAAACTGAAACCATTAGTTATCGGAAGAAGCAGAAATCCAAGATGTTTAAAAGGCGCAAAATATTTGGAGGTTGATTATGACTTTAACAATGAATCTTGGATGACTTCAGAAATTTGTGAAAAATGGGTTCAAAAGTTGGACAAACGTATGATTGCAGAGTGTCTTAAAATTGCTCTCGTTTTTGACAATTGTTCCGCCCATTCGAAAGAAATCAACCAAAAACTGAAAAATGTTAGTTTTTTACTTGTCACCAAACACTACATCAAAACTGCAGCCAATGGATCAAGGGGTGATAAAAATTTCAAAATACACTATCGCAAGAGAACAGTGCGAAAAGTTATCACTGCGCTTGAGAACAATCAATCCATGCTAAAGATCAACTTACGGGAAAGCATATCAGAAATTACTAAAGCATGGAACTAAGATGTCACAGATCGTACTATTCGCAACAGCTTTGCCAAAGCTGGATTCTTTGTCAGCAATGAGAGTTCGGCAAGTACGGAGATCGAAGACGATATTCTCTTAGAGGAACTAATGTGGTTACAGCTAAGGGAAAAAGAAGAAATTAACGACAATGTGCTGGTTGATGATTTTCTTTCTCTTGATTCTGAAGCTGAAACCTTGGAAACACTAACTGAATTGGATATTTTAGACAGTGTAAAAAATCAAAACAATACAGCGATGAAGACGAAGATGGAAATGATCATGATGCAGAAATCAACAAACTTTCCTATGATGAGATGCTTAAAATAGAATAAGAAATTATAAATCCTTAATCAAATTTATCCATTCCTTAATCAAATTTGGGTAAATTTGATTAAGGAATTTCTTAATCAAATTTACCCAGAAGAATTGACTTTAAACAGGACTAATGAAAATAATCATTCCGCGACTTATCTGGATTTAAAAATTCAAATTCAAAATAGTGAATTAAAAATTGGGATATATGATAAAAGACTAGATTTTAACTTTCAGGTTATCACGTTTACCAATTTCAATAGCTACTTGAACTATAAAATCTATAATAATATATTTTACTCGCAACTGTACAGAATTAAAAACATTTGTAATAACGCTGAAGACTTTTTGGAGGCATGTAACATTTTCGAGGAAAACCTAAGTAAGAACAATTCCCCTAAAGATTTCGGCAATTTAAAAGTTTTAAAAAAATGGCATTTAGACTCGGGTATATTTTAAAGTTGTTTAGGATAGCGTTTCTGGTTTCATATTTTTTAAAACTTCAATGAGGTGTAGCGCTGTGGTTTTGCCACAGTGACGTAATTACTAGGGAAAAATTGAGCTGCTGTTTCGCCATAACCGTCACCTACTGAATTAGGGTATGTTTGCATCTGTGTCTTTTCATTAGGATTGTATGTGTACTTGTATGTATGGTGCTTTGAGCCCTTACTGTAAGTTGTCTATGTCTTTTCATTTTCTATTGACTAACTGTTTCTTTGGGGAACTCGGGGCCTCGGGATGTCTTTTGGTTATACCTACATCCTATTCAGAAAGTTCCCCTTGAGGTAACTGATTTGGTTAGGCTCCCTGATGACGAGACGTGTCGGTTACCTCATACTTCTGGTTTAGTTCTGGTCCTATTGCAGAATCTTGCCTCTGGTGCGTGGATGCCCTGAGTGCTTGACTTCTGTATTGTTTTTGTCTACATTCTTCTTAAAATTATCTAGCTCTGTTAAATATATATATATATATATATATATATATATATATATATATATATATATATATATATATATATATATATATATATATATATATATATATATATATATATACACTAGCGGACCCGACAGACGTTGTCCTGTCAAACGTTGTAATTCTAGCTGAAGTACCCGGCGATGCCCGGGATTTTAAGAATGTTTGTTAACCAAAATCAATTTAAAAATTAACACAGTATAAATAACATAGAAAAAAAAGCATACGAAATGTTATACATATTAATAATATGAAAACCCAATTAAAAATGTATAAATGTATAATAAACTCCTCAGATTTCAGCTATATTCGGTATTTCATCATAAAAAAGCTGATAAAATAAAAATAAATAAAAATAATAATTGAAAAAAATTAAAATAAAAAAATAATAAAAGAAATTAAAATAATAATTAAATAGTTAAAAAAATAATAAAATAAAAGCTGAAATAAAAAAATCCTTAAAAAAAAGAAAAAAAAAAGCTGAATTAACAGGTCTAGCAAAATTTACACAACTCTGGATTCGAACCCGAGTCGAGAGCATGGTACTTTCCAAATTGGCGACCTTCCGAATGCGCCACGATGACGCGGTGTTCTAGTGGGTAAAGTGAAACATATTCGCTATTGGAAAGTTGTTGTGGGCTGGTAATTATACATGTCAGAGGAGTTTTTAGTGAGAAATAAGTTAGCAGGATAGAAACTTAGTCTTTAGCTCTTCAGTAGACACAAAGATATAGGCGAGGAGGATTGCAGTAGCGATTAAAAAAGATCTTGTGTCACTTAACGTGGTTGATTCGAATTTTCCATCGCGTGTCGAGAGTATCAATATGCCGTTGGATCTGATCCATTTTAGAGTATAAAATCTGACTTGAATGATTATTATTTTCATTTATTATTCTGGTTTAATATATGACTTGAAACTTTTTTATTTTATTTATTTTTATTTTTTCGCTCGCTGTTTGCTAACTAAACCTAACGTGGACGCCATTACCTAGAGGGGTGATTTCACAAACTGTACAGCTTCCATTTACCGGACGCACCCCCTAATAAATTGTTGGTTTTTTATTAATTAATTAAAAATATAAAAACATATTCTATCGGATCAAATTGTGAATCTAAACCATTCTCGAATCAACTAAATTGCACACACAAAATTTCATAAAAATCAGTCCAGTCGTTTAGGAGGAGTTCAGTTACATACACACGGACAGAAGAAATATATATATAAGATATATATATATATATATATATATATATATATATATATATATATATATATATATATATATATTATTTATCTAAAGTTTGCAAATACTATAGCCATATGCATGGCGCAGCCTAGCAGCTAACACAAAAAGAACAAAAACACAGGTGCATTAGCACCCAAAGATAGAAATATAGGTGAATGAACACCCAAAAGACAAAAAGTCAAGCAATTAGACTGAAAAAAGTCAAAAAGATATCAAGAAAATCATCTGTCTTTGCTTGGCTCATCAGCCGTGGGTAAAGCAAAGAAACATAATCAAACACAAGCGGTTTCGCCATGGTGTCATATTCAAAAAAAAACTTTTATAATTAATATGGCTAAATCAGATGACAAAAAAAAACAACTAAAAGAAATTATTATGACACGACGTTCTAACGCGTTCGTCTTTTAACGCGGACTTCCTAGATATTGCTTTCGAAATAAAAAACAGTTTTTTATACATGTCAGTATACGATAAAAGAATAACGTTCCCTTTTAAAGTAATATCATTAACACACTGGTCATCAAACATTGCGAAGAGAATATTTATCAACATTATCTTATGCCAGATACTAAGATTTTGCAGAATATGTAATTCTAAGGAAGCTATTAGTAAACAATTTTTTATTTTCAAGGCGAAACAATATTATGATAATAGCATACCGTTGGACTTTTTAGAATGCTATATTGGGTCGGCCGCTACTAATTTGGATATTCCACTGCACACGTAAAGAATATGAATGGCGCGGGTTAAAGCCATTGGACGCCCGGGGCAGGATGGCTGCTGACGTATTTGATGGAACGACCGCACGTGTACTGGCTTACGCGTATAAGGTATAGACGGATATTTTCATCGTTTCTAAGGCGTCTGTTCTTTTGTACGAGCTCTGAAGCCTGGATATGAAGATTTCTATTTTAATGCAGTTTATTCTGGTATGACTTCTCTTTTTTTCGTTTATTTGCAGGTCTACAAGTGGTCCCGTAGGGTGGTGCTCATATTTCTTTTATAAGCGGTTATTTTGTAGCACCTACCTACGACCGTCGTGTCATAATAATTTCTTTTAGTTTTTTTTGTCATCTGATTTAGCCATATTAATTATAAAAGTTTTTTTGAATATGACTTTTTTCAGTCTAATTGCTTGACTTTTTGTCTTTTGGGTGTTCATTCACCTATATTTCTATCTTTGGGTGCTAATGCACCCAGTGGCGCCGGAAGAGTCAAATATAGAGGGGGGCAAAGTAAAATAGATTAAAACTTTTACACCTTTATTATTAAAAATACATATATACGGTTATAAAAAATAAACTTTTATGTTATATTATGCCCTATCACACGTCAACGTGTACGCGTTTCAAATACATCGGATTCAAGATTCCCTTTCGCGATGAAAAAGCATCGTGTAGGGTTGCTTTTGAATCGCAAAAGCAAACGTCTGGAATTGGCGTTTAAACGCGCTTGCGTACCTGAAATTGGCGATTAATCGCTCCTGCGTATATGGAATGACGTTTATCGCGCTTGCGTTAGCGAGTGTGAGGTTGGAATTTAGCATTCAGTTTTGTTAGGCTTTATGATTTTAAATGAAAATTCTAATATTTTACGAGCGCTAGCTAGGTAGAAACGGAAAAGTTCAATTTTCTAGGGGGGGGGGGCAAGTGCCCTCCCTTGCCCCCCCTTTCCGGCGCCACTGAATGCACCTGTGTTTTTGTTCTTTTTGTGTTAGCTGCTAGGCTGCGCCATGCATATGGCTATAGTATTTACAAACTTTAGATAAATGATATATTCGTACTTTGTGGTTAATGGCTGCTTTAGCGCATGGCCACGAAAGCTGTTTGTTGTTTTTCTTCACGTTGTGTATACACACACACACACACGCATATATATATATATATATATATATATATAAATACTTACAGTGGAATCTCGATCGTTCCCCGAATCATCTTTTCCCCGTATGTGTCGTTTATTTCAACCAGTCCTGACGATCATATTACACTGCTGGCCACCCAAATTGCAACACCAAGAAAGACAAGAGATATCACAACAAAATTTATTTTGTAGATAACATGTTGACCAAGTATCAAATGATTAAATTTATAGACTTCTGTGAAGTGTGGTTCCTGCCAAAATCAGTAGCCAGAGTAGCCGCCATTGTTGGAGATCACCGCTGCCACACGCCTCGGCATTGATTCAAAGAGACTTTGGATGAGTTCTTGGGGTACAGCAGACCAAGCAGCTTCCACACGTTGCCAAAGTTGATCTGCTGTGGCAGCTGGGGATGGAATCTGGGTCAATCGTAGAGCAACCATGGACCACATGTTTTCTATCGGCGAAAGATCCGGACAGCGAGGCGGCCAGGGAAGCAATTCAATCTGGCGATTGACGAAGAACCGTTGGACAATGCGTGCCACGTGTGGTCGCGCATTATCCTGTTGAAATATGGCTGTGGGCAAGCCCTGAAGGTAAGGAAGGACAACTGGCTCCAAAACCTCGGAGATGTAGCGTTGCTTGTTTAAAGTACCGGCAATGCGTACTAGAGGTGTGCGAGAGTGATATCCAATACCGCCCCATACCATAATACCCGGTGCAGGACCAGTGTGGCGGTGCATAACGCAGCTGTTCAGCATCCTCTCTTCACGGTGTCTCCAGACTCGAATGCGACCATCATAGTGTTGCAGACAGAAGCGTGACTCGTCAGTAAAGACAATTTCATTCCATTCTGCCTTCCACATCCTTCTGTCATCGCACCATTGGCGGCGGAGACGTCTGTGGTTCTGCGTCAAGGGTAGACAAAGCAATGGACGTCTTGCGGACAGACCACTCTGCTGTAAAAGGCGTCGAATGGTACTCGCAGACACTGGATGATGCGTTACAGACTGCATGTGCTGTGCTATGGTTCGTGATGTGAATGAGCGATCCGTCACTGCCATGCGCACAATTTGCCTGTCATCACGTAAAGTGGTGCGCTGAGGTGGATGCGATCGAACACGCCGGTCCGTCGTACCCTCCTGCATCCAACGATCACATATCCGCATTACAGTTGTTTGGTTTCGTCCAACACGACTACCGATTTCCCTGAAACATAATCCACAATCTCGGTAGGCCACTATCCTTCCTCTGTCGAACTCGGATACTTGATCAAAAGATGGTCGCTGTTTTCGACGATGCATAATTGATCGTTTTTTTGAAAAAACCACAAGAAAAACGCAATTGCCGAATTTGAAATCGTCGAAATCTCCAAGCCTTAAATAGCGCTTTGAATTGGCGCCACAGGCGCGCGTGATGTGCGTCTGCGCTGAAATTGTAATCATTTGCATATCTCACCTCCGCTAATGCATGTTGTAAATTTCATGTTATTTGCATGTTTCCTTCAGGGTGTTGCATTTACAGTGGCCAGCAGTGTACTTTATGTTCCCGCATTTATCTTTCAGTTCAGCCGGTCCCTTGAAAAACGATAGATCGAGACATATACACTACTGGTCGTACATATACACTACTGGCCACTGTAAATGCAACACCCTGAAGGAAACATGCAAATAACATGAAATTTACAACATGCATTAGCGGAGGTGAGATATGCAAATGATTAGAATTTCAGCGCAGACGCACATCACGCGCGCCCGTGGCGCCACTTCAAAGCGCTATTTAAGGCTTGGAGATTTCGACGATTTCAAGTTCGGGAATTGTGTTTTTCTTGTGGTTTTTCAAAAAAAACGATCAATTATGCCTCGTCGAAAACAGCGATCATCTTTTGATCAAGTATCCGAGTTCGACAGAGGAAGGATAGTGGCCTACCGAGATTGTGGATTGTCTTTCAGGGAAATCGGTAGTCGTGTTGGACGAAACCAAACAACTGTAATGCGGATATGTGATCGTTGGATGCAGGAGGGTACGACGGACCGGCGTGTTCGATCGCATCCACCTCAGCTCACCACTTCACGTGGTGACGGGCAAATTGTGCGCATGGCAGTGACGGATCGCTCAGTCACATCACGAACCATAGCTCAGCACATGCAGTCTGTAACGCATCATCCAGTGTCTGCGCGTACCATTCGACGCCGTTTACAGCAGAGTGGTCTGTCCGCAAGACGTCCATTGCTTTGTCTACCCTTGACGCAGAACCACAGACGTCTCCTTCGCCCATGGTGCGATGACAGAAGGATGTGGACGGCAGAATGGAATGAAATTGTCTTTACTGACGAGTCACGCTTCTGTCTGCAACACCACGATGGTCGCATTCGAGTCTGGAGACACCGTGAAGAGGGGATGCTGAACAGCTGCGTTATGCACCGCCACACTGGTCCTGCACTGGGTATTATGGTATGGGGCGGTATTGGATATCACTCTCGCACACCTCTAGTACGCATTGCCGATACTTTAAACAGCCAGCGCTACATCTCCGAGGTGTTTTAGCCAGTTGTCCTTCCTTTCCTTCAGGGCTTGCCCACAGCCATATTTGAACAGGATAATGCGCGACCACACGTGGCACGCATTGTCCAACGGTTCTTCGTCAATCGCCAGATTGAATTGCTTCCCTGGCCGCCTCGGTCTCCGGATCTTTCGCCGATAGAAAACATGTGGCCCATGGTTGCTCTACGATTGACCCAGATTCCATCCCCAGCTGCCACAGCAGATCAACTTTGGCAACGTGTGGAAGCTGCTTTTGCTACTGTACCCCAAGAACTCATCCAAAGTCTCTTTGAATCAATGCCGAGGCGTGTGGCAGCGGTGATCTCCAACAATGGCGGCTACTCTGGCTACTGATTTTGGCAGGAACCACACTTCACAGAAGTCTATAAATTTAATCATTTGATACTTGGTCAACATGTTATCTACAAAATAAATTTTGTTGTGATATCTCTTGTCTTTCTTGGTGTTGCAATTTGGGTGGCCAGCAGTGTAATTTGGCCGTTGAAATTATCAGTTTTGTAGTCATGGCGGAGTAGTCGTCGGACCAGGGCAGGCTAATAGAGAGAATAGAAGGCTGTCGCGGCCGGTTGCTGGGGAGAACTCATAAAGATAAAATGCAGTCGAGGAACAGAGGCAGGGAGTCCAGAGTGAAAAACGTATTTCCATCGTCTTTAACTTATTTTATTCTTGTATCACTCACTGACAGCTTACAACATTGGTCGTGCCTTACTCCTAAGCACACAAAACACATCGCGCGGCGCTGGCCGGGGCGGGGACGCTGCCCCGTCCGTACAAATTTGAGAGGAACGAAAACTACATGTTTTCTGACTGTGAGCAAACAGACAAAGACTACAGAATAACGCAATTTCTCTCCCGAGTACGGGTCTATGAAACTTCTAATTTGTCAGAAATGAACACGTGATTAAGTCGCGTCATATGGGGTGATGGTTTTCGAATGTTCGACCCGGTTCGATCTTATATAACTGTTATGTAATGCTCCGCGCGTGGCTTTAGAGGAAAAACTAATATATTGATATTGGTTGAATATAGGTCGCAATCCAAGGTTAAGAGACGGTATTCTGTTGCGTTATGATAAAGAATTTGGAAAGGGCGTGTTAAAAAGTAAAAAAGGGTTTGAAATTTATTTCAATTTCCCCCCCCCCCCTCCGGAAAAGATTTGCGTGAGGGGCCGACTCCCTCAGCAAGGCTCTCCATCAGGCGAGACCCGCATATCAAAAACGTAATTGGGACTAAAATTTTGAGGAGTAATTTGGAATAAAATTTTGACTCGGTGATTGACAAATTAAATTTTGTATTACTATCATCTTTGTGTGTCTGCTCAGGTCATGGAATATACAAAATAGCATAAACTTGCATTAAACAAAAATAAAGAATATTAATACACTTAAATTACAGTTTGGAATGAGTATGGCAATATTTAACTATTCACAAAAACTCTAATTTACATTTTAAAATGGAATGATAAAATATACTTAATAAAACACAGTAAATCACAACATTTGTTTTTTAAAAAATACTTAAAACTTTAAAAGGCAAAAATAAATCAAAATGGTCATTGTCGGATTATATTCATGAGATCCAGAGGTTCACACATAATAGGGTTTTTCTAAGAGAGAGTTTAAAAGATAGATTTTTTTTCGTGATGTACGAAAGGGTTAATCTGGGTGTGACTATTAACTGGAAGATAAAGAGAAAAGGAAAGTAAAATATTGTGACTTAGGCAGTGGAACCAATGTTTCGAGGTGACTCCTGGACATCGAATAATTTAGATTGATTTATTTTCTTAACCCATTTTTTTTTCTTCTTACTAATTTGAATTTTGAGGTATATTATAATAAAATTAAAATAAAATAGTGATTGATACTCCATGGGTAAGTTACAGTGTAAAATATTTTAAATTATTTGTCAATAAAAAATATATATGTGTTTAAAAATATTAGGTCAAATTTTAGTGATGTGTGTTTTTAAAATAAGTTTAATAAATATGAGTAACTGTAATATGTTTTCTTAAATATAATTCATAAAATAATAGATAAAGGGATAGATTGCGAATAATAAAAAGTTAAGAAAATTCCAACGTTTCTTTTGTGCAAATGAGAAAATTGAATTTTTGAAAATATAACTGTGTATTAATAATTTGATATTTAGTTTACTAATTTTGATATATTTTAATGATCTCATTTATTGTGCATTTTAGCTTCAGTGAGTGATTTTTAACGTTTAAAGTTACCAATTTTGATATATTCCATAACATTTAGTGTATATTTAGTTTCATTAAGTGATTTTGATACTTTTAGTTATTAGTGATTTCTGTATTTTTGTGACACATTTACTGGAAGCTATGGGACTTTCAATAGCAATAAGAACTGAGATTGTGTTTACATTTTTGTTTTGTGTTCATGTGGTGCAGTTATTGCAAAGCTTTTGGACTTTGGTTTTCAATACGTATTGAAAGTTATTTAAGAAAAAGGACTGAGATTTATTAACCTCAGATAAAAATTTTAGGAAACAAATTTTCTCAAGTACCACAAATCATTTAGTGTATTTTTTTGAAATGTTTTTGATATTCTTTATGTTATAGTGGATATTTTGATATTTTTTATTTTATAATAGTAATTTTGATAATTTTGAATGTTGATGAATCTTGAATTTTTTAAGATATTGATAATTTTTGTATCCGGATACTCGAGACTTAAAACAATACCATACTACCCAGTCAAAAATATGAAAGTAATTGTGAATTCCTGATATATGCTAAAGTGATCCTGATTTCGCTGCCATGACATTTTTATACTAATTACTAGACTGTGCACTCTTCTAACTTGATTTGGATATTGAAGAAAATTAATGATTTAAAACAATTTGCACCGAATTAAGTCAAAAATTTTTTTCTTCCGGTAACCTAACCTCAACTTAATTGAAATTTAATTCCTTGTGAGTCGGTTCAACCCCGACCACAAATATGATATAATACAAATCCCAATTGAGTCGGTTAGACCCCAACCAAAATTTAATTTAATAATAATAAATCTTTGTGATTCGGTTCGACGCCGAACGCAAAATAATCCACGAATAACCCAACGCAATGGTAGCTCAGTGGGCCTGAATTTAGTGCGTTTTCGCCGGGTCTCTGCGGAATTTCACACCGCAGATTGTCACATTTGGAGACCCAGACTAAGTTTATTGCTCCAGGGGCGTAAATCCATATCTAACCTAAATTAAAAAATTAATGTTGAGTGTTTTGGTTGAACAACTTTGAGTGTATTGCCAAATTACCTTTATTCAATTTGTTTACTGTGTTGAACTGTATTTTAGAAATTTTTCTTATTAATCTGTTTCCATGGTGCATTTGAAAACTGAAGAAAATCAACAGTGTAGCACAATTTTGACACTCTGAAGACACAATGCAGCAAACAGCAAGCAAAGCGTTGTTAATCCACACTTTGAAGTCCAATAACATCATCTGGGTCTAATGGTTTCCCGACTGGAACTCTGCGACAGCAATCGTTGTCACTGGTTTCTGCACGAAGCATCGGCACGAAATTTGCAGCTCCAAACCTAAATTTTACTACTCTACCAAAGCGTCAACGCAGTCACGAGGGAGCATGACGAGAACTTGGATAAAATTTTAATTTTTAACTTACATTTTTAAAGGCTGTGGGGTTCCATTTATTTTCCCTCGCGCGATCCCAAAATCCTGCGCGACTATTGACAGGCGTAAGACTCGTACTCCCTCTTAATACTTACTCTAATAATATGCAGTCAGAACAATCGTAGGCCTGTGGAATTAACGACAATTAGCTACATCCAAATCCTTTATTTAAATTCTTATTAATTTCCCCGATTCAATCTGCCATTTTCGATCTCTCATCTCGGCTGACAAAGACTACCTGTCAGTTCGAAATCCCAAAGACGCTCTGATAAATCCTCTGTTAATATTCAAGCGGCAAAACTATGCGCATGCTCCGTGATGACCATAGCATGTTCCGAGACGAACTCATATTATATAATAATAGTTCACTCCTCGAACGCCAAATGCCTGCTTCTAAAAATACACTCGCGCCTGACCGCAGACACGTCAAGGCCACATCTCAAAAAGGGATTCTTTTTCCCAACTCACGCGAAGCATTTCAATTAAACTCTGTGAAAATGATGGCGCTCGGTGCCAAATATTAAATTATCCTGAAGCCCCATTTAAAGTTTTCGCGATCGCCCCCCCATATATTAGCCTTACGCTTTTCCTTGACAACTTTTCCCCCCGTCCCCCTGAAGGCACGCGCACAATGGAGTAGCTAATTCCACGTGGTATGTCCCCAGAAGAGAAAAACACTAACCAAAATTTAAAAATCCTAAATGACTATAACCGAAAATGAGTGCTGTGCAGGGCGGTACCCGGTACCTTCTCCACACAACAAAACTAAATTAAAACTTAACTAAATGAATGTTAACCCTAACCTAAAATTTTCCCATCTGCACTTAGCCAGATTGAATCGAGGAGTGGTTTACATAGCACATAAGTCTCCATTTGAGATATGGTTTACATAATAACTTGACTTTATAACAGTGACATCATCACATATCAAAACCAAAATATTAATTATAAAAAGAACATTATCTCAATATCAATAAAGAAAATCACTAACATATCAATATATGAAAAATATAATACAAATTTAAAAACACATGAATTAAAAAGATATTAAATGTTTAAGTAGGACTGTTATGTGAAGAATATAGTTGATAAACAAAAGTCTGTGCCTGAAAAGTCTGCACCTAGAGTCTCTCAGTTCTTGAGTGGCAACCATTCAGTCGACAATCCTTGTGACACTTAGTCACCTCAAAAATCTTATTTAATTTTTATTTTCCTCTAAAACAGTTCCTTCCTAGCAATTCCAAACATAGTAAACAAAATTAAATCAGTTATACAAATAATATCAATATACTTCAATATAATCAACCTTTTAATCTCTCCACATTTTCAAAATCTCTCTCTAACTTTCATTGTAAGGTATTTTTTAATCAACAAGAGTTCTATAATTTGAGAAAGCATGTTTACAGACTCATACCTTATTCAAAATTTTAAAATTTTACTTCAATCGAAAAAATATGTGGACTTATTCATATTTTATTCAACCTTACTAACATCACTAAATCCTTATCAACATTAGAATAATTATAAACATTATATTTTCTCAATGAAGCTGTAGAGGTAAGAGGTCATTCCCATGGGTTGATCAGAAAATTTCACAATATCAACAAAACTTGTTTTAACACAATATTTATCAAAAAATGTATAGCAATCAAAAGGATACCCAAATTCCGTCAAGACTCAAGATATAAACACACTTATAAAAACTGTAAGATCAATATAAATCAAAATAATATACCTGTGAAGAAATTGTAAACCAAAATAACACTTCATGAGAATTCAACATATAAAACACAAAGAATATTTACAAGAAGCAAAACGACCATCGTCAAACCAGGACCAGAATTAGTTGCACAAATTTTAATTGTTCATAATTTCGCACATTACTTTGATTCCCCCCCCCCCCCCCTTCCCCAAGGAAAAAGATGGATAAACATTTTACTTTCATCACCAAATAATTTTCAAACATTTCATTTTCAAAATATTAGTTACTTTTTCTGTAAACATTATAAAATCTTTCATTCTCAAAATCTTTGCAAAACCAACAAAACAGTTCACATAATTTCAAATTTTTTCAGCAGTCCAAACTCACCGAAAAAATAAAAATGTTAACAAACCAATGGGAAGTGTCAGAAAAATTAAATGCTCAAACCTCCAAAATATACTAAAGTGAACCTATTCCTCAGTAAACAGGGGTGGGAAACATCAATAACTCTTATGGGCTTAAATTATAATAATACTCAACTAAATGCACAATGTAAAATACGTGAATTCAAATTCTTCAACTACATGTTCAAAACTCTAAAATCTTAATTATAATCAAAACACATTTCTTAAACCCATATTTTTTTTTATATCCTCCGACACAACACATTAAAACGTCAATTGTACATCAACAAATCATTTCAAAAATCACAATCCTAAGATTTTTCAATTTAATCAATTTTTACTTTTTTCCCTTTTAAAATTTCAATTTAAAAATTATCTTTAAGCACATATATTTTTAAAAATAATCATATTTTTAATTTTCTCTTTTTTCTCGCATTTTCTTATTAAAATTTTATTCCTTGAAATTACTTGAGATGAAAAAAAAATTTTCTTGAAAAGTACTTTATTTGATGGCTCCCTGGAAAAGTTGCACACTCCTTCTTTGCGATGGCCGACGTCCATGGCGATGTTGTTTTGTCAGCACAAAACGTTGAAGTCACGATGATATTTGCGAAAAACAATGTATCTCTGTAGACACGAATTTTCACACACGAAAAAAAAAAACCAAAAAAAAACATGGCATCTGGAACTGTAGAACGATGTCCGCGACGAGACACCAAACAAAAATCTTGAATACTCTTCACATCACACATTGTAGGAAAAAATCTGAAATCTACCCACGTCAGGGGCAGGAAACAAACGTCGTGTAATTATACACAACATCCATCTCGGCGAAATCCGGAAGGCGAAAAAGAAACAATGGGCGATGAATTCTCGACGTAAGCAGCCAGCAACGTATCATCTTTGGCTAACCGCAAAAATAGCTGCTGGAAAAATCCAAGATGGCGACATCAACGCATCATGTAGCATGCACTCCGAAATTGGAAAAAGGTCGCACTCGCCGACGCTGGCATAATTCTCAGCTTCAAATTTACTCGAACACAATCTTGTCTCAAAACGTGACTTTAAAATTCACTTTCCACCAACGTAGCACGCCGTCACGGAGAATGAGAGATCGAAAACTGGACAAATTCAACAAATTTAATAACTTTTATCCTAACTTTATTTTTAAACGGCTATGGGGTGATTTAATTTTTTCCCTCGCGAAGATTACTGGATCCTGCTCGGCTATTGACAGGCAGCATGTTTGCTCCTGTGTGGATTCAATATTATGCAGTCAATGAATTAAAAGGCCGGTGGCAAAGTACTACAATTAATATATCACTTGTATTTCCAAAATCTTAAGCTACCTGATTCAATCTGATAAATTAAATCCAAGAGTCATCAAGCTCCCACGCGACGCGTGACTATCTCCATCAAGAATTTCCCGCCGTCTGATTAAACGCTATTGTTTTCATGCCATCTAAAGCCATCGCGCATGCGTGTGACGTTTGCACCGAAGATGAGGCCGAGGCGGAGCTAGTTTTGTTACTATTTATAGATTCCCTGCCTGGTTCTTCAATTTACGTGAATCAAGTTCACCCCGTAAAATACTTTCTCTGCGATGCGTTTCGAAATAAGATATGAGAATAGTGGCAAATTACGCCACAACAATAAATTAATTATTAATCCCCCTTTAAATTTAGAGTAATCATTCTTTTCCCACTAAATCCTTGACATATATATATATATATATATATATATATATATATATATATATATATATATATATATATATATATATATATATATAAATGTGAGTGTGTGTGGGAGGGGGGGGGGGGGTTGCGAAGCCAAGAGGTACAAGGGACAATTTCATCACTTTGAGAAAACGCAGTTTAAAATTAAAACATTATGCTAAAATCCCTGAAACTCTCAAGTCTGTATAATGCTTATATTATGGTTCTAGTGTATATAACTTTAATATTGAGCAATGTGCTTTTGAAATAATTAATTCCTTACTCCTGTTATCATTTTATAATGATAACAATTGTCACTTGTACCCCTTGGCTTCCAAAGGTAAATAAGTAGCAGTCATAAATCAGTACAGAATGTCAAACAAGACGAGTTTACTAAACTAAATTTACAGTCTTTATTAGTATTCTGAATTAAAAATCACTTAATTTGTACAATAGACTTCTTAAGGTGATGATGTAGCAATTATTGAACATTTTAACTACAAATTTGTGGTTAAATTGCTCAATAATTTCAAAAACCATTATCTTAAGAAGTTAGTTTATTGTACAAATAAAGTGATTTTTATTCAGAGTCGCTGTCCAAAATAAGATCTTCTTTCAAAGCTTCTTGGTATCGTCTTTATCATCGGGCTCAGCCTCCGACTCTCTCTTACGGGGCTGTTGTCCTGTTTGACGAATTTGTAGTGAATTATAAGAAAGATGGTTGCACGGAGGAATAAACAAGCAACTCTTGAAAATCCTTGTAATTGTTTGCCTTTATTCCCGGAGCATTAGTTTTTTGGGGAAGCTTGATAGCAAGTGATCGCGGTCTTTCTTGTACAGGCTTAGGTTTCATGTTGTATACAGAGAAAGGCATGAGAGGGTTGAATGTATTCTTGTAAAACAGTCAGAAGGGATCTGACTTTAGAAACCTTAGCCATTGCATGTGTCAAATCCCAACGACTGTTTTAACGCCGATAATCTCCGCATGGTTCCTAAGAAAGATGGTTCTTTCCGACCAAGCGGGGACTGTGGTTGTTCTGAATTAGTTGTTGGAATTGCCAGTATGGGTAAACTGCCTGATTTAGACGCCTTCGATCGCGGACAAATCGTAGGTGCGCGACGCATGGGCCTTTCAATTTCCGAAATCGTCAGACAGCTAGGATTTTCAAGGTCGACAATGTCAAGAGTATACCAAGAATACATGAATGGTGGGAAAAAAACTAGCGAATGGGCAAACTGCAAAGGGCAATTAGCCTTGACAGTGCGTGGTGAGAGACGGCTCAGGCGTATTGTACGTAGTCAGCGAAGCCAAACATTAGTTCAAATTACCACCCAGTTTAATGACGGTGCCAGTCGTACAGTCAGTAAACGGACTGTGCAACGCTCGCTTCACCGTATGGGTTTCGGGAGCCATCGACCTACAAGAGTACCATTGCTCTATACTCGCTATCGGGCTGCACGTCTTGCCTGGGCAAGAGTGCACAGAGACTGGAGTGTAGAGGACTGGAAACGAGTAGCATGGAGTGATGAGTCTCGATTCCGACTACTTAACACCGACGGGAGGCTCAGAATATGGCGTCAGGCTCATGAAGCCATGGATCCTGCATGCCTGGCTGGAACCGTACAAGGGCATGGTGGATCAATTCATGGTCTGGGGTGTTTTTTCGTGGCACAGTTTGGGATCTTTGGTGCGTGTACCAACCTCCCTCAATGCAATTCGGTACGTAGAGTTGCGGGGTGATCACCTCCATTCGTTTATGCTGTTCTGTTATCCGCACGGTAATGGAGTTTTCCAGCAAGACAACTGTACCCCTCACAAGTCCCGGTAGGCTACTGGGTGGTTGGATGAGCATTCCTCTGACTTCTCTGTCATGAATTGGCCACCTAGAAGCCCAGACTGAAATCCTATTGAGCATCTTTGGGATGTTTTGGAACAAGGCGTGAAAGGCCATCTTACAGCACCAAAGAACCTTACTGAATTATGGACAGCTTTAGCCAATATTTGGCAAGCCATTCCCGTGGAACGTTTCCAGAAACTTGTTGAATCTATGCCTCGTCGTGTGGCAGCCGTTATCAAGGCTAGAGGAGGCCCAACTCGTTACTAGGTAGGTATCCCTAATTCAGTGGCACTTTAGTGTATATGTGATGTCCCGTACCTCACGCCGTGGAGGAGAGGCATACGCGTACGATAAACTTTAACTTAAACTATGTAGAGGAGATGAAACCCAAACATGTAGACGTAGCCGGAGTGTCAGGAGATGAAGACCATTTCACGAGAGCTGTTGAGACATCGGGGAAGAAACCACATAGATGCGAGGCATTGAAGGGACACACGGAACAGAGATGCGACTCATATTAATTTATTCCGGATTGTAATGTAGACAAACATTATTCAGCAAAACACAGGTATCTTGACAACTGAACACACACAATAGCAACGCTACCGGTCCCCGCCGGGGCGCATTCAGAACACCGATTTTACATCATATCGGACGGCATGTCCGACAGCAACGAGAGTTAGACACCAAGAGACAGAAATCTTCTGCTCACGCAATATTAAATGGGTGTTTTGCGATATTGATGCCAGAGGGCCTAAAATACTTAATATTTTAATTGGGCGACTTTAGATACGTGGAGTTCACGTGTCCACTTAAGTTTATCGGGGACTGTACTGCTAGATCCCGCGCTTGTTAGAACCGCGAACTATTGACCAGGGTGCAGGATAAGTGGCCATAAAGTTCTTATAAAGTGTGGTTTTGACGCTACAGAACCCATAAATACAGAGTGGTTCGAGGGCTCTTCAAGAATTTTGACACTATACTGACATTCGGAATCTTATAACTTCTAACACTCATATCTGGGGATGTTATTGAGTTCAGCTACTTCACATGCCTGTATCATGAGGCTACGATAAATTATCTTCTTTTACTTTTAGGTTGCAATTTTGGAAAAAGGGGACGTGCTTTATTAACAGAATAATTTTAAATACGCTTTAGATATATAATGGTGGGCCGTTATTATCACACACACACACACACACACACACACATATATATATATATATACCGGGTGGCCATAATTAAACTGACAGTGCTCACAGTGTTCTGTAGCGAGATCTATTTGCGAGAATGACGCCACATTTTGTAGGAAGATTAAACAAGACGGGGGACGAAGGATTCCGCGAAAAAATAAATTAGTTCCAAAAGTCACCGCTAGGGGAATATTTGGCGCTGTGTAATAGAAGAATGGACCTACGATAAATTCCGCTGTGAAGCCACACCAAACAGTTACCTTTGGTGAATGTAAGGGAATTTCTGTGACTGCATGTGGTGATTTGTCATCCCAAATTCGGCAGTTCTGGGTATTCACAGTTCCATGCAGGTAAAAGTGGGCCTCGTCTCCCCATAAGATTTTCCACGGCCAAGCATCATCCACCTCCATTCTGGCAAGAAAGGTGAGAGCAAAAGTCAATCGCTTATCATGGTCGGGGTACAGTAACTCCTGTACACGGCTGATCTTGTACGGATAGAAGTTGATAATCTTTCGTAAGATTTTCCATACCGTACTGTAAGGCATATCCATATTCCAAGCTAATCCACGAGCGCTAGAGGTGGCAGCAATATTGTCTGTTCCTCTGTCGACAATCGCCGTGGCAACTGCTTCGATTGTATCCTGTGGTACAGGTTTTCGTACTCTGCCTGACTGAACGTTTAGAGAACCTGTTTTCTCAAACGTCGCAACCATTGCTTTTAGCCCATTAACTGACACGGGACCGTTACCTTTACATATTTTTTTGTGCGTTCTAAAAGCCCGAAGAGCGGCTGACGCGTTGCACTGGTTGAGGTAAAAGAATTTGACCAGTAACGCACGCTCGACTAAAGAAGGGGACATTACACATAAACTTTCAATCCGATTGATTCGAAACGTAACACATTGCCTTTTAAAACCCAAGCAGCTGGCACTGTGCCAATGGATGTAACGTGAAATTTGAATAAAGAACTTTTTCTTCTGCTCAGCGTACGTGATATTGCAGATCACGAGACTTTATCGGTGTTTATGTAGATTTTACGCTTTTTTAAAAGTGTTGCCATATTGCACTTGAACTAAATAGGAAAATGTGCATAATAAAAGGTAATTTTATTCCGTATTAATTTGCATTTGTTAACACTCTATTTTCTATTACACAGCGCCAAATATTCCCCTAGCGGTGACTTTTGGAACTAATTTATTTTTTCGCTGAATCCTTCGTCCCCCATCTTGTTTAATCTTCCCACAAAATGTGGCGTCATTCTCGCAAATAGATCGCGCTACAGAACACTGTGAGCACTGTCAGTTTAATTATGGCCACCCAGTATATATATATATATATATATATATATATATATATATATATATATATATATATATATATATATATATATATACTAGCTGTTTACCCGGCGTTGCCCAGGTATTTATTAATCTCAATTTTTTACTACACAGGAAAAGGAATGAATTCTACCTATAGTGTAAAATCTATGTAACTTCATTTACGGGTATTTAAAAGCATATGTACAGTATACAAATGATAAAATAGAATTATAAATTCACTCTTTTATTTAACTCAAAACTTGATTACAAAACAACACTTTTAGTTTCCTACATTCATCTCAGTGACCCCGAAAACAATGGATTTGACACTAATCTCGGACATTTTGGACATTTCATTTTTCCCCTTCCCCCTCCTCCCCCAATGCTGATGGGGGGCTGAACATGCACTTAAACGGCATCAGTTTTGTCACTATTCATCTCAGTGACCCCGAAAACTATGGATTTGACACTATTCTCGGTCATTTTGGAGATTTTATATTCCCCCTTCTTCCACCCTCACCCCCTATGGTAATGGGGGGGCCTGAACTTGCACTTAAACGACATCGGGAGTGTTACTATTAATCTCAGCGACCCCGGAAACTATGGATTCGACACTGCTATCGGTCCTTTTGGAAATTTTATATTCCCCTTCTTCCCCCCTCGCCTCCCCCCCCTATGCTAATGGGGGGCTGAACTTGTACTTAAATGACATCGGGAGTATCACTGTTAATGTCAGCGACCCCGAAACCTATGGATTCAACAGTGATATCATTCATTTTCGATTATTTTTACATGTGCCTCCTGCCCTCCAAGGGTGCTAGGGGTGTGAATCTATCTAAACCATTCTCGAATCAACTTAATCGCACACACAAAATTTCATAAAAATCAGTCCAGCCGTTTAGGAGGAGTTCAGTGACATACACACGGACAGAAAAAATATATATAAAGATATATATATATATATATATATATACTAGGGGCTTCACCCCTAGGCTCGCTACGCTCGCTCCTCTGTTAGGGCTAATAGCGAGATACATAGGGGTGATTCTCGGGCAATGTAACAGCTTCCATCCATTTACTGTTGTCACTCTTATGCGAAGGGGCTTTCATCACTGTTGAATTATCAGCTTTAAAATCAATTAAAAATCAAAATTTTAAGATAGAGACTTGAAATGGGGTTTATATGAATAAGAAAGCTTTCAGCTTCCAGATGATGTATATATTTTCTTTTTAAGATAAAAACTCGAGGAGCATCGATATTACATCCACATATGGGACGATATTTCTTGAAAAACTGTGTTTCATTTTTTGATGAAAATATTAGTCTGTTTTAAAATATTTTCAAACAAATGAGGTCTAGTTTGAAAGAGAAATGTCTGTAGTCTTAGACTGTAAAAAATCAAAATTCTACGATCATTTTTTGGAGAGTTATCGTAATCTGAAGATGAAAAAGTCAATATTTTCCCACAAAACATAAAATAAAAAAAACTTAAAGTCCGACGAAGATGAGACATGTCTTACTTTGGTCCTCCCATTTTTCTTCATCCATTGGTATCCCTTTCAACCCCATACACCCAGCGGTTTCGGAGGAGATAGCGTGACAAGCTTTTGACAGCGACAGCGGGAGTTACTTTCATTTAGAATTTATATATATATATATATATATATATATATATATATATATATATATATGAGATGTCCGGATGGACATCACATGGAATAAGAGCATACATCGTGGCCGGAAAATAATAAACTCAGCTCAGGAACAAACTAATTTATTAAGAAGTAAAGCAACACATCTTAATCCGTTCGGAGCCAGCCCGCGTCTCCCTCAAAAAAGCGCCAAAAATAGAATTAGGTGAAAGAGGTTGCCAGAATTGGCGGAGGAAGTTAGTATGTGGAAGGTGAAGCGTTTACGTCAAGACAAGAAGGACGGGTTACCATGGCAGAGATGAAGTACAGAATGGGCGATTATCGGTAGTTAGAATATTATCACAGAATATCCCCCCCCCCCCCATCTAAAATGGATTGGAGCCGCGGCCGTCGACTCCAAGACACTCCAGATAGTGAGAACATGAAAATTAGTAGTTAGATTATTAGATTGAAGCTGGCTCGAAAATCACAAATTTTTTACACTTTAAAATACAACTGAAAAGGCTTAAACATGTAAATATGGCATAACATTATAAACAAATAGCTGGAGAAAAATAAAAATGGAATCGTACACTTAAATGAAGACACTAATAAAACAGATGTAAAGACGTTCCAAATAAAGATACAAGAAAAATATTGTGCAGGTCTCAGTCCCTGACATGTGTATCATAGTCTGAAATGTTTTCAGAGTAATGGACGGGTACAGTTCACATAGTAGTAAAAGTCACAAAAGTTATTTTTATTCACAGTCTTTATCGTGGAGTAGGGTTTTAGTTCTTTTGGAGATCTCCTGGGTTGTAGTCGCTTTTTTTTTATATACACAAATAATGTTCTTTGTTGTTCCTTGTCCGTTGCACATTAGTAATTGACTTTTCTTTGAGCAAAACACTATCTATATTTTATTTATTTATTTTTTTTTCTCTAGATCATGTACACTAAAATATTAAAATTATTCTTTCAGCAATTAGTAGAATAAATTTACCAAATGCTGTCAAAATTAACTTTCAACATCAATACCACATGCCTGGTACCTGATGTTGCAAAAATTCGAACAAAAATACAAATTCCAACAATTGACACTGACATTCAACTGTTGTGGAAAAAAAATCAAGACAATACAAACATAAATTTGAGGTATGTGACCTGTTGTGAGTACATCCTCGTGAGCGTTTACCAAAGGGAAGGTGCTTCCAACCTGAAACTCAAGTTGAGCAAACTGCACAAAATGAAAAGGGGCAGGCAGTTTCTCAAACATGAGAGGGAAAAGCAACTGCTCAAAGGGAACATTTGAAAAGTGCAAAGAGACAGGGAGGACAGTGAGTGGAAACCCCAGTATAAAAATCAATAATATTTATTTAGTACATAGTATTTTCATATAAAATGTAGTAAGCTTCAAAAAGTTTTAATCCTAGTTCTTCAAAATTAACTAGGATGGCGATAGGACAGGAATGCTAAAAAGAAAGATTAAGGATAGCTGAATGATTTACATATTGGTGACTTATATGATCATTTCATTACTTAAATTTAACTTCTTTTTTTTTTCGATGTTTAATTTTCTTCTGAAAAATTTCGTAATTATCATCATGTTCGACATTTATTTTGGCAGTTTTCATTTTGATTTTACTTTTACAATACTAAAAATAACAAAAATAATATAATAACTGACCTGCTTACAACACCAATTTTCGTACTGTAAAATACAATACTAAATAAGAAATTTTTTTTTGTAAAGCACTCTGATGGTAACTTGAAAATTTGTTTTTATGAGCTTCTTTGATTTTAGAGCAGCGTTCGGCGTTCACTCTAAAATCGTAATTATTTTTTTGACTTTACGATGGCGTAATCCAAAACGGAAAGAAAAAATGGTGAGGTCAGGCGAAAACGAAACTGGAACGAACCGGAACAATGGCATCTTTACTTGCTTCGATGTAGTAGATTTCTGTAGCAATTTCATGATTTTGGATGAGGAATGTTTTACCTTTGGTCATTTCAAGCTGGTTAATTCAGGAACGCATGCGAGATTCGAAACCAAACGTCCTGTAGAACAATGGCGGAAATTCAAAACGAAAGTATCGTAGAACGAAGACTTTTTAACTTCAATTTTGCAGTCGCATTTTTAAAATTCGAATCCTGTCGAGCTCTCTGAGATGTCCGGAAGCTCAGGAACAAACTAATTTATTAAGAAGTAAAGCGACACATCTTAATCCGTTCGGAGCCAGCCCGCGTCTCCCTCAAAAAAGCGCCAAAAATAGAATTAGGTGAAAGAGGTTGCCAGAATTGGCGGAGGAAGTTAGTATGTGGAAGGCGAAGCGTTTACATCAAGACAAGAAGGACGGGTTACCATGGCAGAGATGAAGTACAGAATGGGCGATTATAGGTAGTTAGAATATTATCACATATATATATATATATATATATATATATATATATATATATATATATATATACAGTGCTAGATTTCTAGAAATAGAGGTGCCGGAACGGTAACCTTCCGGAGGGTGTGGGGGAGAGGGGTATTCCAAATTATTGACCTGAAAAAAAGAAATCGTTGGTTATACAAAAACTTGAACATTTTATTTAATTCCAAATTTTATTTTGCAAGACAAGTACAAAAAAAAGTTGATGAATTTAAATACCTTGGCACTATAATTAATGACAAAAATAAACTAAGAACAGAAATTGATAACACAATCAAAATGGCTAATAAATGCTGCTTTGGGCTGAGAAGACAATTGAGATCTAATCTCGCAAAACTAAATTAAGAATTCATAAGACACTATACTACCTGTCTTACTTTACGCAAGTGAAACTTGGACCTTGAGCATAGACACGCAGCGCTCACTGGAGCGCTCACTGGTTGAGAGAAAAATCCTCAGGGCTATCTTTGGCCTAGTGCAGGAAGAAGGACGTTGAAGAACCAGATATAATTTTGAACTGTATAGGCTTTATTGGCGATTACAAATAACACAAGTCTTCCGTAGTAATTGATTGAGATGGCTTGGCCATGTTTGGAGAAGCTCGGAAGATAATCCCTCTAAGATCATGACATTTAAAAATCCTGAGGGAGCCCGAGCTAGAGGTAGACCACCAACTAGATGGTTAAATGCCATTGAAGAAGACTTAAAACTTTTAAAGTTAAAAATTGGAGAGGAGTCGTCGCAGATAGATGACGCTGGAAGGAAAGCGTGGTTGAGGCAGCTAGGGCTTGTAAGGGGCTGTTGTGCTTGTGAAGAAGAAGAAGAAGACAAGTACAAAAGAATGTTGTAGAAAAGTAATAAAAGCAGTAAAAAAGCACAGTTTCATGATTGTTTAAGTTTTGTGCCCATCCTAAAAGATTGTCTAAAACTTCAACATGTTTTCATCATACTTCTTGTCTCTTGACCTCTCCTTACTCTTGACGGCTAATGCTGAATGGTGTCCAGACACAAGCCAAGAGTCAACATACGTAGTTGGGTTAAAGAGCCGAAGAGGAGATCCATTGATCTTTGCAAACAACAGGCCAGAAACTGTTGCAATATTCAGTGATGATCTCAATGGTGTGATAATGAGGTTCATCTGTGAGAAACCTCTTTCGCATTCACTCGACGAATGACTATCGAATTGATTGACTGTTTCAACGGGTTGAGACTTTCCGGGAACACTCTGAAGTGGAGATACTCTCGTAATTCTGTAATTAGTTGCCTTTCATTAAGTTTGAAATTGGAGGCAAGTTTCCGCATTACAATTTCCCCAAACGTTATTGGGACATTTTGTGGCCAGTTTTTTCATCCATTACTTTGATGGTGTCATCAAGCTCAAAGTCTTTTTCACTGAGCAGTATTGTTTCAATATACTTTTTAAGTGCCTCGTAAAACTTTTCGGAGTTCAAAGGCTGGTTGTTTTTCCTACCTTCTTTTTCGTGCAGAGGAACTCCGAAAAAAGACAAGTTGTTTACTGCTTCTTCAGCCATCGACGAGTAAAATCCTGGAACTGATTTTCTTTCCTCAAACAAAGAAGCTGTAATTTTTAACTTTTTGTTAGCATAGCTTAGATCAACGTTGCGATGTTTCAAATCTTCACTTAACTCTGAGAGCTCTTACAATGCATCAGCCATCAAGCCCATGTCTAAAATTAAATTACACTGCTGGCCACCCAAATTGCAACACCAAGAAAGACAAGAGATATCACAACAAAATTTATTTTGTAGATAACATGTTGACCAAGTATCAAATGATTAAATTTATAGACTTCTGTGAAGTGTGGTTCCTGCCAAAATCAGTAGCCAGAGTAACCGCCATTGTTGGAGATCACCGCTGCCACACGCCTCGGCATTGATTCAAAGAGACTTTGGATGAGTTCTTGGGGTACAGCAGACCAAGCAGCTTCCACACGTTGCCAAAGTTGATCTGCTGTGGCAGCTGGGGATGGAATCTGGGTCAATCGTAGAGCAACCATGGACCACATGTTTTCTATCGGCGAAAGATCCGGAGAGCGAGGCGGCCAGGGAAGCAATTCAATCGTGACGAAGAACCGTTGGACAATGCGTGCCACGTGTGGTCGCGCATTATCCTGTTGAAATATGGCTGTGGGCAAGCCCTGTAGGTAAGGAAGGACAACTGGCTCCAACACCTCGGAGATGTAGCGCTGGTTGTTTAAAGTACCGGCAATGCGTACTAGAGGTGTGCGAGAGTGATATCCAATACCGCCCCATACCATAATACCCGCTGCAGGACCAGTGTGGCGGTGCATAACGCAGCTGTTCAGCATCCTCTCTTCACGGTGTCTCCAGACTCGAATGCGACCATCGTGGTGTTGCAGACAGAAGCGTGACTCGTCAGAAAAGACAATTTCATTCCATTCTGCCGTCCACATCCTTCTGTCATCGCACCATTGGCGGCGGAGACGTCTGTGGTTCTGCGTCAAGGGTAGACAAAGCAATGGACGTCTTGCGGACAGACCACTCTGTTGTAAACGGCGTCGAATGGTACGCGCAGACACTGGATGATGCGTTACAGACTGCATGTGCTGTGCTATGGTTCGTGATGTGACTGAGCGATCCGTCACTGCCATGCGCACAATTTGCCTGTCATCACGTGAAGTGGTGCGCTGAGGTGGATGCGATCGAACACGCCGGTCCGTCGTACCCTCCTGCATCCAACGATCACATATCCGCATTACAGTTGTTTGGTTTCGTCCAACACGACTACCGATTTCCCTGAAAGATAATCCACAATCTCGGTAGGCCACTATCCTTCCTCTGTCGAACGCGGATACTTGAACAAAAGATGATCGCTGTTTTCGACGAGGCATAATTAATCGTTTTTTTTTAAAAAAACCACAAGAAAAACACAATTGCCGAACTTGAAATCGTCGAAATCTCCAAGCCTTAAATAGCGCTTTGAAGTGGCGCCACAGATGATGTGCGTGATGTGCCACGCGTGATGTGCGTCTGCGCTGAAATTCTAATCATTTGCATATCTCACCTCCGCTAATGCATGTTGTAAATTTCATGTTATTTTCATGTTTCCTTCAGGGTGTTGCATTTACAGTGGCCAGCAGTGTAGTTGCTGCTTTTCGTGTTGCTTTAGAATTTTTTCCTCGGTTTGTTTGTGGTGTCAGTTCTGCAGCTGCCGGTGATGGAGTATGCAGTAAGTGGTTTCTGAACTTTTCTTTTCTGGTATGGAGGAGTCGCGGGCTGAAGACAACTTCTTCTGGTCTGCTAATTACCAGCCGCATGAATTTTTGAACGAAGCTTTGGGCCAAGGTGTGATGACTTAACAATTTTTCTTGAAAGTCCTGCAGGGGCTATCCCTATTTCACACCCAAAAAACTGAAGGATGAGCTTGTCAATCGCGTGGGTCCCAAGATAAGTTTAAGTTTCTTAAAGGCCACACGTAATTGAAAAATCGTTTGTGTCACGGAAGATAACAATACAGCCATCCAGTTGTTAAAAATAAATGAAATATTGTCGGTACCAATCGTACCCAGATTAAATCCGGACACACTTACGTCAAAGTTTTTGCTATATGATATTCCGCTAAATGTCACCTGCAATGAAGTTGCGGATGAACTGTCAGAGAACAGAATTCCGGTTTTTGAAGTTCGTCGTTTCCAGAAGCTGACGGGAGGTAATCGTGTTCCACTTAAAACCATGCTGGTAACAAAAATTGGGCAACAACTCCCCGACAAGATTCACTTGTGGTTCGAAGAAATACGCATACGGCCTTTTATAGATAGACCCCGGCAGTGTAATAATTGTTTCCAATTCTCACATTCGACTAGGGCATGTAAAAACGCTGCGGTTTGCTTAAGTGTGGAGAAGAACATGCTACTCAATTGTGCCAGGCTGAAAGAGTGAAATGTAGCAACTGTGGCGAGGGCCATGAAGCAATTAGCAAAAGTTGTAGTGCATATATCCGAGAAGCGGAAATAAATAAATTCAAATGCCTTAACCATTTAACGATCACAGAAGCTCGGCGTCGTTACGCCCAGAATAATAACAGTAGGAAGGCACCTTCGTATGCGGGAGTTGCGTCTCTCAGCTATAGGAGGAAAAGATTAATCTGCAGGAGATAACTATGAACTTTGAAAAAATCATGGAAAGATTCGAGGCTAAGTTTGAGGAAACCCTCCAGAATTTTTTAAGTACTCAAGTCGAAACTTTCAACAAAGTCATCGAAATAATGACATCATCCTTTACGAACATGTTACGCAAATCTCTTCCCCCGACGCTGTCGGGTGCTCTTCCAAAAAGAGAGAAAATAAAGAAAAAACAAAGACTGTCACAAGATGATTTGCCATCTCCCCTGTCCTCTACTGCTGGGGACTTCGGTTTGATGGATTACTCAGGGACCACCGGTCTTGATAGTCCCGGTCCTCCGCTTGGGCCGCCCCTGTATTTTGAGGGGGCCATTCCTGACGTCCCTCCCCTCTAGGGGGGTGGGCTGTCTGGCGGCCTTTTTGTGGTTTGTCCGTGTTCTTTTTTGTTTTTGGTCTGGCTTGTTTTTTTGTCGTGTCGTGGAACGTTCGTGGTGTTCGGGCCAGGGCCGCTTGGCTCCGGTGTCCGGTTTTTGCTTCTGTTCCTGTTTTGCTAACTCAAGAAACCTTTCTTACTCCGGCTCTTTCTTTCGCTGTCAATCAGAAAGTTCTGTATCGTAGAGATAGGCCTGGGGGCGGTGGGGGGTGGCGCCCTCACCGCGATCCAGCGCAATGTTATTTCCATCGACCTTTCTCTCCCCATACAGCATCCTTTCATCGAATATGTTGCTGTTAAATTATGGGTCAATAATACTCCTCTCACCATTGTAAATATCTATAACCCCAGATGCAGTTTTGATCTTGGGTTTTTCGTTTCTCTTCTGGATTGTATTGAACCTCCTTTTATTATCATGAGGGACCTAAATTTAAATTTACTAAAACGGGGCAGTCAAGGTCTGGCCCCGGTGAATCAGTTTCTTGACTGGGTTGCTGGAAGTGATCTTTGCATCGTTAACAGGGACATTCCTACCCGTTTCATGGCTAACAATTCACCTTCTGTACTTGATCTTGCTATTATTTCTCTAGGCTTGTTCCCTATTGTTAAATTTTATATCAACCCTGACAGTTTCGACTCGGATCATTGTCCGATGTTCTTACAGCTTTATGGTCCTTACGCGCAATGTGTTACTACTACCTTTCGCCTTCGGACCAATTGGGCCAGGGCTGGCCGCTATTTAAATAGTAGCATGAATTGCCAAAACACTCTTTCTTACTCGGATCTTTTGTCATCAAGTAAACAGGCTATCTCTGATAATAACCACTCTCAAAGAATTACTGGTACGTCCTACCCACAGTGGTAGAACTCGAGGTGCTCTTGGATCTTGGGGCAGAAAAGAAAGTATCTTCGGCTGGCTAAGCGGACTGTTTCGCGTGATTACTGGTTACAGTACAAAAAATGTTCAAGTCTCTTACGTCGGCACATTAAATGCAGCATCCGAAGCTTTTGGAACAAACTTTGCAATAGTCAAAACTGTATGCAAACCATCTATCGCATTCTTAAGAAGCACTCTACCCTACAGGCTTCTGGGGGGACGCTGCTTTACCGGGGAGTTTGTATTAATTGCCCCTATCGTCAAGCTATTCTTTTCGGTCAGAACCTTTACCCTACTCCGCATCACCCTCCCCTTCCGTACGCTCTTACCAATGTGATGGGGGAATTAGACAACCCTATTGCTACTCCGGAGCTCCAGTTAGCGATCAAGGTAACTAGACCCACCACTCCCGGGGAAGATGGTATCTCGGCTAAGCTAATCAAGCACATCGATCCTAATAACCTCTACAAGATTACTGGTATTTTTAATAATATCCTTGGTATGGATAGTGTCCCGTGTCAGTGGCACTCTGCCATAATTCTTCCCATTCTGAAACCCAAGAAGCCCAGTACTCTGATTACTTCGTATCGCCCAATTGCCCTTACTCCGGTTTGGAGTAAGATTTTTGAACGCATTATTCTCCACCGTCTCACTCGCTGGTCTATTAGTCACAATGTTTTTCCTCCCGGCCTCGGTGGCTGTCTCCCTAATCGGGACAGCCAAACTGTCTTGGCCAAGCTGTACCTAGATATCCAGGAGGCTCGCCTGAACAAAAAATATATTCTTCTTGTAAACCTAGACATTGAAAAGGCGTATGATTCCGTTTGGATTGACGGGTTGATATACAAACTGGCTTCCGTTGGTGTTGGTGGAAATGCCTTATTATGGATTTCTAAGTGGTTTCAGGATAGGAATATTAAGGTGAAATGGAGCAATCACATTTCCTCTCCCTCAAAAGGTCACGTCTGGGATTCCTCAGGGTAGCGTTCTGTCCACGTTTCTGTTCTCCATGTATATGCTCGATATTATCGAAACAACCCCGCCCAGGGTAACTGTGCTGACTTATGTTGATGACATTTTTGTGTATGCTATTGGCGATGATCCTGTTACCACTTGCAATGATCTGCAAACTGCTCTTGATAACATCCTGAAGTGGTGTAATTATTGGAAGTTCTCTCTCTCCCCCTCGAAGAGCACGGCTATAAATTTTTCAAGGGGTAGATTTCCCTGCCCTGAAAGCCGCATTGCTGGCCATCTTATTCCGTGGAGTAATAACATCAAAATTCTGGGATGCGTTCTGTCGTCATCCATGTCCATTGCGTCTCAGGTTCAGTACCTGCGGGAAAAATCTCACCGCCGGCTAAACATGCTAAAAGGTTTGGTGTATAAAACTCGTGGCGCTACCAGCCGGACTCTTATCCCTATCGTCAATGCGGTTATCCGCAGTGTTTTTGACTATTGTGGTTTCATGTATTCCCAGATTTCTAAGAGGGACGCTAATACCATGGAGGCCTTGTACTCCATTGCCCTCAAACTGGCCACTGGTCTCCCCCGGTGGACGCCGATACCGGTGCTTCGGGCTGAGGTTCACCAAAACAGCATTGCGTGCCGTATTCAGCACCTTAATAAATGTTTTCTTATTAAACACCTCTCACTCCGTACCAAATCCTTGCTTTACAGTAACCTTCATAAGTGTATTTCGGGAAACTCATCCAATATCCCTAGTTTGCTGCATACTATGACTAATACTCTGGATACGTACTGTCTGGGCTCAAGCTTTTTCCTAGACTCTGGCCACATCTTTCGCCCTCATCAGGTGGAGATTGTTACGCTGGGTCTCCCCTTTCAAAATAAAGATCTTCCGAACTCGGTGATTTCAGCTTTATGGGCGAAGTATGTCAATAACTACCTGCCAAAGTGCATTTTGATTGCCACTGACGCCTCCAAGACCGATAACAAAGTGGCGATAGCAGCCTTTCGAGTGAACTTTAACCACTCGAATAATTCTGTGGAAGCCATGCTAACCCACCGCTTGAATTCAATTTTTACCGCGGAAGCTCTTGCTATCGTTCTGGCTATTGATATTTGTGACCAGGAGGTTGATCATGTTTTAATTGCTTCTGACAGCCTTTCCGTTCTCTCGGCGCTACATATGGCACATCCGAAATCCCCTGCGGTCATCCTTCTGCTGCATAGTAAAATTATTAATGCACTTGAGAACATCAATTCCATTCGGCTGGTCTGGACCCCTGGACATCGGGGCATCTATCTAAATGAGGTGGCCGATGAAATGTGTAGACATGGCCCTTTCACTACCAACCAACTTAATGTGGTAAGCCCGGAAGACACCATAAGAAAGATCAAAAGTGACATGTACGCTGCCGGGGAGGATGAAAGGAATAGTAGCATTTATCGTCAGCGGTATGGCACAATTATCCTCAAGAATCAAACGCATCGTAGGTGGATTTACCATCGCCAGATTGATGTTCTGATTGTCCGCTGGCGTACCAAAACGATACAGTGCAACCATCTTTGGCATAAGTTGAATATGGCTCGCTCACCTCTGTGCGACACGTGTAATGAAAATGATACGCCAGATCATATTTTGCTAAGCTGCTCTAAGTTCCGGGTGCAGCGTTGTGTTTTATTTAATTCTCCTAGGATTAGCGATAACCCTTCTTATGATTCTGTTATTAATTCGGCTACGAGTTCGTGGCGTAGGCTGGTTGCCCTGGCGTGTTTTACGCCTCGCTCCCTTGGTTGAGGGTGATCTCTGGTTTTGTTCGTGTGTGTGTTGTTTTATGTCTGTCGTTTGTCGTTGGTTTTGTGGTGTCTGCGTGGTACATCGTCCCCGTGTTTTGTTTTTGTGATCCCGGGTGGGGCTCCTCGCCGCTTTCTTTCTTCCATGTTCGATGTTTGTGTTTCAAAGGTTCTCCGTGCTAGTTGGTCTAGCGTCTGTCCGTCCATGCTTTTCCTTCTCGGGTCGATAAGTAGAGACAAAGCCGGCCGCCTGGTTGTCTAGGTCTCACAAATTTTCACTTCAATTCAATTCAATTCAATTCAATCTTACCTAAACGCTATCACTCCGTCTAAAGGTTGTCGGAACTATTGTTTTACGAGGAAAGAGGAAATGTAATGCATACATCATCCATTAGAGCTGCTCCGGGTAAATTCTTAGATTATTCATACACTGATTCACGAAATTGAATGCAGAGGGAAATTTCTTGGCGTGAAGTCACAAAATGCAACTTTCACTTTTCTAAGGATAAAAACTTCTGTTATTTTTTGGAATCAGAATTTAATAAAGGTCCTCTCATTTCTTTTATTTTCATTATCTGACAAGGCTACATTTAAGTCATCAAATGCTCAATAACGGAAATTTATTTTTCAAGAAGTTAATTCTTTCGAGACCGGGGACTCTGTTCCTGGCAGATGACTGGCATTAACCCCAATATTACATCTATGCCTTAATCTATACACCAATGACAACCGAAACGGCCTGGCGTCGGTTCAGTCTATTCGGTTTCGGTAGACAAAATTGAACGATATCTGCTACCGATTCGGTTGTTCCCTCGTTTGCGGTTTTCGACCGCAACGTGTGAACGTACAAAACAAAATACATTGTTTACTGTAAATGGAACGGCAAAACCGAGACGATCATAAAACCGAAACCGTATCGTGTTGTACGAGGCCTTACGCGGCATTAGAACCCGCTCCCTCGGCGTGGCAAGCTGATTGTCTAACCCAGGGGTCGGCAACCTTTTAGATGTGGTGTGCCAAGCCACTCTACTATACGATTCAGTGTGCTGCCTTAAATCTTGTTACCAGAAAGCAATAGTAGGTATATATGTATAGGTGTATATATGTCCATCAAATTATATAATGGAGTTGTAGAGGAGAAGAATCTGATAACAAATTTATCCTTTAAACATATTTATTAAAAGGATAAACAGCAGAAAATTCCAACACAAATTAAAATTTTTTAATGTAAATCTTGTCCCTGCACCGCTTTACTTAATATTTCAATATCAGGGGTATAATTTGTCATTTTTAATTTCACACAAGATTCTGAATGTTCAGTTGTTAAATAACTTCTTTGTGGACTCAAAATATGTTTCATGTAAGAAAAAATTTGTTCACAGAGATATGTAGAACCCAGCAGCGTACGCAGAAATTTTCTAAGGGGAGGGGGGGGTTACTATGAAAGAGTAGTTTTGAGCAATCAGTGCTAAGCTTAAACCTAATTAAATAATAAATGTAATCAGAACCAATGAGGGGGGTCATAACCCCCCCCCCATCCTTCACCCCTGCGTACGCCACTGGAGAACCAAAAGCGGAAAGCAGAGCACTTGCAATTTTCTTTAAACAATTAAATCATTCCGGCAATGACATCCAACAGTGTATTATAGCAGTCGATTTTTGCTTAGAGTCATCTTCCAGATTTTTCCGTAATTCCATAAATTTTGCTTTCCATAACTCTGAAGTTGTTAGTTCGACAAGTTCCATTTCAAAATTATAAATTTCCATCCACTCAAAAATTGAAAGATCAAACGGGATCATTAGTGGATCTATTAAATCTGGTTTCATTAGGAAGGAAAACATAGGCATAAGAGCTTCAAAGTCATTGCATCTTTTGGAAAATTCCTCTTTAAGTGCTTCGAAGTAGGTTTTAAGTTCATCTTTGTCTATGGTCGATTTATTTACAAGCGCTTTAACATTTGGGAAGTATTTGTAGGTACTAGTATTAATATCACATAAAAATATATTTAATTTTGTATCAAATCCTTTCCAATATTCAAAAAATTCGAGCACAGTTTGGCGCTTTCCTTGCAATCTTAAGTTTAGTTCATTGATATGTTTAGTTATATCAGTCAGAAACATCAATTTGCATAACCATTCTTTATCGTTCAATTTGGGGAAATGTTGTTCCTTCTCATTATGAAAAACTTTAATATGTTCCAGACATGACACAAACTTATTTAAGACATTACCTCGACTAAGCCAACGGACATGGCTGTATAAGGGGAGGTCCACGTATTCACTTTCCATTTCTTCTGTGTGTCAATGAAGAACGAGACACTATGAAATTAACTATTTTAACAACAGTGTTCATTACAGGAATTAAGCACTGTGACGAAATTTTAGCAACTAAACTTTCTTGATGTATTATACAATGGAAGTTCAATATTTTATGACCAATATGATTTTCAAGAAGTTTGACAAATCCTCTATCCTTGCCAACCATTGCAGGTGCGCCATCAGTAGTTACACAAAATATTTTTTTCTATATTAATATTTTTGCTGTCAAAATAGTTTATGAAAGGAGAAAGAGTATCCTGCCCCTTAGTTGTCCCAGGCAGAGGAATCAAGCTGCACAATTCTTCATAAACTTGATCTTTATCACACTACCGTGCAATTACTGCAAGCCGCGCAACATCATTTATATGGGTGCTTTCATCAACAGCGACGCTAAATGCAACAGCTTCTTGTAATTCAGAATTCTGTTTTGTTGTTACATTTTCTGCCTTTGCAGTTATTCTTCTTTCAATTCTTCACGCAGAAGCCGGTATTTCCCGAATTCAGGATAATGTTTTTTGTTTGTTAGGTAAATCGCTGAACAACTTTTCAGCACTTTTTATAAAAATTTCTTTTATATATTCCCACCTGTAAAGGGCTTGCCTTTGGCAGCTATGCAATGAGCAAATGTAAAGCTGCATTCTGTCGCTTTAGGCTTCGTTCCAGTTATTCCACAAAAAAAGTTACATGTTTCTTATAACCAGAAACAGCTCCCTTTATAGCTTCACATTTCTCATCGTTGTTATTAGATGAGGACTGATGTTTGGTTTGGAAATGTCTTTGTACACTTGACGTGTGGCATACGACGCTTTCGCGACATATCACACATACAGCACGATCCTTTTGTTGTATAAATCCATATTCATTAGTCTAAGAGTCTTGAAAACCGCGAACATCGAGTTTTTGTTTCTTATTCTCCATTTGATGAAATATGGATGAATTATAACAAAAATTAAACCAATAAAATACAAGTCTTCACAAAAAAAAAACAACTGAACTTTGTTACATAACATATAACAATATGAGAATTAGTATAAGCTATGTTACAAATTGTCACAACGTCAAATTAGTATTCTGTCATTACATTCGTATACCGATGCGCCGAACAGAACGCACTTGGAACGGACCCACTCAATTTACGAGGGGAGTCCGTGTGACTATACTTTTACTACTAGTGTACGTAAATGAAAATGCTGAATTTATTTCCAATGTAGAGTAGTGTAGAATGCCATTAAGAACTCCACCGCGTGCCAAGCCTGGCACGCGTGCCATAGGTTGCCGAAGCCTAATCTAACCTCTTTGTCATTGGGCGGCGATTCTTAGTTTTAGTGAAGGCTTTGGTTTTGACTGTGCCCAGAATCAAGACATGAAAGTGGCATATTAACTTTTTATACACAACCTCCCTATGGAAAATTAATGCATAAAGATCTATTTCAAAGTATAATTTGTTTATTCTTTTATTATAATTATGTTATTGGGGACATTGGGCGTCTTGCAAGGCGTTTTCTGTCGCGATACCTTTATAATGACAGTCAAAAATCAGGATGTACAGTAAAATGCAGGACGGTAACACTTGCGACCATAGGCGTAGCGTACTTAAAACTTCTTTTTTTTTTGGGGGGGGGGGCACGAACTGAATTCAGTTAGGGCCCTCCTCCGCGCATTGACTGCCTGGAGGGGTCCTTAAAATAGGAAATATTATGATTATTTTGAAATAGAATAACAATAGAATTGATATTTGAGTAGTTATCAAAAGTTATACAATGAGAAAAATAAATATAACATAAATAAAATGAGACAAAAATATAGTATCGAATTTTTGTTATGGATCATATTGTTAAAAATTATGTTAATAGGCCAGGCAACATAGGCCAAAAAAAGGGGGGGGTTGTAGGCTAATAATTCTCAGAAAGTTAAGGCTAATTAATTCTCAGAACGGTTTTAATCTCTTTATTTTCATGTAAAAAGAGTTTATTGAAGTTTGCACCAATTTTCTTCTTGTGCTCTATGAGGGGTATTCCAAAAACCTCGAAATTTACGGACTTTTTTTCAGTTTTTTCCTAATAATTCCTGAACGTTGCACTTCTAGGAAAACGTTACTATTTTATAAATTAAAGTACACAAAATTCTGCGTGGAATGAGCACCATATATTTGAAATTACGGGAAGTTGTTAGGAAGGTATGCAAGTTCAAAGAACGACAATTTTTTCTCATTTTTCAAAAAAAAAATTAAATTCGTGTTTTGGATCTTTAAACCTTATTTTCGCAATGTCAAATGTATTACATGAAATAAATAATATATTTGGACATCGTTTAGTATGAAATCTTGTGCCCGACCGCATATGCGAACACCGGTACAACAATTTTCAACAAAACGTCGTCTAATTTTTCATTCCTGCTTGAGAACCAAGAACCAGTTTTGGTGAATCAAGGAATTTGAAATTAAAAACGCACATTGTGATGCAAATATTTATGTAATTAAAACGTAAAAAATTGACTAAAAAGTACAAAAAACTTTGATGTAAGGTTTGATGTCTAGGTGATTGACAAATTAAAAATAATAAAAATACAAGGTTAATTGAATTTGCTGCGTTTGGAAGTAGAAGCTGACTGGAGCAATTAGTCCGATTGAAGGTCCACGTCATCCATAAGGTCTTCGAATTCGTCATCATTGTTAGGTAGCATATCCTCGCTGCCGTTCAATTTGGTTCGTCATCAATTTCATCTGGAGTATTGGTGCAGGACGCTCCTCTGCAATTATAGCATATTGGGGGACCGCAAAGTATTTCAGCACCCTTTCGAACATTTGCAGGCATTATTATTAATCAGTTCCTGCGGGGCTTGTTCGACTGTTGATGGTAATCCCATGCTGGTAACCTTCTATCTCCATTGAACTGGGTCCATCAAATGACCATTTCACAAATTAATTTGTAGAAAAGCCCTCATTGCGTGCAGTCAAGCAGCTTCTTCAGTTGAAGGAAGAGTAGCCAAGTTGAAAGTATTCTGTACTAAGGATTTGGTGAACAGTTTTATTTAGAGAAGAAGATTGAAGAAACAATCCGGCATACAAAGCAGCAATTACTTTTTTGCCGGCAGCACCGACTTCATCTGCAGTCGTATCACGGTTTATAAATATCCCCAAAGTCCTTTGTACCTCCGCATCTTTGTCGAGAGGCTTTCCCAACTTCATCTTCCCCTGTCTGAAAATGGTAGATGTTGAATCGCATCCGCTGAAAACGTGAAGAAATAATATATTTTCTTTAACTTTGTTTGACATTTTGAAGTGGTCGGGAATATAAGACGGTCTCGGACTTTCCTTTTCCAGGCTTCATAAAAAAAACAACCGATCGCTATTAGGAGCTAATGAAGTAATAATTACTAGAAGATCTGTCTTCTCCTACCACAATCACACATTCAGAGAGTGTAGCATTTTCTATAGCCATTCTGACAGTGGTTGTGTCGGCATCATCTGCAGCCTGTTCAACAGCGATGTTTTCATCAGCAAATTTTTGAATTAGCATTGAGTTGAGTCGGTTTTTTGTTCCCTTCATTTCAGAGAAATATATCTTTTGACATTGTCAGTAACATTGTTTCATCAAATTCAACGTTTGCTGCAATATACTTGTTCCTTCTAAAGCGTTCTGCAGATTTTGTTCTGTTCTCTGTAGGGACTTCTGGATAGCCATCAAATACTATCACTGATCGCGCGAGCCCCGAAGGATTTTTTTACTTACTCCACGTATTTATTGAGCTCTGAAGAGAACTTTTCTCTCAACTCCCACGGTACACGGTGAAATAGAAACCCGCCGTCAGTCACATAGAGAGCACTTCCGATTTTTGACGGGGTGTCAACTGGTTCAAACAAATCATAGTAAACAGATTTACGTTATTTTCTCGCCATTCCTTGTTCATCAAATAAAGATGATGGGCAAGGTGCCAGTTCATATGTAAAGTAATTTCTGAGTTCGGATTATGTTTTTTTATGAAATGCAATTCTCCTGAAAATGATGCATGGGTCTATTGACACTACTTCGTCATGCAACTTCACACTGCTGGTGAAGCCTCGCATTGGTAACACTTTTTTCTTCCTGGAGAACTTCACTTGACCAAAACTGCTTCCGATAATGCTTTCTAGACTGGAATTTCCGATTTGGTCTGACAGATGACAATTTACGTTTTCATCCCCCACAACTCCGGTAGACTGTGACATTACGTACTACTGAACTGGAAAGGGATTGTAGCAAAGAAACCAATCTACGAATTTCTTGCAGTCACTATTATCTCTAGTTATTCTGGATAACCTTGCATCTATATGTTGTTCAGTAGTGGAGAATGAAACACCATAAAAGCTCTCCGACTGCTCGGATACCTTCATAACTGTAAGCATATTCATAAGCCATTTAGCCAATGTGCTGTCCGTTATTCCTCTTCGGTGAGTCAAACCTCCAGTGCTTTTCATAGCTCTCATCAAGCTTTGTTCAATGGTCATATCAGACCACAGCCCTGAAAAAATAACTACCTGTGGTAGTTGGTTATATAAGATGTTAGCCTTCAGCACACAAAGTTTCCGAAGTTTGAGTCAATAGCTTGACAACAGGTTTGAACAATACACTGACAGCGAAGACAAATGGCGCGCAGAAGCTTCGGACACTAACCACAAGGTGTCTCTGTATGTCGGAAAAGCTGTTGGTTCTGTTGTTTACCTGCTGTATCATGGGCGCGGCGCAAGATCCGAAATACGAAAAAATTACTATGTGTCACAAAGTTACCCCTGCAGTCACCCCGTCTTACGGTACTTGAAAAATCAGTTGTTTTGTTTTGAGGCCAAGGGGAACAGCTGACGCTTGTACCCCTTGTGCACCAAACTTTTTATGCTTTCCACATTGACAGCTATTGCATCACCTACCTGTGTTTTCCAATTTAATAAGTTATTCTAACCTATTTTGCTCATTATACTGACAGTGTCTTCAAAGAAGTATTTTAGAAATTATTTTTGAAATTTATCAAAACTCTTCCGGCAACTGTAAAAAAAATAACTATGTTTAGTGACAATGCAGAGGGCCAAAACAAAAGTCGGTACACGGTCAAGTTCTGGTTGTTTATAACTTACCACACATATTGAACAGGTAGAGCATAATTCCCTTTTGTCTGGGCACTCTACAACGAATGCCACAAAAACTTCGGTGTCATTGAACGGGTCCCAAGATTATCAAGTAGAGGGATTTTTGTGCCCCAAGATTGGATGGAAATAGTCGCTAAATCGTCCAAGAGATTTTCAGTCGCAAGCATGGAAAAAGAGGAGTTCCTTCAGGGGCGTAACTAGGCATTAAGGGGCCCCGGGTCAAGGATGTAAATTGGGCCTCCTGAAATATTACGTCTTCATTTTTTACCCCATCTTCCAGCCTAGTTACGCCCCTGATTTCATCTCCTTAGACTCGTATTCTCCTAGTTGAGATAACGTAATGCAATAAAACTTAAACGGTGTTTAACTAAAAAACGAAAAAAAGTAATAATTTTGCAATATCAACACCAAATCATTTATTCATGAACTAACGAACTAAGTACAGGATTCTACAAAACTACATATATAACTGTTTCCAAAAATGATTTTAACAATTTGCAAAGAAGCATTTATAATTATTTAAATATTTGTGAGTTACTTTTAAATTAATTATTTACATTTACTCCCCTATCAGTAACGAACGTTGCGCTAAAAAGGTTGGAACCAAGTAATGGTGCTTATCATCAAAACAATAACAAACAATAAATAAATATAAAATATCAGTTTTTGAATCTCAACGGTGTCTTAATTCTACCAGTTCGAAATTGTCTTAAAGCTGATTTGATTTTGGGTTGAACCACAGTTGTTCTTGTTTGAATCTCAGCTGGCGTAGGTGTATTGTTCACATAATTTGGAGTTGTAGGTTTATTTTGTTCAGGAATTTGTTGTGGTAGAATATATGCTGGCTTCAATCTGTCTATTGATACATTTACTTCTTTATTCTTTATCCTGAGAGTAAAATATTTTGGTGAACAATTGATAACAGAATATGGACCTTCACATGGGGGTTCGAGTTGCCTCCGAACTCTGTCAATGCGAAGAAAAGCATGAGAGGTTGATCCTAAATCTTTATGTACAAATATTTTTAGGATACCTTTCTGTTGAGTTTCTTTTGGCCTGATTAATTCTATATACTTTTGTAATTTATTTATAAAAGTTCCAGGTGATGTATTTGTTTTTGCTTCAGATAATTCTCCAGGAAGTTTGATATTTTCTCCATAAACCATTTCTGCTATTGTATAGTTAGTATCGTTGTGAATTGCCGTTCGTAGGCCTAAAAGAACTGTTTGTAGCGTTTCACTCCAACTTATATTATTAGGGGCTTTTAAAGCAGCCTTCTGTGGAGCCGTTCTACCTTGCTATTGTACTGCGGGTGATAGGCTGTAGTATGTGAAAGCTTAAAGACGCAGATTCTTGACAGGGTTTGAAATAATTCGGATGAAAATTGAGTTCCTCGATCAGTAATTAGATGCAAGGATATTCCAAATCTTGCTATCTAATTGCCGTAGAAAGCTTTCGCTACGGTTTCTGGCGAGATGTTTTCTCGCTGAATAGCTTCCATCCAACTTCTGTATCTATCTATACATGCCAGACAGTAGGTGTTGCCATTTGATGGTGATAATGTACCAACAAGATCAATATGTACTTCTCGAAATATTTCTGATGGCTTTTGATATTCTCCTAATATTGATTTCGTATGACGAGATATTTTCGATTTTTGACATGGAACACAAGATTTCGGCCAATGTTGAACATCTTTCTTAATATTCGGCCAAATAAATGTTGAAGAAATTAATTTTATTGTTGATCTAATTCCAGGATGGGATAATCCGTGAAATTGATGAAATATTTTCGTACGATAACTCCTAGGTATATAAGGTCTAATATGCTGTGTTGAAGTATCACACCATAATTTTTTTCCAGATGGAAGGATGGATATCTAAAACTTATAGATTTTTGCAATGTCTCAAATTCATCATCTCACTCTTGTTCGTCCGCAATTTGGTTATAATTAATTAAGGCGATTTCTTCGATTCTGGACTAATGTATCTGCTACTATGTTATTTTTTCCTGTAATGTACTTAATATCCGTTGTAAATTCTGAAATATATTGAAGTTGTCTAATTTGCCTTGGAGATGCGCTATCGGGCTCTTATAAAAATGCATAGATTAAGGGTTTGTGCTCAGAATACTTTCTTCCTTCTAACAAATGTTTGAAATATTTAATGGAAAAATAAATTCCGAGAAGTTCACGATCATATGTGCTGTAATTTTGATGTGAGGTTGAGCTTCTTGGAATAAAATCCGATTGGTTTCAAACTACCATTTTCAAATTGTTGTAAAACTGAACCTACTGCCCAATCCGAAGCATCGTTGCACAACCAAAAAGGTAATTCTGGATTTGGGTGAGACAGAAAAGCAACATTTGCTAAATCTTTTTTTACATTTTTCAAACTGCTTGATGGCCTCATCCATCCAGTTATTTTTCAATTATCTCTTATCTTCATTTAAAATGTGGTTGAAATCTTTTAATTGGGGTATGAGGTAACGATCTGGTGTTGTTTGTGCATTCAAACGCCAATAATACGCGCTATATATGCAGTTACCACAGCGCCCTCACTTGCGCATACATGATGCGCAGCGCTACACAATCTGCATAGGCTTTGCTATCCCTAATTCAGTCGCACTTCAGATTATATATATATATATATATATATATATATATATATATATATATATATATGTGTGTGTGTGTGTGTGTGTGTGGGAGCGAGTTACTTTTAGCCGCTAGAGGGCCCTCTCACCACTTCCTGTTTGAAGACGAAATACGCCAGTTGGAAGTACGCTCTCGTGGAGGAGTGATCGCTTTGCTCGAGTAGGAGCTAAGAAACCTCATTTCATTATATTATATGTTTAAGTGTCTTGTGTCGTGAGAAAATAAACCCTGTGAATGTGTATGAAGGCGTCGTTCCTCAGTTCTAGCACACCCCACAGGAAATTTGGGGGCCCGAGACGGATGGACTAACGGCATCTTTGAAAACAGAAGTAAAGTGCCGGGTTGGACTAGAAGTGATACTTTGAAAGCAAAAGTAAGGTACAATTTTTATGAACATTATGAGCATGTTTAGTAATTTAAAAAAACAAGAATTGAGGGTAGTCGCGGAATAGCTTGGCCAGACGGTGCCGGCTGAAGCGAAAGTGGTAGAAATCAAAATTTTGATTGAAAGTTCTGACATTTTCAAAATCGACCCTGAATTTGTGCGCGGTACTATAAAATCGATCATGGAGGATGAAAAGGCTAAAACCGCTGCAGAGCAGTCACAAATTGAACTTGAAAAGATAAAATTGGCCCGACTCGAGAAGGAGATTGAGTTTCAAAAACTAAAACTACAGTCACCTGGTCCTAGTGAGATTTCAGATCATTCTGTGCTTAGAAAGTCTGAACCAGAATCGGATAATTTAGAGAATTTGATTAGAAGTGTCAAAACGTTAACAATAGCTGTCCCTCAGAAACCGGAAGCTCTGCATTTGTTTTTAAAATCACTTGAAAAAGCTTTTAGTATCAAAAACGTTCCCGTTAAGTTGAAATCGGAAGTACTAATTAACATATTAGGAGAAAAAGGTAACAATGTTCTAGCTTACGCTACCGAACAAGAAATTGCTGATTATGATAAATTAAAAGCATTAATTTTAAAAGAATTTCAGCCAGCGCCACGCGATTGTTTAAGTAATTTTAAAAATGCGGTGAGAAATCCTTTGGCCAAGTCTTTAGCCAAGGTCAATAATTCGCGAGTGGATAGCACAGTAAACAAAAGGTCTAGCTTTAACAAAAACTATTCTAAAAAAGCACAATATAATTTTAAGGAATCACTGAGTAACCCTGTCGAGATAATTTCCGAAAGAATCTGTTATGTTTGTGGTGATAGAGGGGAATCATTTCATTTCGCGCGAAATTGTCCTAAACGTTTCGAAAAAAGTGGAAATCCATATAATAAACGGAAAAATATAGCATCAGGACTCAAAAGTAAATCGGATAGCACGGCCCAGAACGAGCTAGAATATATTGATTTATTCGTGGATGGGAAAAAAGTGAAGTGTTTAAAAGATTCAGGAAGTGAGCTGATTATTTTGAGAAAATCTCTCTTTCCTGATAAACATTCTACTGGGGAATTGCAAATCCAAAGTTGTTTTGGTAACGTGATCAACGCTGACACGGCGAATTCTCAGTTTGCTTTATGCGAGAGTGACGAGCGGGTTGACCTTGAAGCGGTGATCTGTTCCGAACTTGTAGTGGACGGGATATTTCCACCTAAATGTTTACAATTACTCAATAACTCCTGTGTAGGCGACACTGTGGTTTCGGAAAGCAGCAATAATTCTTTGCCTGTCTCGAGAGGCTTTTTGTCTTTCATTTCAGCAGCTGTAGAGCACACTGATGTGGATTTAACACACGTTGTTGATAAGGAATTGCGTAATACTATTTCTGGTTTGATTAAAGAGTACACACCGCAGATAAAGGCCACGTGGCACAGATTTAAAAATGAATATCGTATTAAAAGATGACATACCTGTTCCTCAACGATCCGGGAGAATTCCTTTTGCAGAACAAAAAATTGTCGATAAACAGATAGATGAATGGTTAAGGGATGGGATTATTAAACCTTCCTGTTCGGACTATTTTTCGCCTATCGTTTTGTGTAAAAAACGGGATGGAACTTCGCGGTTATGCGTGGATTTCAGGAAGTTAAATAAGAAAGTAGTTAAAGATTCATTCCCAGTGGCTCAAGTGGAGGAAGTTTTAGATCATTTGGGTGAAGCAAAGGTCTTCTCTACATTAGACTTGAAAAACGGTTTTTTTCATGTTCCTGTGCAAGAACAATGCACGAAATATTTGGCTTTTATTACTCATGCTGGTCTTTACGAATTTTTGAAAGCTTCTTTTGGTTTGTCAACCTCCCCAAGTGTATTTCAGAGATTCATTTACAATGTGTTTAGGGAATTAATGCGGAATAACACTGTTGTTGTATATATGGATGACTTTATTGTACCGGCACGTACTGAAGAAGAGGGTTTAGAGAAGTTGAAACGCGCTTTAGGAGTAGCCAAGGAGTACGGTTTGGAAATTAATTTTAAAAAATGTCAGTTTTTAAAAAGAAAAATAGAATTTCTGGGGTATATTATTGAAGATGGTACAATTCGTCCCTCCCCTGATTAAACTATGGCAGTTCAAAATTTTCCAGAGCCCAAAACCTTAAAGCAAATTCAGAGCTTCTTGGGTCTGACGGGGTACTTCAGAAAATTTATTGCCAACTACTCTAAAATTGCCGAACTCCTGAGTGGCCTCCTTCGTAACGAGGTAGAATTCAAATTCGGACTTGAACAAAAGGAAGCATTTAACAGACTGAAGGAACTTTTGTCGACAAACCCTGTTCTTCACATTTTCAAACAAGGAGCCCCACTAGAGTTGCATACGGACGCAAGCAGCCATGGCTTCGGCGCCGTGTTGCTCCAAAACTCTGGTGATGGATAATTACACCCCATACATTTCATGAGTAAAAAAACGACCCCCCAACAGGAAAAGCTATGCAGTTATGAACTTGAAGTTTTACCTATAGTAGAAGCTCTAAAAAATTCAGGAACTATCTTCTGGGGTCCAAAATCAAAATTATTACGGACTGTGATGCTTTTCAGAAGACTATGTTAAAAAAAGACCTAACTCCCAAGGTGGCAAGATGGGCTTTACTTCTTGAAGAGTTTGAATACGAAGTCGTTCACAGATCTGGACAGCAAATGAAGCACGTTGACGCGCTGAGTAGAAACGTGGTCATGATGATTGCTCGTTCTCAGGGAGAAGTTACCGCTAAAATTGCAGCTGCGCAAAATAGTGATGAGCGCCTCCAGTTGTTAAAATCCTTAGTCGAGCAAGGACTCAAGGAAGACTACGCGGTAAAAAACGGTGTACTATACAAGTACGAGAATGGCCGTGAACTACTTGTGATCCCCGAAGCGTTGGAGCTAGAAATCATCCGTGGTATCCATAGCAAGGGATATTTCGCAGTGTCTAAAACGGAAGATCTGCTGAAGATGGACTTTTATATTCCTAGTCACAGAAAAACGTATAATAGAAAAAGAAAAAAGGCGCAGGTGTACAACGTTAATGACCTGGTGGCCATACAACGCACGCAGTTTGCAAGCGGTCTAAAGCTAAGACCAAAGTTCTTTGGACCATACCGAGTAACAGTAAAAAAGGGCAACGATCGGTACGAAGTGGAAAAAGTAGGACAACATGAAGGTCCCGGTTGCACTTCCACAGCAGCTGACCACATGAAGCCCTGGTAGGTTCCAGCTTAAAACTTTGCAGATTATGAACACTCCATTTCTTTCTTTTTCTTTCTGTCTTTGTATTGTTATTTTTCAGAGACTTTTAAGATCCATAGTTTGATGGTGACTGTCGTTTTCGAGGCCGAAAACGGGAGTTAGGATGCCGAATGTGGGAGCGAGTTACTTTTAGCCGTAGAGGAACCTCCAACCACTTCCTGTTTGAAGACGAAATACGCCAGTTAAAAATACGCTCTCGCGGAGGAGAGATCGCTTTGCTCGAGTAGGAGCTAAGAAACCTCATTACATTATATTATATGTTTAAGTGTCTTGTGTCGTGAGAAAATAAACCCTGTGAGTGTGTATGAAGGCGTCGTTCCTCAGTTCCAGCACACCCCACATATATAGTAACCCGTCTTTTCCCCACATCGCCTTTCAGTCATTTATTCGCCTGTGTGAAGTCTAGCTGCTGATGAAGCGTTGCCATTACTCCAAATGATAAACTTTGGACTTGAATTTGAGCGCGCTATGACTTTTGGCAGACAGAACGCCGGAAGTGGACACAAGTGAAAGACGAACTAAAATGGTTACGTGTATAATGTTAAAACGACGGCATACTGTTTAAAGAAACTACTCTTAAGACGTGTTCAATCGAGACGCAATAGTACATTCATTTCCCGTGTAAATAAAATATATGTAACCTGTGTCATCCCTGTCTATCCAAGAATTTTAATTAAACGTACTCTTTTGTATTCTCGTTTGACCAACTCCTGGCTTATGACGGCGCACAACGCACACACACACACACACACACACACACACACACACACACACACACACACACACATATATATATATACACTGCTGGCCACCCAAATTGCAACACCAAGAAAGACAAGAGATATCACAACATAATTTATTTTGTAGATAACATGTTGACCAAGTATCAAATAATTAAATTTATAGACTTCTGTGAAGTGTGGTTCCTGCCAAAATCAGTAGCCAGAGTAGCCGCCATTGTTGGAGATCACCGCTGCCACACGCTTCGGCATTGATTCAAAGAGACTTTGGGTGAGTTCTTGGGGTACAGCAGACCAAGCAGCTTCCACACGTTGCCAAAGTTGATCTGCTGTGGCAGCTGGGGATGGAATCTGGGTCAATCGTAGAGCAACCATGGACCACATGTTTTCTATCGGCGAAAGATCCGGAGAGCGAGGCGGCCAGGGAAGCAATTCAATCGTGACAAAGAACCGTTGGACAATGCGTGCCACGTGTGGTCGCGCATTATCCTGTTGAAATATGGCTGTGGGCAAGCCCTGTAGGTAAGGAAGGACAACTGGCTCCAACACCTCGGAGATGTAGCGCTGGTTGTTTAAAGTACCGGCAATGCGTACTAGAGGTGTGCGAGAGTGATATCCAATACCGCCCCATACCATAATACCCGGTGCAGGACCAGTGTGGCGGTGCATAACGCAGCTGTTCAGCATCCTCTCTTCACGGTGTCTCCAGACTCGAATGCGTGACCATCGTGGTGTTGCAGACAGAAGCGTGACTCGTCAGAAAAGAGAATTTCATTCCATTCTGCCGTCCACATCCTTCTGTCATCGCACCATTGGCGGCGGAGATGTCTGTGGTTCTGCGTCAAGGGTAGACAAAGCAATGGACGTCTTGCGGACAGACCACTCTGCTGTAAACGGCGTCGAATGGTACGCGCAGACACTGGATGATGCGTTACAGATTGCATGTGCTGTGCTATCGTTCGTGATGTGACTGAGCGATCCGTCACTGCCATGCGCACAATTTGCCTGTCATCACGTGAAGTGGTGCGCTGAGGTGGATGCGATCGAACACGCCGGTCCGTCGTACCCTCCTGCATCCCACGATCAGATATCCGCATTACAGTTGTTTGGTTTCGTCCAACACGACTACCGATTTCCCTGAAAGATAATCCACAATCTCGGTAGGCCACTATCCTTCCTCTGTCGAACTCGGATACTTGATCAAAAGATGATCGCTGTTTTCGACGAGGTATAATTGATCGTTTCTTTGAAAAAAACCACAATAAAAACACAATTGCCGAACTTGAAATCGTCGAAATCTCCAAGCCTTAAATAGCGCTTTGAAGTGGCGCCACAGGAGCGCGTGATGTGCGTCTGCGCTGAAATTCTAATCATTTGCATATCTCACCTCCGCTAATGCATGTTGTAAATTTCATGTTATTTGCATGTTTTCTTCAGGGTGTTGCATTTACAGTGGGCAGCAGTGTATATATATATATATATATATATATATATATATATATATATATATATATATATATATATATATGTATATATATTAATTAGAAGTCAGCAAAATGGTAGTATCTTTTTCGGATCAGTGAGTTCTAAGGTAAACAGCTGGTGATTTCTTTCTCTCCGTGCATAGATAAAGTAGAAAATTATTTCGGAAGAAAATATTCAACTATTCTAAGAAAAAATATAAGATTCTTGACAACGTGGAATCCAAAATGATTATTACCGCATTTAAAAAAAATTTTTTTTTGCTTTTAAATCTGTTTAAACAATTCACAGCGATTAAATTATATACGCATCTGAATAAGTTTATAAGTTATGAATTAATTTTACACTTTTATCCAATGAGATTATGATAATTAAAATTTAAGCAAAGAAAAAAAAAGGTACTCAAAATAGTTACTGGGAGCATAGTTTCAGAAAATTCAATTAAAAAATGCACAATTCAATGATCATGAATCTACTACTAGTATATTTTTTAAGTTACTCAGAACGAAGAGCGTGAAATACAATGTAGCAATTAGTGTTGTTTGATTTTTTTTTTCATTTTGAAATGTGTCTAGAATTTGTAACTGTATTTGTTCCTTGTGTAAGAGGATGTCGATTGTGCATAACCATGCTTTGTCCGTACAGATTACTTGCATACAGTTTCACAAGATCGTGATATACAGCTGCTGAAACAAATTGGAGGTAGAAACATAGACCATATACGTGAAAACCAGTTTTGTTATGATTGCATATGGAATTTGTTTTTGTTTTTGTCTAGTGCGGTTATTCACCGCGATTGACTGGCTACTTTATTATGGGAGCACCCTATAGGTGAGTCAGTGTTACTCCCGATGAGGGGGACGACATGGAAATGACCAATCCTTATGTAGCAATTAGTGTTGTTTGACTTTTTTTTTCATTTTGAAATGTGTCTAGAGTTTTTGTAACTGTATTTGTTCCTTGTGTAAGAGGATGTCGATTGTGCATAACCCTGCTTTGTCCATACAGATTACTTGCATACAGTTTCACAAGATCGTGATATACAGCTGCTGAAACAAATTGGAGGTAGAAACATAGACCATATACATGAAAACAGCTTTTGTTATGATTGCATATGGAATTTGTTTTTGTTTTTGTCTAGTGCGGTTATTCACCGCGATTGACTGGCTACTTTATTATGGGAGCACCCTATAGGTGAGTCAGCATTACTCCCGATGAGGGGGACGACATGAAAACGACCAATCCTTATGTAGCAATTAGTGTTGTTTGACTTTTTTTTTCATTTTGAAATGTGTCTAGAGTTTGTAACTGTATTTGTTCCTTGTGTAAGAGGATGTCGATTGTGCATAACCATGCTTTGTCCGTACAGATTACTTGCATACAGTTTCACAAGATCGTGATATACAGCTGCTGAAACAAATTGGAGGTAGAAACATAGACCATATACGTGAAAACCAGTTTTGTTATGATTGCATATGGAATTTGTTTTTGTTTTTGTCTAGTGCGGTTATTCACCGCGATTGACTGGCTACTTTATTATGGGAGCACCCTATAGGTGAGTCAGTGTTACTCCCGATGAGGGGGACGACATGGAAATGACCAATCCTTATGTAGCAATTAGTGTTGTTTGACTTTTTTTTTCATTTTGAAATGTGTCTAGAGTTTTTGTAACTGTATTTGTTCCTTGTGTAAGAGGATGTCGATTGTGCATAACCCTGCTTTGTCCATACAGATTACTTGCATACAGTTTCACAAGATCGTGATATACAGCTGCTGAAACAAATTGGAGGTAGAAACATAGACCATATACATGAAAACAGCTTTTGTTATGATTGCATATGGAATTTGTTTTTGTTTTTGTCTAGTGCGGTTATTCACCGCGATTGACTGGCTACTTTATTATGGGAGCACCCTATAGGTGAGTCAGCATTACTCCCGATGAGGGGGACGACATGAAAACGACCAATCCTTATGTAGCAATTAGTGTTGTTTGACTTTTTTTTTCATTTTGAAATGTGTCTAGAGTTTGTAACTGTATTTGTTCCTTGTGTAAGAGGATGTCGATTGTGCATAACCATGCTTTGTCCGTAATGAATTGGGCCTTATGAAATGCTTTATTCGGGATTGGAACCCTGTGGGTGACATTTTTTTAACTTATAGATTAATAGATTAATTTTTAAAGTTATTGATTAATAACATTTCCCATTAGTCTACTCAGAGGTCATTTAGCAAATTTAAAGTATATTTATAGAATTAGTGATTTGTGCATTAAAATATAAACTATTGAACATGTAATTTCAGGGTTAAAAATTTGTTTTTATAATCTCAGCTTTATATTACATACATGTAGCTTATTTGTAATAGTTAGAGAAATTGAAGGTGTGAAAGGAGCTGTGTGAATATTCTGATAATTCTTACTTGTTGCTTGAATTCCAAAAGAATTTAATACATTTATTAGATCAAAAATTTCCCCCAAAATAGTTTTTTAACTAAGTTCCGAAGAGAAAACTAAAATGTGCAGTACCAATTTTAAGAGATCCGAAGCACAGATAGAATCAAACTAACCTCAACAATTTTAAAATTCTTTTGTATAAACTAGAGAAGATTGTAATAGAAGTGTATTTTGTGCGTCAGGAAGTCTACAAACTGACGAATTTAGTCTTATATGTCCTGCAAGTTTCAATATTCCCAAGTTCATGCGTAATATTTTATATGCAGAAACCTCAAATTATATTTTACTGACTCATCCGTAGTAACGTAGTGAAATACAGGTAATTCTGCAGCTAACATTACATTTACCTGATTCTTTTTTTAGACGCCCAATTCATTAAGGCAGCGACTGATTTGTAACGTAATGTAATTCTCATGGAGAACATTACAATGAAAGAATTTTCCTCATTTTGACATATTTCCTCACGAATGCTCATTTTCACTTGTAATGTCCAAGGGATTCGCAAAAAAAGGCAGTCGAGTGGAGCACAATTGCTGGACTTACAGGCACTAACTATCGAAGGCTTGAGTTACTTTACATTGCATTACAACGGTTTGTTACAAGGCAGTCGCCGCCTTTAGATCATGTAATATATTCTGAATCTGAAAAAAAATATCTTATACTAATTTATATCTTATAGTAGTACTGGACTCACTAAATCAGTGGCTTCATCAGAATCGCATTTTATACCGTGGGGCATACGTAAAAGATGCTTAATCTTGCGTGTTTGTGCAAAGTCAGTTGAGGAAGGGGAATGAAATCTTGGCAATACACACATAATAAAGCTACCCTATGACATGGAAGACTTGAGTGAGGCATTTCGTATGCAAACTGTACCTCATTTGCGTGATATACAGTGAAAAATCTAATTGACTCAACCCCACTCTAAATCGAAGAATCGAGTTATTAAACCCTTTTTCGAGTTGACCAATTGCTTGAGAAAAGAGATTAGGGGCAACAGGAAGTTATGACATCGTACAGATCTGATGGATGTATAGAACGTTCATTATCTGAGCTCTGCTTGAGAGTAATATTTGAAGTCGTCTTTCGAAATTTCGAATACTAGATTTTCTTTAGAGAGTTTTTTAATATGGCCTTAAAGTTTATAGTATAGTGTTTATTATACTGAAAGATTTATAGCAAGTTTTTCAAAAGCTTACTGTATACCCAATATAAATATGGAATGCAAAACATCTGATGCTGTATGCCAAACTTCTGATTGTGCTACATTGTTTTTCGTAATTGGGGTTCTAACAATTTTCAATAACTGGCGACTTCTAAAATTTCATTTCCACACTACATGTAAAAATATAATCTTTATTTCACGTTAAAAAATAATTACGTTTTAAATTACGAAAAAGAGAATATATTGTTTACCAAATAATTAATAATGTTATATTAATAAAGTTTACTAAATAAAAATAATTAAAAAAGCTGATCAGCTGTCTTACAGGCCGCTGTCGTCCTAAATATATATCTATATGTATATACTCGCGATCTTTAATGCGAGACCCCCCCTGACAGGATCTTTTAATTAAAAGGCGAATAACTTTAAAAGCATCTGTGGTTTGCGAGCCCGTGGACTGGGATACCTCAAACGATTCGGCTACGGCAGGAAAGCGTCGAATCCAAAAAATCGTTGAAATACATATTTGTAATGTATGACAGCTTTAACGCTCAAATGTCAAACAAATTCTAAGAACATAATCGTATTGCACTAAACGTCAAGACGCAATGATATTTTGATAAGCAAAGAAGCGTTACACTTACTTAACTATGGTTGTATTCCATTCATTTGGCTGAAAACGCATTCAAAATAATGCCAATATACAAAATCCCCAACAAGACAAATGGACTGCATTCAAGATATTTAGAGTTAAGAATCATAAATGTTTTCCCCACGTGTAATCAATAAACATCAATCAGTTTTAGCGCTAAAATTGCAATTTTCGACATCTAAAGCTAAAACAAAGAAAGCACCCACGCAAAATAGCTGTCAAATAAGTGTGTGTGTGTGTGTGGGGGGGGGTGTACATAGAATGATTGGTACGATGAAATATTTTATGGTAGCTTATATCGAAGTACGTTTACATCGAAATGAAAATGACACTATTAGCTTATCCAATTAGTTCAGTGATCCACCCAATATAAGAACTTACATCAATCTACCAAACGTAAATGGATTCGATAAACAAAAACTTTGAAATTTCCTATTAACTAGGGGTTTCAAATTATTTGAAATTCTGGAAGTCTACATAAAATGAGTTCTTCCTTTCCCCCGATAACAAAAAGGAAAATAAAAATTGGACATAACAAAATAGTTTTTAAAATGCTGATAAATTCAGATTAAAAAACATAGCCAGAAAAGTGTCTTACGGCTATGTTTTTCCAAAAAATTAAAATTTTAGTGTTGACTTTTAGTATCTCAATGTACACTGAAGTGCCACTGAATTAGGGATAGCAAAGCCTATGCAAATTGTGTAGCGCTGCGCATCATGTATGCGCAAGTGAGGGCGCTGTGGTAACTGCATATATAGCGCGTACTGTGTTCTGAATTAGTTGTTGTGAATTAGTTGTTGGAATTGCCAGTATGGGTAAACTGCCTGATTTAGACGCCTTCGATCGCGGACAAATCGTAGGTGCGCGAAGCATGGGCCATTCAATTTCCGAAATCGTCAGACAGCTAGGATTTTCAAGGTCGACAGTGTCAAGAGTATACCAAGAATACATGGATGGTGGAAAAAAAACTAGCGATCGGGCAAACTGCAAAGAACAATTAGCCTTGACAGTGCGAGGTGAGAGACGGCTCAGGCGTATTGTACGTAGCCAGTGAAGTCAAACATTAGCTCAAATTACCACCCAGTTTAATGACGGTGCCAGTCGTACAGTTAGTAAACGGACTGTGCAACGCTCGCTTCACCGTATGGGTTTCGGGAGCCGTCGACCTACGAGAGTACCATTGCTCTATACTCGCCATCGGGCTGCACGTCTTGCCTGGGCAAGAGAGCACAGAGACTGGAGTGTAGAGGACTGGAAACGAGTAGCATGGAGTGATGAGTCTCGATTCCGACTACTCAACGCCGACGGGAGGCTGAGAATATGGCGTCAGGCTCATGAAGCCATGGATCCTGCATGCCTGGCTGGAACTGTACAAGGGCATGGTGGCTCAATCATGGTCTGGGGTGTTTTTTCGTGGCACAGTTTGGGATCTTTGGTGCGTGTACCAACCTCCCTCAATGCAATTCGGTACGTAGAGTTGCTGGGTGATCACCTCCATCCGTTTATGCTGTTCTGTTATCCGCACGGTAATGGAGTTTTCCAGCAAGACAGCTGTACCTCTCACAAGTCCCGGTTGGCTACTGGCTGGTTGGATGAGCATTCCTCTGACTTCTCTGTCATGAATTGGCCATCTAGAAGCCCAGACTTAAATCCTATTGAGCTACTTTGGGATGCTTTGGAACAAGGCGTGAAAGGCCACCACACAGCACCAAAGAACCTTACTGAATTATGGACAGCTTTAGACAACATTTGGCAAGCCATTCCCGTGGAACGTTTCCAGAAACTTGTTTAATCTATGCCTCGTCTAGTGGCAGCCGTTATCAAGGCCAGAGGAGGCCCAACTCGTTACTAGGTAGGTATCCCTAATTCAGTGGCACTTCAGTGTATATATTATTAGTAAGTAATTTTACATAGCATGTTAAATTTATTGAATGTCCTCCATTGCGTTTGAAATGATGTGTAGAGCCACTAGAATTTTCTTATTTTCTATTAAAATAGTGACGAGCGATTCGTGTGTTACTAAAATGTGTAGCTTGAGCAATAGGAAAATCATCTCCCGTGACTGATTCATGTCGTCGATAGATTTCAATTTCTAGTACTGCCTTGGAGCAACCGAATATTTTTTAACGAGTTTCTTCGGAAGTCTGTTTACCGCTGTGGAAGCATGTAAACGAGATGTGCTAAACTCCAGATAACGAGTCATTAGTGCCCTTTACACGTACGCTCTTTCGTAAAACCACAATCCCGCGCGATTGAGTGCACGTGTGAAGGTGTCGGAGAGGAGGGAAAGCTGCTTTGGAACGTACTGCAAGTTTTCCCGCGCGCAATCCCGTACGCTCCAAGCACTCCAAGAGCGTACTTGTAAAGGGCGTTAATCTTCTTGCTGTAGACAGTGTAAAAGTATTTCACTGGGGATGATGGGATAGGATCAACCCGCTTAGAAGAAGACTTCTTTCTCAGAAACATTTGCAGATGGCCGTGTTCATACCGATTTTGGGTTTTTTTTTTTAAGCATCATTTTCTTCCTCTGAAAATCATAGCTTCATGTTTTTGAGACTATACGCAGCTGCATTTTCGCAAGTAGACCTTTAATGTGTTAAACAGTTAATATAAAACAGTATTTAAATACTTCAATAACATTTTACATCAAACTATAGAGAATTTTTTGAGACCTATAAAAGATTGTCACGAGGGAATTTATCGTTATATTTGTTTCATTCTAGAGAGGATTTATTGGATTTAAATAAAAAGATAGAACTTGATTACAAAAGAACCAGACATGAATTCAATGAAGATAAATTTAAACTAAATAGTGCTTGTGAATAAATTGAAGTTATATGCAGTGTTTTAAAAAGTAATAAAAATTACAACTTTTCGGACTCTTTCTACAGTTGAAAATTAAAATAATTCGATTTTAACTTTTTGAGATATTCGACAGGTGTTTTAATATCATTACGTGCAGGAAACTTGAAGAAAACGCAAAACAGGAACACACAGCTTCTTAAAAACAACGATAAAAAACTGTGTGTTTATTTTAAGTTGCGCAGTTTTAGGAAGCTCTGCGCTCCTGTTTTACTAATTTCCCTACTCTCTGAACAGAGCATTCGGCAAGGTATTCCTATTTATAAACATACATAGCTCAAACATTGATGAGCAATGTTTTCATATACCTATTTCGAAATAGCCTCAGATTTTTAACATTTAAGACTCGATATTGGAGTTGAAGAAAAACCAGCTCGAATATTCAAAGCTTTGGGTTCATTGTCGAAGCAAGCGACAAAAATTTCGAGCATTAACCTTCAAATTCCTTTCCAGTATGTGTGGAACATTAGGGTGGGCCGAATGAAACTATTTTTCGAGTTTCGATAGTGCCATTGGTGGCACTAAGTTGACACAAAACAACTCCTTGATTTGCCGCAAATGCCATGCTGATTTTGGAACTTTTAGAGCAAAAATTTTCGAGATATTAAATGAAATTTATTTTGGTTGTATTTACTTGTATAGTTAAGTTTACTTGTATAGTTTACTTGTATAGTTGTTTAGTGTGCCAATTGCCTAGATAACCGCTAATATGTGTTATTTAATTGCTATGTGTCTTCTAAATTAGAGGATATTTATAGCCTATTCGCGGGGCAAAAATTGTAAATTTTGATTGAATCTCCCGCTTGTTTCTCCCTTCTGTCTTATGTTCCTTGCTCTTCCATCTTTTGTTCTTTTCGATGCGTCGATGTGTCATATATTTCAGCGACGGACATCAGGGGAGGATGAAGCGGTTTTGCTGTTTATTCAAATTCCCTCCTTCAAATTGGTGGTGACGTCACATGACAAATCTGACGTCGCGGCATGAGGAAAAGCACTCAACTGTGATATGAACGAGTCCAAGGCAGCTTAGCCCCTTCCCGTTTCTTCACGCCTTGCTAGTGGCGGCAGTTTTCTTGGTTGCATTTTTAGCCAGTCAGCATAAGTTTTTATTATGTTATAATTTCTTTAACGAGTAGTTAAAATGTAACTTTTGTTTTTAATCTTGTAACAAACAAACAAGGTGGAGTGAGATTTTTTTTCTGGAATACGAATCAGGACCACTACAGAACGGTGACTACAAATCCAATGAAGATATAGGAGAGAAAGATGTTGTAGGAAGCAAAATTGAAAGCATATTCTGTGATGATAGGACAAGCGGCAAGACGAAGAGCGTGTTGTCAGATACTGGTTAAAAATATTTGGGGCTCCTGACACCTCGCTCCGGTCATGGCGGAGAACTAGAGAAATCATTATATAATTTTTTAAGCCAGAACAAAGTGGATATTTTTGAACTGATAGCAGTCGAATGTGGCGATACCCCTGTTAATACAAGAAAAAGTAACAGTGTCATTGCCTGTCTTGAAGAAAAATTAAGAAGAAAACTGCAACATTTGGTTTGTATTCTTCATACGAACGAGCTCCAACTCCCACATCTACTGTCCAAACTAGACGGAGGAACGACGGGACTTAAGACCTTTTCGGCCCAATTCGAGCTAGACTAATGGGGTGTGAAAATCTGCGTGTCGTTTCGTACGAGCCTATTCCAGTCGCAAGGACATCAGAAATGCAAAACACTGAAGATTTGAGCACCCATCAAAAGTATTTATTTGATATATGTCTAGCGGTTTCAACTTGACAGTGCTCTCGAGGACTTCAAAACAGAAAGCCAGGGCTAATTGTGTAATCCAGATGGATAGCAACTGCTTGCAGAATTTTACGCTTGTACGCTAGTACTTCGAATTCTGACGAAGCTCTGAAATATCTCTCGCAGTACGTGATACGAGTTTATGCTCCAGTATGGTTTGACATAAGGGATATGTCGTGTCTGCCGCGTCATCCCTTATTGTTTCGTCCCTGTACTTTCCTCTCAAGAAAGCAGGGGGGTAGGGCAATGACCCCGACTTGATAAGGGATTCGTGTGGTGTTCGGAGACGAGGTCCGGGGCAGAAGTCAGGGGGACGTCGGAGATACTGCTTGTGCCCATGCGAGAGAAGGCGTGTGGTTTTTTTGAGTCTGTGGTTGTTTGCTCGAGGGAGCGGGGCAGATCAGAGTGAAGTGCGTGGGTGTATTGAGACCCCGAAGACGCACTAGGCCTTTGTTAGGTAACAGTCGTTGGGAGATGACTGAAGTAGTTAATTGATTGTATAATACTGTAAAATAAGTTTATAGATAGTTGTGTTTGTGCTTGCGAAAGAAACTAAAACTTTGAATATTCACTGGTGTGGTACTGAACTTTGTCACGTGAAAATTTACTTGTGTACCATTGCAAACGTCTTGACATGAAACGAACCAAAGCGAACCCGTAGAAGTGAAGGGGACACTGTCGCAGCCGACAGCACCTGCATACATGGATTGGTGGATAAGTGAGTGAGTCGTCAGTGCAGGTGAGAAGCCTTTAAAATTTATATTTTTGGGATCAGTTAAATAATTCCAAATAAGATGTGGACCATCATAGGTCAAAGAAAAGAAGATTTGAGGGTAGTTGCAGAAGACTTGTATGCAGTAGTAACCCCAAATTTAAGTTTATTTGAAGTTAAACAATTAATTATAAACTCGGAGGAGTATAACAATGACTCAGAATTTGTGAAACAGTTGCTAATCACTACGGTAGAAGATAGGAAAACGAACGAAGATCGACAACATGAATTAGAGATAATAAGGGTCCAGAGTGCGAACAAAAATTCCAATGAACCGATAGCAGCAAAGGTGGAAGCTAAATATTTCCAACCAGAAATTCCAATCGAGCCTATAGAGTATGTGGATCATTTGATCAATGGATGCAAAATTAAACCAATAAGCGATAGTGCAACACAAATTGATATTTTGCATTTATCGTATGTGCCGAATTACGAAACGAACGTAATTCCTGCCTTTGGAGAGAGACGCGAAGCAAATGTCGGCCAAGCGCCAATTATGCCACATGTTCGCAGACAAGGGGACAGAATCTCGCAGCCCGTAGAGATAGTAGCCTCGAATAATAAGCTGAATGTGTCCTGTTTACTACCCCCAAGTACTGAGCAGTCGCTTGTGAATGCCGGCGAACACAGCTGGGTCGAAGATTGTGAAACAAGACCACCTCTTGCTAGGAACGGGTAGTGCCTTGCGAGGGAGAAAATAGCGACCCTCCACTCGGGGGTGAAAGAGGTCAACGAAATGCGGAGGGGGAGCCTCGCACTGTATGTTTTGAGATTGAGTCAAGAAATAAAGAGGGTGCTGATACTAAAATGCCCGGCCGAAACTAAAATGCCCGGCACGGAATCGCCGAAATTCAGAGAAGAGCAAGAAAATTACGGCTCTTTGGAAACCGTAAGAAAGACTTAAAAACCGAAGGTGAATATGCAGATGAAAGAAAATTTGGAGGAAATAGACCTGATTCGAGGAAAATTAGCAGGTCCAGAATCTACTATCAACGTTAAAAAGTGTGATTTTGCTGATGTAAATATGAAGTGTTCGAGACATCTGTTAGAACTGTGTGACTATTATAAGGATTGCATCAACTATTTCGAGTTAGTGCATCTCTTAACGGAGCTGACCAAGAAACGAGTGTCCGAGGACATTCCGCGGTCTAAGGGGCACGAAGCTACCTTCCAAAAACTTAAAGAGACAATGTGCAACGTTCCGAAACTTTGTGAGATCTTTATTGCTCATCGGCCAGGAGCGAAAGTGGCAAATGCAGATGTTGTGTCGTGTCTTCCAGTCGAGGACTAACTATCAGAAGTCACGAACTTTTACGATGGACTGAGTGTGGAACTTTTTAAATACTTTTCTTTATATGTAGTATTTTAACAATATTTTTTTTCTTTCTTAGTTGCAGTATCTTAACGAGTATCGATATTATGTAGTTTATGTGGTAAATCTGTTTTATGTGGTGTCCAGTATGGTAAGAAGCTCATTTCCTTTATTTCTAATTGATATTATTCTGCGTATCTTTAATTATTTCATGGTTAGGAAGATGTGCATTTTGATATTAGTATTTCACTTTATTTTACCTGTGTATCATTAGCTATTAATAGTTTTGGAAATGTAGCTCCAAATAGTGGTAATTATGATTATGTTTAGTGCTAGGAATATTTATTTTGTTTATTATTATTATTGGGATTTATGTCATTTGTAGTTATTGTTATTATTATGGTGAAATTTTGGTAAATACAATATTGTGTGTAAAGGCCGGCAGACAGGTAATTGTCAGATGTGTGTTTTCAGATTGTATCTGCAACCACCATCTTGGGGGGATGGTGTCGTGTCTGCCGCGTCATCCCTTATTGTTTTGTCCCTGTACTTTCCTCTCAAGAAAGCAGGGGGGTAGGGCAATGACCCCGGCTTGATAAGGGGTCATTCGTGTGGTGTTCGGAGACGAGGTCCGGGGCAGAAGTCAGGGGGACGTCGGAGATACTGCTTGTGCCCACGCGAGAGAAGGCGTGTGGTTTTTTTGAGTCTGCGGTTGTTTGCTCGAGGGAGCGGGGCAGATCAGAGTGAAGTGCGTGGGTGTATTGAGACCCCGAAGACGCACTAGGCCTTTGTTAGGTAACAGTCGTTGGGAGATGACTGAAGTAGTTAATTGATTGTATAATACTGTAAAATAAGTTTATAGATAGTTGTGTTTGTGCTTGCGAAAGAAAATAAAACTTTGAATATTCACTGGTGTGGTACTGAACTTTGTCACGTGAAAATTTACTTGTGTACCATTGCAAACGTCTTGACATGAAACGAACCAAAGCGAACCCGTAGAAGGGAAGGGGGTTCGACAGGATATTTTTTGAATTTTTTTTATTATTATTACTATTATTATTTATTTATATAATCTCCTGTTTCACCCCTTGTTTAATTTCTCCATTATCATTTAAGTTTGCCATGCCACATTGGTTACTCCTACTCGTTCTAGTTAATTAGTTGATTTTTCAACTAATTAATTTATTCTTTCTCCCTCAAACATTGTCAACACTATTTGTAAACTTGAGAACGGTTAATCTTATGTCATATACTAACCTTGATACTGATGATAAGGAGCTCTTGCTCCCTGGTGCCTCTATAGTGTTTTATGTCAATGTCATAAAGGAAGGGCCAGGTTCCGCAGACGGACCTAGACATCTGTGGCAGATTATTCAACTCTCAACTTTTCTCCTAACTCATTGGTTCAAACCGGTGGTTCCTAAAGTGGGCGATACCGCCCCCCCCAGGGGCGATGGAAGGATCCAAGGGGGCGGTAGTAGCCCCTGGTGACAATTGGGGGCGGTGAACGAAAATAGGTGGGTTTTGAAAGCATAAAGAAAGAAGACGAGACAATTCTAAAACATTCCGCAGAAACCGGACACAGTGTACAGGAAAGACCTAGGCGGGGAAACAATCATGTATTGTGATACTTGTTACGTATCCAGTGAATTGATTTTCCATTTTTGGTCTACTGAGAATCTTGGGAATTGAAATTCTTTCGATAGTCGCAAAGGAAAAATTCTGATCCAGAAACATAAATATCTCATCCAATTTGTCTTCTCAACATAGAATTGCCCTGGCAAGATACTGATCTCCCAAAACTGAGATGAGCCTGAATTGTGCCAACTCATCCGCCCTTGGCGACCGTAATCAATATCTGGTCCAAAATATTTGCGCACAAAACGTAAAACAGCCGATATCCGACGAAACCTTTCAATTTTCTTTAAATATTGCTCCTGGAAAGAAGGGTTTTAAATTATTTTTAAACCCTTGCTCAAATACCCAGCTTACGTTATTCTAAACACATTTCTTTCGATATCACGAATTAATAAATACTGGCTTTAAAGGGGAGAAAATATCGTCTAAGTTTTCTCTAAAAAATATCGTCTAAATTATCTCTATGGGCGGGGAGAGATAATTTTTGTCTCCAAAGCTAATATTGACGTCATACTTCGATTGCGTATTTCGTTCAGCATAATCGTCTTCACGGTAAAATAAGGGTCTGTTCACATAGGAGTCCGTTGCGTTGCGTGCGTTGCGTTAAGGAAAAGATGACGTTGAGACAAAAATAAACCAATCATAGGCGTTAAAAATTTCATTGCTAATCGTTTGGAGGCATATGATTGGTTTATTTCCGTCTCAACGTCATCCTTTCCTTAACGCAGCGCAACGGACTCCTATGTGAACAGGCCCTAATGCATGTATGTCAGATCCGGGAGTATAAGCCAATTCCAAATGTAATGTCCAGGGGTATTTCAAATTACTAAACGTTAATTTACCGACTAATATTTATTAAAGATTAGTAATGTCGGCACATCACATGAAACCACAGTATGACATAAAATATAAACACCGATATAGTTCTAGCAATCATAACAACAGTATGCAGCCCGCTATGTCTGCACACGCCGGCTTCCACTCGCCGAATGCCCAGATGTGTAGACGTTCACTCTGGTCGCTGCGTACAGCGCCCGCTGGTGGATTTTTCATCCTATATGTATGCGTGTAAAAAAATTTATCATTAATGTTCCCTACGAATTTTATCATGGGAAGTGACAATTCTTGTCTCCAAAGCTTGGAAACTGGCGTCAAATACTGACGGAGTACATTTTATAGTCCAAATCGTATTCATGCTAATCAATTAATTGTATATATGTAAAAAATTAACCGTATTATTTCTATGAAAGTGGACGTTAAAATGGGAGGCGACCTTGTCTTTAAAGCTTGGAAAGTGACGTCACACACCAATGGAGTACAATGGAGTACACCAATGGTACAGTCATAATCGTATTCACACTAATAAAAAGTATGTAGGTGAAACAAAAATCTCTTTTTTTTTCTATGAACATTAGCATTGGAAGCGACAGTTCTTGTCTCCAAAGCTGAAAATGACGTCACAATCCGATAGCAAATAATTTTTAGTCATAATCGTTTTCATGCAAAAAATTGTCAAGTACTGCATGGCATCAGTTATACGATAATCAAATAATTAGTTTGTTCTATAAAGATCATGCGGAGATAAAGATCATCCGGCATTTGTATGGGAATTCAATTTGTGTGGGATACTAGGAGGTAAAGTCCAAAAGATATTCCGTCCTTCCCAAATGTACGCTAAGAGGTAAAATAATGGTTGCTTTTTTAAATTCAGTAGTTCTAATATCATGAAGCATGTATGTATGTATGTATGTGTGTGTGCGTGTGTGCGTGCGTGCGCGCGCATGCATACGTACGTATGTGTGTACGTACATATGTACTAGTGGTTAGCCCGTCAAAAATGACGTGTTAATTTTAATTTTTATCAATTTACATCTGCAAAGTCGATATTATTTGTATACTTAAGAGCTTCTCTAATTTCTTTTAGCACTATGATCCAATTAAGATGCAATTTTTTTAATTAAAATAAAATCTGAACTCCACATAATAGCATCACTTTACTTAATTCTATTACTTGGATTGATTATGAAATATTAAATTCTGTCTGTTAACAGTCTACTGCACGTATTCGGTTTAGCGATTCCTGACTTTGTCTTGAAAGCCATCTACATTTCCGTTCATTGCCCTTTCGACGCTTTCTAGCAATGGGACTTTCGTCAACATTCATTTTAAATGTAATACATAGCGCCTTTTAACATCCTTTTACACCTTATTAACATCTACTATCAATACCAACATAATTTATAGAACAGCAAAAGATACCATCAGCTTTTTTTATATTAAAAATCGTTGCCTTTCTGCAAGAAAACGATAATCAAAATTGATGCGAGTTATAAAATAAAATTATTTAACACAAATATAAATAACAAAAAATGGTTATTTAGTGTACTACCAGCCAAGCCACTACAAGTTGTTTTATAATTTTAATTCATAAACGAACACGCGCCGAATATAAACCATTGAGGTATACGGTATTTTTTATTTAAAGATGTTACAAGTTGAAAATTATTTTTATATATTTTGATCAAGAGGAAAGTATAATATCTCTGTATAAAACAGTTCCGTAACTGACTGACTGATATATAACGCACAGACCAAACCGCTGGACCTAAAAGGCTGAAATTTTGCATGGTGATTCTTCTTATAGTGTAGGGGTGCACTAAGAGAGATTTTGAAAAATTCGTCTTGGAATTTTTAAAATTAAATTTTTAAACTGTTTTTGAAACATTTTTTAAAGTTTGCATTCAAAATGATAATCGGAGGGTGATAAAATTTATATCACGAGAAAGATCATAAAAATTCCTTTAAAACGAAATTTTTTTCTAATCTTTACCTCTATTTTCTGATTTTTGGTGAATTTTTAGAATTTAATTTATTAAATGCTGATCACGTGGTTTCTTTTCTTTTTGATACTTTAAATTAATTTATCGTCACATACATAAATAACAACGATGTAAATTGACAAAATAAATATTTTTTTTCTTTCTAATGCGGCAGACGATTGGACATTATCCAATTCTTCTACATTATTTTGTCTATAAAAATATCCGTTACGATTTTTTTATAATTTATTTTTTGCATTAATTGCATACATTGACCATTGTATTTAATTTGAATGTACTCCGTAGCGAAGTACGGGTTTTTAATATCACTACGCATGCGTCGAGGTTGCAACTTTCCGAAAATACTGAATTTGACATTATTGTAATATCTGGTTAAAATATGTATATTATATGGTTAAAATATAAATAAAGATATTAAAAAAATAATATAATGAAAAACTGTTTTACTGTGAAAAAGATTTTCTGATTCAATTTTTCTTAAATTAACGACGATGAATGAATCACGGTGAATGAATGATTCTCTAGTGTTTACATTTTCAAGTTCTGAGTATATAAAATTTATACTTCTTATTAATTTAAATGAAACACTATGATAACTCGAAAGGTGGCGGAAAAGAGATAATTCTCTAATTAAAATTTATAATTCTAAAATTAATAATTAATAATTCTCTAAATAAATAATCTAAAATTAATAATTAAAATTAATAATTCTCTAAATAAAATTATTTAACACCAATATAAATAACAAAAAATAGTTATTTAGTGTGCTACCAGCCAAGCCACGACAAGTTGTTTTATAATTTTAATTCATAAACGAACACGCGCCGAATATAAACCATTGAGGTATACGGTATTTTTTATTTAAAGATGTTACAAGTTGAGAAATATTTTTATATATTTTGATCAAGAGGAAAGTATAATATCTATATATAAAACAGTTAATATCACAACGAAACATCATAACATAAATATCACAACGAAAATGCGTTACAATGAAAGGATATTTTATGCTGAGAACAATTTTAAACGGTTGCGAGCTGTTTTGAAACTGTCGTAACCGTTTATTACAGCCACCTAAAAATCGAAATACAGTTGATTTGTGTCTATTTTACGTTGTTTCTAATAAATTATTTGGATTTAGATAGCAAATAATCCTTTTTAACTTTACTTTTAACTTGTTAAGCCTAACTCATAAAACAAAATGGATGCCATAGGCTGATATATTTATGAAACGGTCGCTCCGGAAGCGTTCCAGATAGATAGATCTGTGCTATTATTAGGATAGATGCACAATTTTCTATTTCGAACGATTAAGGGATAAAGTGATCGTCTAGCTGCTCGAAATTTAATCCGACTCTGCATGATGTGGTGTGAGTCTTTTATCAAGATGGACACCGAGATATTTAACAGTGTCTGACCAGGGGATATTAGGGATTACCTATTTTGATTTAATATTACGATAAGATGAGTTATTTTTATCAGTGAACATGACAGCTACGCATTTATCGGTGTTGAGTTTGATTTGTTGAGCCAGGTGGAGATGCGAGTTATGTGTTTGTTAAGAGTGGTAACGGCGTATTTAACATTTTTATTGGTACAGTAAATGGTGGTGTCGTCAGCGAAGATGGCTAGGTTAGAATTAATGGTAAATCGTTAATGTATAAGTTGAACAATTGAGTTGATAAAATCGCGCCTTGGGGAACTCCACTAAGAATGGGTTTTATATTATTAATTTTGACTTGGTTCTATTGCTAAGGTAAGAAATGATTAACCTGGTGATGTTATAGTTGATTATTTTATGAATTAAACCGGGGATGTAAACTTTATCGAATGCACGTTGAATGTCGAGGAAAAGGACAGTAGTAGAATTTTTGTTTGATTTGGCTTTGACTAGGTGTTCAGTTATTCTATATACTTGATGGGACCAAATTGATATGAGACGATGATATTATTTTCATTAAGGTGGTCATTAATTTCTTTAGCAATAAATTTTTCTGTTAATTTACTGAGGGTGTTGAGTAGGCTAATGGGGCGATAAGTCAGGTGGTTTTCCAGGTTTGTGGATGGGAACAATTATAGAAATTTTCCAACGCGGGGGAAAATGAGAAACCCGGTGCGTAACTTTCATTTTATACAGAGTTTGAAATGCCGTTTCTCCCTCCTGCGTCGTTCGATTGCACGTAAATGCTAATAACTTGCATATCCCAGCATCTTCTTCCTGTCATGCGAATTTAACGTTTGTATCATGCCTCCTTCATGGTACTGCAATTTTAAAGGCCATCAATGTATTTATGATAAAAAAAAATAGTGTCATAAAAGCTATTACTTTTAACAGTTACAATGTCAACAATTCCAGTATCTTCAAGCGAATGCGAGTGAAAGTTTTCAATCGACGAAACTATTTCAATCCACTTTATTGATTCCTAAAGTGACATGGCTTAATTTGAAAGACTTGTTTAATAGATTCAATGACTCAAATCAAAAACTCTAAGGCGATTTAAGAAAATTAAAAACTGGGATTTTCGCGTTTGTGGCAAAACTTGTATTAAAAAATATTTAGGAAGAGGGAGAATTCAACCAATTATTAGCAATAGAAAATTATGATGAAGGCATGCTTATCTATTGTCAACATTTGGAGGCTCTCCATTCTTAATTCAACCAACGGTTTGAACACATACTTAAAATGAACATACACGATAGAGTTTTCGACCCTTTTTCAGAATCAAACTCGGAAGAAGCTGTAAAATTACAAGAACTAATAAAAGTAACAACAAATGAAGAACACTGCTATCAACAGTTGTGGCTGTAAAAAGAGATACCGACACTTTACCCTGGATTATGGGCTGTGGCACAAACATTTTTAATAACGTTTTCTTCATCCTATTTAGTGGAACGTGGGTTCAGTGTGATCACAACTAAAAACAGAAACCGACTGCAAATTGCTAATCGCGGTGATTTTAGCATGTTGTTAACTAATACTGATCCGAATATAAATAAATGGATTTCTGTGCACCAAGTTCATCCTTATCATTAGTTTTACTGTTATTTGTAATATTTACAAAACTATTATTATCCTTCGTTATCTTAATTTCCCGTGTGTAATGCGAATGTAACTATAGTTGATTTTAATAAATAAGTTTTTAATTTTAAGCTTGAAGTTGTCTTATTTACAACAACATATTTCTTTACTATGTTCTAGAATATAGGTAGAAAAATATATACATAAAAAGGACGAAAACTGCCATTGTATGTGTGTTTACTCGCACATGAAGGTAAATTTCCAGGGGGGCGGTGAGTCATTTTTTCTCTGAAAAGGGGGCGGTCGACGAAATAAGTTGGGGAATCCCTGGTTCAAACAAATGGATATTATGCTCATCCCGAGAAATTACTGGTAGCAATGGCAACTAGCCGATAGTCAAGATTGGAGAAGTTTAGCATGCAGAAGAATTAAAAAATGTCGCAATTCAAAGAAGAAAAATACCAACAAAGTGCGAGAGTTCCAGGTTCCAAAGCTGAACTTAAAGGCAACGGAGTACTATACCTGCATCGACTGGGTGTCCACTGAAATCACCAAAAGCCTTTCATGAGAAGAAACTCAAGACAACATAAAATCATGATCCATGTTAGAAGAATCATTAGTCTGCTTTCCATGTCACTCCCATGCCGTGGAAAGAACCGTTAAAATTGTGACAGAAGCTTCATCAGAGATACGTGGGAATGAAGGAAGAGATGCTTTCATCAGAACAAAGTTGTAATCACGAAAAAGGATGCCAAATTTAATTTCGAAGAACAACTTCGTAGCCTAAAAGGTTTACATTCTGAATATAACATTCAGTAGGTGGTACAGCTACATCCCCGTGATGAAATCTGGGATTTTCGCGTTGGTCCAGAAAGCAAAACAAACTAAAAGCTGTACATTTTCAAATCACATATAGTCTAAATAATATGTAATCAGAGCTTATTTAGGTATTTAGCACACTAAACATGACTCTACAAGTAAATACAACCAAAATAAATTCAATTTAATATCTTGAAAAAATTTGCTAAAAAAGTTCAAAAATCAGCATTTTAGCTAAATTTCAAGACATTTGCGGCAAATCAAGGAGTTGTCCTAAATAAATTTTTTTGTGTGTCAACTTAGTGCCACAAATGGCACCTTTTCCGCACCACCCATCATCGAAAATCGAAAAAAAAGCTTTTTTCGGCCCACCCTAATAAACATACATCTTAAATATCATCGGTTGTATAGAACTCAAAATATCCCGTCTATACAATTATAAGCATACACCTAATCTCTCAAACGCAACTGCGTAACATTACTGCCCTAGACGGTGCCCTGTTGCAGTTTTTTGAGAAAAGCTCAACCCAGTCTGTTTGATTTCTTTCCTAATAATTTGCTTCATTCAACTCATTCATGTTTAGTGAGGACATTTTGAATATCTGAGGATCAGTACTCTATAGTTTTCGACTTCCAATACAAACTTCCGGGTACTAATTAATAGGCCCTGATTTCCATCTGGACCCACGAGGTTTGGCTAATGATCCCCCAAATCGTTCTTAAAGTATCATAAAATTATCTTCAAACTTACATATTTATTTTTTATTTTATGTCACAACAGCTTATGAAATAATTTCAAAGCTTGACTTTAAAGATGATACCGATTAGTTTTGTATGGTTTTGTAATGTAAACTGTTTGTATACTTTTGTAAGGTACAAAAAAAAGTAGCAAAAAAGAGTACACAAAAGAGTAAAAAAAAAAAAATCTTGCTGAATATTTCTTAATTTTAATATTTTGTACAGAATTCTATGCCATTTTTATGAATACTGGTTTAATGAAATAATTGGTTAGCCACCCGCGTGATCAGACCTCGAAATTCTGTCTGAAAGTCCCAAAACAATGAATGTACGACCTACATAAATTTAGAGTAACGAATTTGTAGAGTATTCTCCTTTAAACCGGTCAGGGATACTTGAAGCTTATAAGCGAAGTTATGAAAACACAATTTTCAATTAATAATCATCATGCATTATTGCTGATAATGTATATTTAATCTCAATGAGGTTAATATGAAGAACATGATACGGTCATGATACGGTCGCCAAGCTGTGGCGATTATGGCGCCAATGTTGTTTTGTTGTTATTGCTGCAAATTTCTGACGCGTTAATCCTGTGATTATTTTGTGACGCATTTATCACAAGATTTTGTCAGGTGATTTATCCTGAAAATTAGAAGAAACTTGCTACGTGGAACAATTTTAAATGCTGTACTTCAAGTAAAATGTATTGTTGTGTCTTCCAGAGAGTAACTTGTAGCAAAATGAGTGACACTAATTTGAGTTTGTTGTTTAAGATGGATTGTATGGGAAACAGGTATGTGATAGATTTTTGTATGGAGAATGGCTATCTGAGCAAAGCGAAGATGCCATTTAAACTCACGAATTTATGTAGCCATTGGTAGGTTCTTTTGCTGATTGTCCCAGCCAGCATATTCTTGGCGTAGCCGGCGGTTGACGGATCCCTGTGAACAGGCCCAGATTTCCGCATGGGCAAGTGGGGCACTTGCCCAGGGCCCCCAAATTTATGGGGCCCCCTAATTTAGTATTAAGTTGTACATATTTTTGAAAATTTGGTTTTAGGTTAATTCAGTAAAGGTGGGCAGTTGCGGATACAGAAAAAAAATCCTGGGTGGGGCACAGTGCACCCACTATATTAATTTCAAAAGAAAATTTCCTGAATTTATTAATTAACATTAAAAGTAAATTAATTAACACATTATTATTATTATTATTATTTTTCAAATGTTTGACTTGTTGGTCGAAAATTTTTTGAATTTCCGGTCTGAATTTATGGGGGGGGGGCCTTGGTGAGTGTCCCACATGTTCATGTGGAAATCTACTCCTGGAGGGGGGGGGGCACATGGCCTCCCTCTGGATCTGTCCTTGGAGGGGGCCCCCAAAGTCTGCTTTGCCCAGGGCCCCATTGGGTCAAAGTCGGGCCCTGCCTGTGAACTAACAGTGGATGCCATTTGCGCCTACGATTTTCATACAGCCAGCGGTAGGTTTGTTTTACCAACTTATTGCGATGATTACGCTTTGAAATGGTTATTGCGTAGCTCCACGTTTGCATTTGATCTTGCGAGACGAGCTTGTGATAATTCAGTTTTCCGCATTCGAAAAGGAAGAATCGTGAGGGAAAAGACGAGCCGTGAAGGAAAAATAAACAGTGCTCTTTGTAGAAAACCCTGAAACGCGTCAAGTCGTTGGCGAAAAAAATGGCTTGGCGAGAAACCGTATCATGTTCTTCCTATTTACAGTGGCGTAGCGAGGGGGGTCTATCATGTCCCGTGCGCCTCTCGCAGAGGGGCGCCAAATGGTCCTCAAGACAAACAAGATTCTGTATATTATATTACTATATGTTAGAGCCAAAAAGGTATTGTGCTCCGGGCGCCAGTTATGCGCGCTAGGAAACTGCCTATTTACCCCTAATGTAAAGCTAAATATCAATTTCAACTACTTTTTGACATACGATAAAGCTTTAATATATAGAAAAGTTGAATGGGGAGCCCCATTGTGAAAGATGTTCCAATCGCTGGTATCGATCGTTTGTCACTAAAAAATTCTTCTGTGTATACTTGTGATTGGTCTCACATGAGTGTCGGAATTTGAGCATAAGAAACAACAGCAACAAAGATAAATGGCTTTGTGCGTGAAAAACGAAATGATTGGCCCCTAAGATAAATAGTGCTTAAGGCGTAGATATTCTTAATCAGGCCCTGTTAATTAAGAAATTTTTTGACGAGCCATTGTTCGACATGATTGTTAAACTTTCGCTTCTTTTGACTTCGTTTTTGTAACAGAGTATTGCGTCTTGCAAATTTCAGCCATGTTTTTGTTCTCATATCTGTTTGCTGAAATATCTGTTTTCTGAAATTTGCCTAGTATTAGATTCGCGAATCAATTCGAAATCAAAACATTCTCTTATTTCTTCAAGTACATACTGCTAGATGGTTTATATCTGTAGGTCGTCAATGAGTCTTTTTGGATTGATAACAAATGCAGATAATAATGACGAACTCAATATTTCTATTCTACCACATTTTTACTCATTTTTAGCAAAGCACACTTTAAACATCTACTTATCAATACAATAACATTACTCCACACTATATTGCCGTAAATACCAAACCAAAACTCTTTTTTTAATACCGTTGCCACTCAACGAGAGAATTTACATATTGCCACTCAGCAAGCAACCATAACTAATAATGGTGCATATAATATTCCACAAGATTAATTCTAAACACAAGTATAATAAAAAAAAGTTATTGAAATATTTTTAGCGTGCTACCTGCCAAGCCACTACATATCCAAGTGTACGAGTTTTACTCATCTATTAGTTTGTTTTAAAAATATTTCGAGGACTTTTAAGTAGAGATCACTTGTTCACATATATACATACTAGCTGAAAACCCGCACTTCGCTACGGAGTATATTCAAATTAAATACAACAGTTAATGTATGCAATTAATGCCAAAAAATATATATATATTTATAATAAATACGACGATCAATGTATACAATTGATGTAAAAAAAACCCAAAAAAACATATTTATAAAAAAATCGTAAGGGATATTTTTATAGACAAAATAATGTAGAAGAAAATAGTCAAATTAAATATAATAGGACATAAAGAATATAGTACAGTTAATATAGTACAGTTTGAGGAACATAATATCTTTTATTGTATTTTAATATTTTTTTTGGATAATGTCCAATCGTCAGCCGCATTAGCAAGAAAAAAAAAATATTTTTTTGTCTATATAGTTGTTATGCACGTGACGATAAATTTATTTAAAGTACCAGAAAAAGAAATCACGTGATCAACATTTAATAAATTAAATTCTATAAATTAATTTTTAAAAATTCACCAAAAATCAGAAAATGGAGTTAAAGATTCGAAAAAGATCTCATTTTAAAGGAATTTTTATGATCTTTCCACTGATATAAATTTTATAACCCTCAAATTATAATTTTAAACGCAAACTTAAAAAAAGTTACTAAAACAGCTTAAAAATTTAATTTAAAAAAATCTAAGAAATTTTTTCAAAAATCTTTCTTAGTGCACCCCTATACTATAAGAAGAATCGCCATGTATAATTTCAGCCCTTTAGGTCCAGTGGTTTGGTCTGTGCGTTGTATGACAGTGAGTCAGTCAGTCAGTGAGTCAGTCAGTTACGGAACTGTTTTATATATATAGATAATACACTGAAGTGCCACTGAATTAGGGATACCTACCTAGTAACGAGTTGGGCCTCCTCTGGCCTTGATAACGGCTGCCACTAGACGAGGCATAGATTAAACAAGTTTCTGGAAACGTTCCACGGGAATGGCTTGCCAAATATTGGCTAAAGCTGTCCATAATTCAGTAAGGTTCTTTGGTGCTGTGTGATGGCCTTTCACGCCTTGTTCCAAAACATCCCAAAGATGCTCAATAGGATTTAAGTCTGGGCTTCTAGGTGGCCAATTCATGACAGAGAAGTCAGAGGAATGCTCATCCAACCAGCCAGTAGCCAACCGGGATTTGTGAGAGGTACAGTTGTCTTGCTGGAAAACTCCATTACCGTGCGGATAACAGAACAGCATAAACGGATGGAGGTGATCACCCAGCAACGTTACGAACCGAATTGCATTGAGGGAGGTTGGTACACGCACCAAAGATCCCAAACTGTGCCACGAAAAAACACCCCAGACCATGATTGAGCCACCATGCCCTTGTACAGTTCCAGCCAGGCATGCAGGATCCATGGCTTCATGAGTCTGATGCCATATTCTCAGCTTCCCGTCGGCGTTAAGTAGTCGGAATCGAGACTCATCACTCCATGCTACTCGTTTCCAGTCCTCTACACTCCAGTCTCTGTGCTCTCTTGCCCAGGCAATACGTGCAGCCCGATGGCGTTTATAGAGCAATGGTACTCTCGTAGGTCGACGGCTCCCGAAACCCATACGGTGAAGCGAGCGTTGCACAGTCCGTTTACTGACTGTACGACTGGCACCGTCATTAAACTGGGTGGTAATTTGAGCTAATGTTTGGCTTCGCTGGCTACGTACAATACGCCTGAGCCGTCTGTCACCACGCACTGTCAAGGCTAATTGTCCATTGCAGTTTGCCCGATCGCTAGTTTTTTTCCACCATCCATGTATTCTTGGTATACTCTTGACACTGTCGACCTTGAAAATCCTAGCTGTCTGACGATTTCGGAAATTGAATGGCCCATGCGTCGCGCACCTACGATTTGTCCGCGATTGAAGGCGTCTAAATCAGGCAGTTTACCCATACTGGCAATTCCAACAACTAATTCAGAACAACCACAGTACGCGCTATATATGCAGTTACCACAGCGCCCTCACTTGCGCATACATGATACGCAGCGCTACACAATTTGCATAGGCTTTGCTATCCCTAATTCAGTGGCACTTCAGTGTAAATACGACGATCAATGTATACAATTGATGTAAAAAAACCAAAAAAACATTTATAAAAAAATCGTAAGGGATATTTTTATAGACAAAATAATGTAGAAGAAAATAGTCAAATTAAATATAATAGGACATACTAAAGAATATATATATTTTTTTAATGCGGAGGCACTTTGTCGAGAAGACATTCACCTATAATTCACCGCAGTTTTGCTGGCCATTTTATTATGGGGGTGGCATATAGGCAGACCAGCATGGCCCCCTATGAAGGGACGACACAAACGGAGGCATTTTAGTGGTGTTTCGCCAGGATTCGATCTGAGCACCCTCAGCACCGAAAACCAGCGCGCTGTACCATGAGGCCGCCACGGCCCATACTAAAGAATATAGTATAGTTAATATAGTAAAGTTTGAGGAACATAATATCTTTTATTCTATTTTAATATTATTTTGGATAATGTCCAATCGTCTGCCGCATTAGCAAAAAAAAAAAAAATATTTTTTTTGTCTATTCAGTTGCTATGCACGTGACGATAAATTTATTTAAAGTACCAGAAAAGGAAATCATGTGATTAGCATTTAATAAATTAAATTCTAAAAATTAAATCTTTAAAAACTCACCAAAATTCAGAAAATGGATTTAAAGATTCGAAAAAGATCTCATTTTAAAGGAATTTTTATGATCTTTCTCGTGATATAAATTTTATAACCCTCAATTTATTATTTTAAACGCAAACTTTAAAAAGTTACAAAAACAGCTTAAAAATCTAATTTTGAAAAATCTAAGAGGAGTTTTTCAAAAATCTTTATTAGTGCACCCCTACACTAAAAGAAGAATTGCTATGTAAAATTTCAGCCCTTTAGGTCCAGCGGTTTGGTCTGTGCGTTGTATGTCAGGAGTCAGTCAGTTACGGAACTGTTTTATATATATAGATGATCATATATCATTCATATAAGACGTAAAAGTTTAATTTGACAGGGATTTATCGAACTCCAGCTTAGGTTGTTTTAGTTCAACAATCTTAAGTTCATTCGTTCATTTCTGGTTATGTCGTCGACTCTTGTCTGTACTTACTAATAGGTTGAGATAGTACAGGGTGAACCAAAAGTCTTGCCCTGATTATAAATATTTATCGTACTCAAACTATTATAATTAGACCTATGTTTGTTTGGATATATTGTAAGTACAGTTATAAATTTTTTTATAAGACCATTTACCACAGTAAATTTTAACGTGTGCCCCCTTGGTAGCTCGGAGAATGTCGAAGCGGTATTCCAGTTCCCGCCAAGTGTTATTTAACATGTCGTCTGTTACAGTACACACAGTACATGTTTCGTCTAGGAAATCACGCACTAAAGATCCCTAGTGTGGGGGTGCGCCATCTTTCTGAAAAAGTTGCAATAAGTCTAAGTAAATGTTAGGGGTAACGCTTTTTGGGCTTTCTCTTGAATCGACGCCATTCCGGCCGAAAATGATGTCCTCCTTTCAAATATTCCCCTGAGTCCCTCTTGAAAGAGCACTCGCGTCACTTATTGCACAAAAAAACTACTAAAACAGACCTATCCAACGGTACAAAAGTTACATTATTATATTAAACGGCTATTTTGCATTGAATTTTTATAATCAGGGCAAGACTTTTGTTCACCCTATATGAACGCTGCGAAAAATGTTAAATTTGCAAAATTGAAAGGAGCTGGGAGAAATGAAGATAATTTTGCAAAGCAAAAGAGGGGTGTACAAAGATGTTCATGAATTTTGACACATGAAACACGTCCCTAATTGCTCATTTCTGAGAGGAGAAACAGATGGTTTCTCTTTTCAGTGGGCGCTCGGCTTCCAGGGGTTGGGACCCCTATCTGTAGCCGCCACGCGACTTCATTGTGCGGGCTCGTGGGAACATCGCCGGAGTTGGCGTGTTCCTAGTTGTAATTGATGAGGTCGGATCAATGCTATTATACACTATTTCACCTCTTTCAATGAGACCCCACGTGACTCGTGCATAGATCGGGGATTGAATAATGAACTGTGATCATTTCGAATCGATTTCACAGTGGTTATGGATATGAATGACTGTGGGAACTTGCTACCAGTCTGATTCGAGATGCGAATTTCGAGTTTTTTTCTTTTTCTTAGCCGCCTTGCATAAAAATATCGAAATAACAACATCTATATATTTAAGTTGCAAAGCCGACTTTTTTGGGCAGTCCGCGAGAGAAAACTAATGCATCAATTGACTTCATTTTGGTCTTAAACGAAAGATTGTAATCTGTAGATTTGTCAAATTTGATTTTTGTAACCGCAATTTCTATTAATTAGCGATAATTTACAATTAAAAAATTTATTTCTGCGCATGCTCAGTGGCATGTTTAAATCTGGCTTTAGAAATTCACTGTTTCTGAGCATGATCAGTGACATGTTTTAATGATAAACACATTTATTCCGAGGAATCTCTCTAGATCTCTCTCCGCCATTTTTATTTTTATGATAATTATGTTTGGGAAATATAAGATTGAATCTGATGGAAATTGTTTATTTCGCGCTGTTTAATTAAAGATAATTTACAATTAAAAAAATTGCTTTCTGCGCATGCTCAGTGACGTTTCTAAATCTGGCTTTAGATACTCACTAAGCACGAGGCCGCTTAAACACATTAATTTGTTTCTGGGCATTATTATGATTTTCAACATTTGGCAATGATGTGTTGAGTATAATTTGTGTATTAGTACATTTATTTACTATCTAGTTGTCATGTTTTGACGGGTACCAGCTAGTTTTTTATTGTTCTTTTAATAGAGCAAAATTGAAATATTCAGTAGATCCTATGGTAATGAAATATCTTTGTCTACACATTTAATTTCGGAGTCCAAAAAAGGTTCAGGAAAAGCCGAGGGAAGAGGATTGGTTATGAACATCCTTTGACTACTAAAGCAGCGCTTCTGAAACTTTTTCATTCATGCCCCTTTTTTATCATCCAGATTTAAAGATAAATATTCCCATACATAATTTATACATATGTAAAATAAAATATATGTCTTAGATCTTCGCGGGGAGGGCAACAAGAATTCAATTCATGTATCAGAATTCAATTTTCGCGACCCACAGTTTAAGAAACGCCGTACTAGAGTGTTTGTTAGACCAGGACCTACAGTTAAAGGCCGATTAGGAACGGCTGCAAATATCACTGTCCTCAATGGGACTCAAACTCATAGACTTTTGTATGGAATGACGGCGTCATCAGCCTAAAGAAAGTGATCGAAATAGGGCATCATCCTTGTTTGGCATTGTCTGAATCATAATAAATCAAACCCCATTCAGTTTCTCTGAAATAGTACACCAAAATATATTAGATCCGATTATTTGAAATTAACACTGAGAGAAAAAGTGTAGGCATTAATTTTCAATCTTTATTTTTTATTATATGCACAGGCGAATTTCAAAGTCCAACCAACGCAACCAACAATTTCAAAGTGACCCATTGTTGGTCAACGCAACCAACAATTTAATACCGCATGATGACGACAAAATGTATGTATGATTCACACGAATGTGCGTAAGGGCAACAGTATTAAATTATGCGTGTCAAGGTCAACACGGAGTTATTAGCGATATACAGGGTGATTTTTATTAAACTGACACTACTCTGTGCCATCAGTAGCGTGATCTATCAGCCGGAATTCCTCCAAAATTGGTAGAGGGACTAAGGACGACATGGGAAAGAGTTTCCGTAAAGAAAAAGTTAGTTCCAAAAGTCGTCGATAGGGGAAGATATGGCGCTGTTATTTGTCGACGCACCTGAGAATTTGCATAATATACAAGCAAAACATCGAAATGCAAATTCATGACTACATAGTCGACAGCAGTGCCAGTATTTTGGGTTATAAAGATCCATTGCTTTAGAGAAGGAATGGTCATCAGTCGCTTTTTTCCAGTTGCATGGCCACCTCGCACCTAACCCAAGTGACTTCTTTCTGTGGGGTTATTTCAAGTCTAATAAGGCGTCCACATTCATCTGCACTGCACAGTATTCTGCGGGGGGAACCAGTGATTTATGGGCAGAGATGTCTGCAACGATCCTACGATCGGGTGGTTTTGCAAAGAGCATCAAAGGCGGGGCGGGGGGTCACGCTCCTGTAGCGTGACTAATCGACCCCAAAGTGGTGTCAAGCGGGGGGGGGGGGGCTTCTCTGCATGAATGTGGCAGCGCTATGAGGTGGAGTCTTGAACTTGGCGGCCCTGAAGGACGGATGTTACGCTCGGCCGTTGAGAACTTAGTGTTCAGGTCATCCACCAGGACGGTAGTCACGTTGAAGGAGGTAGAAGTGAAATTTCTTTGTTATTCATTTGTCTGCTTATTAAAACTTTTTCGGTATTCACCCCTTATCTTTATAGCCCGAAATACTGGCGCTGCTGTTGACTACGTAGTCGTGAATTTGCATTTTCACGTTTTACTCGAGTTCTGTGCAATTTTTTTTTAATCTTTTGTCTCTCACGCGGAGAAAATAGTCTAGTAAAGATTTAATAGACTGTTTTACAAGGCAGCATACATTTCCAACATATTCTTCCGTTCATATCCGTTGCCTTTCTATATTCAATTTCAATGATTTAACTATCGATGTGTTTGGATCCATTATAACAACTTGACAGAGAGTTTACCCATCGACGGTTCTCCTAGAATGATGGTCAAGTAATCCAACTGTGTCACTATCAATCCCAGCGACAGACCATCTATCGCTACAAAAAATTATGGATTCGGGAGACTTACAATTAATTGGGAGAGAGTACGCGGTAAGTTTCTAAAGATTTCAGCAAGTGGCTCTTGAAAAGTCCATAAAAGGCCTATTTTCTTTGTGGCCATGTTAAATCTTCTGCCGTATTCAAATATCCATATCTGAAGACTCAACTCCCGTTGGGTTTGAAATAGTACAGAAGAGCAGGAACTGCTCTACCGGTTTTCTAAAAACTCTCAATATATTTTTCTGCTTTAAAATGATACTATGTCTGTTAAAAGTGACTGCTAAATCATGCTCTAAGGTAGAAATCATTGCGTAACACAAGAAGAGAGAATTTCAAAAATAACATTTTTCTTTGGACGTAATGTCTTTTTTTTGTTGCATACAGAAAGAAATTAATTAAAAAAACTCGAATGGATGTTAAGAAATATATTATCAATTTTCCGGCAAAGTAATAATTCTGAAGATTGACATGTGTTTGGAAATTATGCATCTGATATTTGAATGAAATTAACAATGATAACTACTAATTTCATTAAAATATCAAAAGAGTTTAAATGCATTGCTTAAGTGTATAGCAGATAGCTGAATGTAACCTGGAATGTGCGAGTAATTATTTGAATAATGTGAGAATGAAAGACAAATATATATTAGTCTTTCAGGTCATACGAACGGGTGTCATTTTCCTGGAATGCACCCCAGTTAAGAGCTTGTTGCTCTTGAAATGCTTCCCTCTAACTTGAAAAATTATTATATGATGTGTGTTTCATGCAGTCTTTCTTAAAATTCTCTCCCACGAATTTTATGGTACACTGAATCGTAAGAATCTACAAGAATTCCAATAGAATATTAGGATTGTCCTCCTCCTGAGTCGTATTTCCGAAAAGTATTGTCACTTTAAGTCTGACGAGAAGTTATGCTATTAGTTGTATCGGAATAGACCAAAGACTACGAATTAGGTAAAGGTTTCAGTAAGAAAATCTCGTATTTAGATGATGGTGAAACCCTTTCTTTATCCATATGAGTAAAGAGCATTGGGTTATTTTGCTAAAAGCAAATTCGCTCGTTACACCAGTCGTTTCTTCACGTATTGTTTGTAGAAACGTAATTGACCCCAGAACAGTTGACAACGACTCGATTGACATTTTCAATGAGTGACTCATTGATAATGAGAGAAGGAGTACAGTCAAATCAGTCATTTATTAGGTCTTAGTCTCATGTCTTACACAGATCACTTTTGGTGGAGTAATCCCACCCTTTTTTTATAGTCCGTTCAAGGTGCCATTAAAACAGTAACAGACCCCCCCCCCCCTAAAATTTATTCGTTAAAGGGGGGGGGGGTAGTAATTCAATGATAAATAAAATATCACGGCTACAGAATGAATAATTGGAATATTAATATTTGAAAGTATATAAAATGCGCATCGAATTTTTTTCCTAGAATTCTATTCTTTGAACTTCCCTTAACTGCAGTGGAAATTGATATCGCACAATTTCCGTTTGTATGAGAAAGTAGAGCAAATGACCAATATTTCTTTCTGTAGTCTACATAAGGTTTCTGGAAAGAACAGAGCTATTGATATGGATTTTCAAGTGTATACAAATATGCATGGAAACTGGATTAATATTAAAGTATTTTCCTTGGCTATTATTATTTGAGGAGCATTTTAATTTGTATCATAGAATAATAGCTTCTCGGACGTAACTGTAATTTTGATTAAATCTCTAGGGCTCAGAATATTATTAAGTGTTGTTTCGCTTTAAATTAAGCAATTCTAATCGAGAAAAAGGTACAATTGCATAGAAATAACTTGAAAAATTCCTTTCCGAGACTAATAGAATCGAAAGTACAGATGCCCAGCATGGTAAGCATTGACAACACAGCATGAAAGTGTTGCATGGGATGATCACAGAAGCACGTTTTTAGATTCTAAAAGCTCTATGGCAGAGGTAGGGAACGCGCGGCCTGCATGATCTTCTTGTGCGGCCTTCATAAAAGCTAGCATTTGTATTAATTAATATTTAATTATATAGATTACAACAACTTGCAAATCTATAGAATTGAATAAAGAACGGCATGAATGTATGTACAGTGTCGGCCAAAATAAAGCTGGCATTTTGAAATTGTTGTCTAAAGTCGCTACAATTGTATATTTAACCAAATGAGCTTCGTTTACCTCGATTGTATGATACTTTAACTACACTTGTTATATGATCTCTACACCAAAAACTATTTTCTTACTGTTATTGTTGTGACTGACTCCATGTATGTTAAAACGTATTATTTTTTCTGCAAAAAAATAAATAATAATTAATGATTAATGTTACAACAAGTTTTTATCCTTATGTGAATACAAAAATACTTTATATTGTAACATTTTATGTCAAATATTAAATAAATAAGGACTTAATTTTGTTTTGTTATTTTTCTATAAAATGCACCAAATTGTTAAAACTATACCTAACTATAATAATTTCATAAAAGTCGCATTTATAGGTACATCAACATATGCGGCCTCCTTTGATACTACCTAATTTACATGTGGCCTCTAATGGTAAAAAGGTTCCCCACCTGTGCTCTATGGTATGTTAAAAGCTATGAAAATAAAAATGTACTGTTTTATTTTTCAGAGCTTCGTACCATGGATTCCCTTGAGTAAACAATATTTTCGCAGAATAATGTCAGCATTCATGTGAAATCTAATTTACATGCGTTTCATTTCAATTGAAGTCAATGACATGACCGGGAAGGGAATCCTTCACTGAATAATCTCGTCGATGGGATGAATTCCATTTTTCGCTTTGGAGGATGTTGGCCATTTTTAAAAATTTTATTCAACGATGGCGAAATTTTTTTTTTCACACCATGAATGTTTTTAACAGTCCTTTCTTTTGTTCCTAACACTGTAACGGTGATTAGTGGCGCACGCAGGAAGGGAAGGGGCAAGGGGCCCAGCCCCCCCCCAAAGAAATAGAAATTGCATTATGAATATTGATTTGCATCATAAATATTTTTATCCGTTGATCTCCCCCCCACCCCATGCATTATAAATATTTTTATCCGGTCATCTGGCCCCAAGAAAAAATCCTGGGTGCGCCACTGACGGTGATCTGTCAGGTTCGAGATTCGACGAGTTCAACGGCGATGTGAGGGATTTTTATTTCGTTCCACCCCCCCACGATCAAATTACCATTTTCTCTTGCAATTTTTAGGCTCGTGTCATTCCTTCGTAGTTTCGCCTCCGGATTACGACAGGTCTAACCGTGATTGTTAAAATTAGATACGTTTTGGATTAATTTTTTTTTTTATCCCACCTGATACACACTTGTGAATCGTTATTATACTTACTTGAAAAATTAGGGAATCATCTTGATTATCTAAATGAAACTTGCTTGCCCCAAATTAAATTTTTAAGGGAAAGGTTATTTTTATGGTATACTTTTTGATGGCGGTATTTTTTCGTATCTTTCTATCAGGGACGTAGGCAGCGGGCCCTCTCCCCACAAAATATTATTTGACCAGATATTATATCAATGTATAAACCAAAAATGGACTAAAGATTCCCTGCAAAAGTTTTCTTGCTTTCAATGAATGTCCTCTGGTGATTTTTTTTAACCTGTAAGTACTTGGCTCTTACTTGAAGTTTGATTTTCCGTTGAGATAAGTTTAATTCAATACCACTAGAGGGCAGCACCAGTCTTCAATTTACCAGATGTATCTCGGACTGGCTCGCATCTACGTAGGACCCACTGACAGATTCCTCGGATAGCGCGCGGAGAAGATCGCATTGCTGATTGACATTTCTGTACGATTACCCACTCCCATTGGACAGTCGGGAGTCAGCTGTGAGCTCTTAAACTCCGCCCTCGTGACGACGCATGCGCTAATACCGCCCCCCCCTCCTTCAGTTAAAATGCACTACCGCTGAAAATTTTGCACATCAGTTGACATTCGTTCTCTGCGGTGAAAGCAATCTCTAGTGAAATATCGTCAGCAAAGCATCACAATGCCTGTCTGTTCAAGAATAGGAAAAGCTAAGGTAGCTAAAAATAAAAGACCTCGAAATGAAAAAGATGTCACGCATGATGAAATTCAAGCCTTGCTTGCAAAATTAAAGGAGATTGTTCCAAATATGCCTCGAAACAGGAAGCTCTCGAAACTGGAAATTATCCAGTATGTAATTGACTACATCGTCGATCTACAGATAGCTCTGGAGAGACACCCTGTGACGCAACCAGGAGTAAATCCCAGGAACAATAGCCCATCGCCTCGTCAACCCCTTGGTGTGATCTCCTCTGTGGCAAATACATGTGCTGCTCAAGAGGTAAATAATCATTTCAAAATCAATGTGAAAAATGGGACGCTTTTTTAAAAATTCTTCTCTCACGACGAACGCATTTATTAATATATTAATCAGGCACCTTTTCCTTACAAAATGTACATTTAAGGTACATGATCATTGAAAACCGTACTGCTGAGTTTAGTGGCTAGTCAACATTTATTGCTTTCTAACAACTCCAGGATTGATCCCTAACATAAATATTAAGTATAAGTTTTCCATGTTTCCATGCGTTTCATTTATATATTTCCTAATTCCTTCAAATAAAAAGAAAGGAAAAATGATCATTAATTCATCACTTCTAAGATCACTAAATTTTCAATTTTCAATCCGAAAGTGACTTTTATGAATGAAAGGGATCAAACCCAGGAACGCTGTTGTCTCTTAAGAAACATTTCCATCAAATAATTTAAGCAGATTTGTAAATCAACGATTGAGGCATCTTTTTTCGAGTCCAGAGACATTCCCCATTTTTCAAGATGCCTTGAGTTTTGTTTGATCTGGTATCCATTTGAAATTCAGGTCTGTCATAAATTGTTACAATCTCTTAATGAATCCCTTTATAATATTTTCGCCACTCTACCGTGCAAATTTTCTCTTAACGGGGAAATTATTTGCCCTAAGCTTGGCATTTCATTAAGATAATTGGGAATGTAAATGACAATTTCAGTTTTTAGTTTACTATTAATGTCTCAATAGTTATTTTTGTGTAGAATTCAATGAAAGGAAAAGAATGTTACAGGTATTAATGTTAATAGCTTTTTAAATAACCATTTATGTAATGCGACCATTTTAGTTTAAAATCTCACAGATGTCTGATTTCTAACACAAATGTAGTTTAATTTAGGTCTGTTTATTCGTAGGACGCTAAAAATTGTGTGATATTCATAAAAATCTCACGAGCTGGCTATAATATCAGTTATGTTTCAGTTTCAATTTTTAAAGGTCGAATAAATTTTGTGTGTACACTTACGTAATCTGAATATTTTGTAGATAAACATCCACTCGTTGAAATATTGATTAGGTTTTATGAAGGTTTATTTTAAAGATTCTTTCATTATGCGTTGACGTAGATATAACAACAAAAAATGATTTTGAAAAGATTTGTTCAGTAAATCATTGCCCATTTTTTCCTTCTTAAAGAATCGTTAATTTCGGTTTAAAATAATTACAAATCAATGCTATTGTTGCGCTTTCTAGGAAGAGTGTGGGTTCAGTCATCTCTTTTCATAACTGTATCTCTCATGTGGGACAAAATTTTTATTGATTCCCAAGATCGTAAGTAAAACGGATTACGCCAATTAATTGACTACAAAAGTGGCATCTTTTATCAAGAAAATAAAGCTCTTCGTATAACTCTGATTGCCAAAATTGATTACATGATTTTTTACAACGTAATTTAGTAATATTCTAGGTAAAGGGTTGAAAAAAGTTAATAAACTGTTCTTTGAAATTGGTTAATTTTAATGATCTGCTAAACAAAACAACAAAAAAGAGTGATTTTGAAACTGGTATTTATTTATATATTCCAAGATGTGTAAAGCTGATCCTTTGTGAGGCTCTTTGTTGAACGGTCCAAGTTCCAACTCTATTTCAATGAATACTCTTCAGCACTCAAACTTATGACAACGAAAGAGAGATAATATTCCTTTGCATTAAGCCAATCAGTTATTAGAAATCAACACGTTTTCACTTAATTTTGACTGGGTTAGTACCTTGGTCATTTTCGAAACCACCAAACGTAGAACAATCGTTTCCTTACACCAGTGGTTCTTAACCTTTTTAATAGTCAACACCCCCTTGAATCTGAAAATGAGCTCTCGCACCCCCTTGAAAATGTGTTTCTATTTTTTATTTATTAAAAGACATTTATTGCAAGATAATTTATTTATTGCATAAAAATGAATACATTTACTATACATACTATATTATTACATATAAAACAATATCTACATTTTTAATGGCTACGTTGTTGTTGTTTGTTCATAATTATCCTTTTAAAACGAGGCTCTTTTTTTGAAAAAATCACGCGTAAGTCATCAGATGCATTTAAGCGATTTCTGGCTTTTGTTTTGATGTCCTAAAGTGATGAAAAACTCAACGTAAGTGGTGGCAAATGGTAAAAGTGTCTCCAATGCTGCTTTTGCCAATTCTGGATAAAGTTCTAACTGCGTCCACCAGAACTGTTCTAGGTCCAGTTTTTCAAATTCCATTTCAATACGTGCATTAGCTCGTATTGTGATAAGATCGTCTTTTAATGAAACGTTGTCGTCCATTGAATTGAGGTGAAACAAAAATGGATTGAGTATCCATCTATTAATTTTGCTTATATTTCCCGTGGAAAAGGATTCACTAAATTGGTGGACGTGTAATTTAATTTTGGGTCTAATTGTATTTTTTTCATTTTCTAAAATTATCGAATACAGAAGAGTGCTAAATTCGTATCTTGACCTCGACGTCTCCAAAGTTTAAATTTTTCATTAAATGAGACTAATACTTCACTAGCTGTTCTTACCAAATCCTTGCATTGATGTGCTTAACTCATTCTGGTGGTTAAATATATCTGATAAGTATCTATTTCTAAAAGCTTCCACTAAATCACTCTTTTGGTTAATAAGAAAGTGTCTAATTTGTTCGCCCCTGGTTAGCATGCGGCCCTTCGAGAGCCGTGTGATAAAGAAGCACCGATTTCTTCACGAAAGATACGATGATTAAGCGGATGCCCATTTATTGCAATTATTCTATACTGTTTTCAGTACTTCGCTATTTGCATGACGAAGCAACATACAGTGCGTTATTGTAATCTGAAATAAATCCAGGCACTCATGAGTATTTGATGTTTAAAAACGGCCTCCCCAAACAGAAAATCTTGTTTTTCTTGACTAGATCGTCCAAATACTCCCTGCAATTAGTTGAATGTTTACTTTTGGAGGACTATCTTTGATATCTTGCCGTCAAATCCCATCTCCAATATGCGATCTATTCCCATCGTTTAATAGCGGAATTGGCTCAATTTCCTTTTGTGCAATTTCAAGTGCACATGCTTTTATTAGTTTTATGGCTCTTTCTGTCATAGCACACAGATACGCTACTTGATAAGAAGCTTCTAGCACAGGGCTTTTTCAACTGCTGCCTTCAAATCGACTTAAAACTGCAGATTCACCACCATGATTGTTAAAATGTTGTAACAACTTTGAGGGTTTAAGATTGGAGTTTGAAAATATTTGGGGGTCGTTTTTCTGTTGTACAAGGGAATCCGTAAGCGATAGACGCTTTTTGGACAGAGCGAGGGTTACTAAAATAAAAATAAATGAATTCAAATACGAGGGAATGGAACTTTAATAGTGTTGTAGAAAGCCCACGCAACAGAACCCAGGAAAGCAGCTTACAACGTACGTACCTGCCTTACCTCAGAGCGAATGTTCTCTCTCCACAAACATCACACGCCTGCACAGTGACAGAATGGACACAACCATGTTTCAGTTAACGGTCTATTGTACGAAATAATTTGATGCATCGTACTGAATGGAGCGCAAACTGTGGTCTGGGAGGTGCTCTACCATCGGACTTGATCTCCTCCCCATGACTCTGTGCCAGAATCTTACTACTTTGAAGGGCTCTAACATTTTCACCCCTCTATACACACCACTCTGAAAGTTGCGGAGCTGAAAAGTACAAATATTTTTGTCTTACAACACGGTAACGTTTGTCTGCTTTCTCACAAGGGGTTAGGCGCTCATTTCGAAACTTCTGTACATACCAGAAGTATCTATGGCGATGCTACTCGTATTTTAGAACAAGCTTTTGCGAAGGGAAACAACACGTTGCGTAAACCATTAAAGCATGTCTTAGAATGCGTAATGAAAACTGTTTTCACGCTCTAACATCTGAGGGAAGATTTTTAATACAGCTGGCTATGGATATGAAAGGCCACTGCCGTGTACACTAATGGCGGCTGGTGCACGTGAAATCTGTCGTGGCTGCAATGTCCTCCAAGTTCTCAAAATTGCCCGGTGAGGCGCGGTTCAAAATGACGGGATTGGTCCTTTGGCCAAGTTGGACCCCAATCCTTGTGTTGCCAATCAAAATCCTTCCTCACCCATAGCCTTCCAGACTTGATCGGATGTTGCTGTCGATCGAGTGGCATAAGCAACAACAACAGATTTTTAATACTGTTTTTAGAAAGAAATCGTTTCTTTTAATAAAAAGGTTTTTTTTCTTTTCCAGAGAAAATAGTGTTAATCCGGCCATCGATATCCTGATAATGAAAAACATAGTTTTCTCTCTCTCTCCCACCCCCATATATATACAGTGGCTCCCAAGAGTGTTCGGACACTTACGATTTTCAATGTAAAAGGTATCTATCCATTCATTAAAATGAATATTTCAGAAGGGGTATTTAATAATAAGATCTATAATCTATTCTTAACAAAATTACATGAAATATTTTAAAAACATAGTAAAACTTTATTTTTAAGAAACCAGTAATCAAAAAGTAACAAAAACTTTATCTCACAAAAGTCATCGTACAGTGAAATATTTTCGGATATATTCATAATTAAAATTATCGTCTGGCGCTTGATTTTTATATTTGAATTGGGGTGGCATTTAAAATATCGTTTGGCTTTAACTTTTGCTTACCTACTCCGTAATATTCTATTTATTATTTAAAAATGGCTCGTAGTCGTAAAGAAACAACAAACAAATTTCGAAAATTGATTATTTTTCATCATTGTAGTGGTAAATCAGTTCGGAATATTGCTAAATTACTTAATTTATCCCATTCTACTGTGCAGTATGTGATAAAACGCTTTAAAGAAGAAAATCGGATCGAAAACAAGGTAAGAAAAAGGTCTTCCGGCAAAGTTAACAAAACGTGATCAGAGATTTATAATTAGAAAATTTGTAAAAAACCCACGTTTGAGTGCTGAAAAAGTTTCTGCAGAATTTAATGAAACATTTTCTACTTCAATTTCACCTGAAACTGTTCGACGAGTTCTCAGAGCAGCTGGATTACATGGGCGTTCTGCCCGTAGAAAATTTTTTGTGAGAAAAATAGAAAGCTTAGGCTTTCCTTCGCACTATCAATGATAAATAAGCCCCCAACGTATTGGAATAATGTCTTATTTGCCGATGAAAGCAAGTTTAACATTTTTGGTTCCGATGGGCGTATTATTGTATTTAGAAGAAAAAATGAGGAACTTAATTTAAGAATTTAGTAGGAACAGTTAAGCATGGCGGTGGAGGTGTCGTCCTTGTGTGGGGGTACATGTCAGCATCAGGACTAGGAAATTTGGTATTTATTGATGGCAGGCATAATGAATCATGCTATTTATATAAATATTTTAAGGACAATTTAAAATTGTCAGCCCAAAATTTGGGTATTGGAAACAACTTTTTTTTTTTTTTTTTTTTTATCAAGATAACGATCCTAAGCACACGGCTCTCAACGTTCGCCTCTGGTGTCTCTATAATAGTCCACAAATTTTGAAAACACCACCTGAATCGCCAGATTTAAACCCAATAGAACATATCTGGAGAGAACTGGAGGTTCGAGTACGAAAACACGACATTCGCACGGAAAGCGAACTAAAAACAATTATGATGGAAGAATGGATGAACATTGATGCAGAAATTACAAAAGAACTAATGCAATCTATTCCCAGACGTTTAAAAGCTGTTGTGTATGCTACAGGATATCCTACTAAATATTAATTTAACGAAAAATTAGAATATTTACTAATATGTAGAGATTTTTTACAAGTGTACGATGACTTTTGGGAGATAAAGTTTTTGTTACTTTTTGATTATTGGTTTCTTAAAAATAAAGTTTTACTATGTTTTTAAAATATTTCATGTAGTTTTGTTAAGAATAGATTGTAGATGTTATTATTAAATACCCCTTCTGAAATATTCATTTTAATTAATGGATAGACCCCTATTTCATTGAAAATCGTAAGTGTCCGAACACTTTTGGGAGCCACTGTATATAAAATAAGATCTATGAAAATACTGTTTGCTCAGAAATCTGGTGAGGCCAAACAACTGTGAGAAAGTGAATATTCCATTTTTCGATCATTGTAAGGCTGAATGGAATGTAACTAATTCCCCTAAACTGATCCATATATTGACTTTGTTAGTAGTCAGTTGCTGTTCAAGCTGCTAAATGACGATGAGATTGGTTCGTAGAGCGGCTCAGAATATAGTTCTACATCTTTATTTCCATTTTTACAGTATTTTCCGCAGAATGTTGCGAGGAGATTTGTCCAATACAGTTTATCTTTATAAGGCATTCATACATACAAATAGATCATTTATTTAGAGTTAGCTTTTACAAAAATCATTCTCTCGTATACTGAGCTTTAATAAAATATTTATGGGAAGGAGTTGTTAATATCACTGGGGTAGTTTCCTATCGCGAATTCACTTTACGCTTTTCGTAGACTATCTCTCTAAGTACCGTGCATATCTGCTTAGCAAATTCTTTACACAAGCCCCTTACCAGACAATATCTTAAAGGAAGAAATACTTGGGAAACAAACAGACGCTTTTATCCATTACTTTTTTGTATTATTTGGAAATTTTGAATGTTTGGATTCTTTCCAGACGATTCTTCTCTAAAGATCCAACGGTAATTCAGAGCTTCAAATGCAAGTTGGACACAAACTTCTTCCATACGAGGGCAACCTACAGTTTCAATCCAATTTACCCCGATCACCGCGGGCTGCTACCACATACCTTCAAAGGAATTTTACGATATCTCTGTTGATGTCTTGATTTTCCGAACTATTTCAGTACAAGCTAGTTGGTACATGGGAAAATATTAAGGAAAGAAATCACTATGTAACACATATGAAGGGAATTCAACAGGTTTGGAACATTTTGGATCTTTGTACCCATTTCTTGGTTAATTTTGTACGGTATACCAGGAATTGCAGATTTCTTAATAAGTTCTAAACATACTAGTTAATGTTCTATTTAAACAATACTACAATTGGTTGATCTAACAGAGAGGCAATATCGTGAGAATTCTCCCCCTATCCCTTTGAACTTTCTGATTAGTTCTGGATTGCAGGAATTAAAAAAAAAAATTAGACCTCTTCAAAATCCCCCTAACGCTAAAATTTGTCCCTTTTACAAATTTTGTCAATCCCTGTGTAACGAAATTACTTAGGTAAAGGAATTGTACATATTCAACACTTTACTTTACAATGTTTAAGTAGGTATACATGAATTTTATTTTCAGTTGCGTACAATTTCTAAAACCAGTCATGCCTAATTTCTCCATTCCCAAACAATAGAAGTAATTTGATCTGTTCGGTCCAATTTTCTTAAATCCACGAGATGTGAGAAAGCCAAATTATGTAGAAGTTTGAAGCGCTTATGTTGATATGAAGTTCAATCCCTTTCAGAAAAGAACGTCCTTTTTGCATAATATGTCTCATGAAGTTACAAAATAGGGTGTTACACTACATAATTTCAAAGGCAAACGATTCACATAGAAATAAACTAATGGAGATTGTTCACTCAAAAGCTACTAATTAAATAATTCTATTTTAAGAGTATTACATGATTAGTTCCTCCAAGAAATCCCCCACAGAGCGAAACTTTCTACACACACACACTCACGCATATATATATATATATATATATATATATATATATATATATATATAATATATATGTGTGTGTTGAGTGACTCTAAACGGTCATATTTGGTTCCGAACCGATTCCATAGAGCCACTGTTATTTTCCACAGCCACTCTTTTTCCCCCGCCAAACGGCCATTCCCAACTGGCCGCTATAGATATAACCTGGAAGCCGAATTTGTAATTGTTATGGCCCTTTTAGTTTGAGGTTGAAATGTTTTCTGATTGGATATTTCGAGGTAAGTCCTCTAAATTCTCCTGTGGCCCCTTTCCCATGTAATCAATTAGTGACTAGCTGCAGGTGTGCCGAAGCAGGTGGTTTCGTGTCCGTGGTATCAGTCCAGTTGGCTTCACCCGCTGTTGGTTCTCATTGTTTGCTTCCGTGCTCATTTCACCTTTTTGCTAGCTGTCAAGCCGCATCAAAATATACAACTCTTCCACTCTTTCTGCTTGGGCGCAAGTGATTATTTCAGTTTGTTACGTCATTACAACTTTTCTCTCTTTTTTTAAAAGAAAATTCTACAAATTTCAACTATTAAATATTGGCAAATAATTCGATTTTAATTCATTTAAAATCTTACAAAATATTAATTTCTTATACCAAAATCCTGTTCGTAAAATATTTTCGAATTTTTTCCTAGTTTTAAGCATTAGCTATTTGACTCGTATCTTTCCCCCGAGCAATTTATTTTCCGCTGTAAACTAATCCATATATGTTAAACATTTTGATACAACCTCTTTTGGTGAAGAGTTATTTTTTATTAGCCCCATCTTTGCCGTAACTATAGCACTAAATAACTTTCTGACGTAATATCTAAAACCTTAATATTTGAAATGAGGTCGTTTTCCTTTACTTGTTTTTGAAATAGAAGTTGGGCATTCTGAGAGAGGTCGGGCTCTTTTGAAATTCATATCACAAATAAAAATTTCGATATTTTTGATTTTTCAATGTCTTTTAGTTCCGTGTTTTTTAGCTTTATTTCAACGTATTTGGGATAAAAACAGGCCCATTAAAATACGTATCTATCCTAATAATAGCACAGATCTATCTCTCTGTCTGGAACGCTTTTTCCTTTTTGTTGCCATATTCAAATGTACTTTGATTACCGCGTTTTAAAAATAAAATAAATTGAAATTAAGCTTTAATAGACAAAATAATGTAGAAGAAAATATTCAAATTAAATCCAATAGAACATACTAAAGAACAGGGGTGTCAAACTCGCGGCCCGCGACGAACATTTTTGCGGCCCGGCCAATATATTGGCACACAATAATATAATAAAATAACCGACGCAGAATTATAATAAGATAGGAAGAATTCGCTAAATGTTTTTTTAATGATACTCTTTTTTGCTGTTATTAAACAAAATGCATATATTTATGTTGAATATACTGTAATTAGGTAATACTGTAATTAGGTAAATAAACCTACGTTTCTATTAATATTGATTTTTTTTTGCGGCCCACCTATAGTTAAACCTTGTTTGTTTGGCCCAAGATAGCCTTTGAGTTTGACACCCCTGCTAAAGAATATAGTACAGTTTGAGGAACATATCTTTTAATGCATGTTAAAATTTTTTTGGATAATGTTCAATCGTCTGCCGCATTAGCAAGAAAAAAAATATTTTTTTGTCTATTTCGTTGTTATGCACATGACGATAAATTAATTTAAAGTACCAGAAAAAGAAATCACGTGATCAGCATTTAATAAATTAAATTCTATAAATTAATTTTTAAAAATTCACCAAAAATCAGAAAATGGAGTTAAAGAATCGAAAAAGACTTCATTTAAAAATAATTTTTATGGTCTTTCTTGTGATATAAATTTTATAACCCTCAAATTATTATTTTAAATGCAAACTTTAAAAAAAAGTTACTAAAGCAGATTAAAAATTTAATTTTAAAATATCTAAGAAGAATTTTTCAAAAATCTTTCTTGGTGCACCCCTACACTATGAGAAGAATCGCCATGCAAAATTTCAGCCCTTTAGGTCCAGCGGTTTGGTCTGTGCGTTATATGTCAGTCAGTCAGTCAGTTACGGAACTCTTTTATATATATATAGATTATACTTCCCTCTCTATCAAAATATATAAAAATATTTTTTTATTTGTAACATTTTGCATACCGAACACCTCAATGGTTTGAATTTGGCGCGTGTTCATTTATGAACTAAAATTATGAAACAATTATGAAACAACAAAGTTAAATTTTTCCACTGCAGTTAATGTATTAATCATTTAGCGTAATAGAAGTAAAGTGATGCTATTATGTGGTTTTCAGAAATTATTTAAATTTATAAAAAAAATCATCTTAAATGGATCAAAATAGTGCTGATATTGCATAATTTAAAATAATTAAAAATGTGTATAATTTAAATAAAAGAACGTAGAGAAGCTATTAAGTATACAAATAATATTAACTTTGCAGATGTAAATTGATAAAAATTAAAATTAACACGTCATTTTTGACGGGCATACTAATTAGTTAATATATCTGTATTAGATGAGTTTCAGACTTGTTGAGATTCGAAACAGAAGAATGAGCGACTTTTTTCTTGCTTCTCAAATTCCAGTTTGGGCTATTTTGAGCGAGCTTTGTGAGGGTTTTTTGTTTGTTGTCTATCTCCGTATAAATCGCTTGAGTTTGGAAGAATTCGAATGTGCTAATTTACTTCTCAATTGACCATGAAAACTGTACAATAAAAAGGGATACATTCAATTAAATTTTGCGTCATTTTCTATCATCCGAGAATTTCGAGTTTTGGATAAAGTTGTTGTATCAGTATTTTTGAAAGTAAATTCCAAGGATATCTAACCTCCAATAAGTTTTCTATTCAGCAATAAACTGATTGACTTGCTTCCAATTTTATAGAACTTCAAATTCTATTAATTTCTACATGATGGTTGATGAAATTTCTCAGTTTCATTTTGCAAACCCTTTTTAAACAAAATGACCCCTTCATTTTATACGGGAAAAGCACCTGTATACACTGATACAATATTTTTTTCTATATGCCCTGAAAATGAAAGAGTTGCGTACACTGATGAACGTTTTTTAATAGAAAAAAATGTAGCTATATTTTCACCATTTTTATCAGTTTGACTTTAATATACTTGACTGTATTCTCTATACTAAAAAGTGACGCGAATTACATATTGCTTACCATTCTTGAGGTGAACATATGAGATTCCCCGTATACTTTCGAACGCATAGTTACTAGAGTGACGTGGGAACCTTACGCATTCCGACTAGGGCACGGACTGTCCCCTCCTCACCTACCTGGCGCTCCCATAACTGCAAATTCGCAACCTAGAAATTCGAAAAGGCCTGAAAACACAAATTTACAAATCAGCTTCTTTGGTGCAATTTTATGAGTTCGAAAGTTCATTGTATGGTATGAAAGTGAGCGAGATAGAAAACCATTCACTGATATACCAAAAAAAGGAGCTGCAATTTTTAGCTTCTACATAAACTTCGGTATATTAATAAAAGTAAATGTTACTCAAAACTAAAACATCATTTCGAGAGAGGATTATTCATATTTCCATTGTTTTTCAAATATTAAGGGTGGTCTTTTTCTTTTGTTTATGAAAAATTTACGATAAATCTCTCCTCAAACCTTAAATGTGTGTCTCTCTATCAAAAAATTCTTGATAAATATTTTCAACATAAAACACGTTTCATTTTTTATGTATCTCCTGGACCAGTATCATAAAATGTTCTGTATGGGATATAGATAAGTGCTCATGATAATTTGCCTCTCTCCCTCTATCTCTTGAAGATTTGTAAAAATATTCTTAGAAATTTATAATAATTTTAAAGGTCCAAAAATCTTTTTAAGGGGGATTTTTTCCTTTTAGAGAGATATTTACAAAATTTCCACTCAAAAGTTTCCCGATGACAATTTAATGAATATTAAAGAAAGGAACTTCGTACAAAATGTCATTGTCACACACACACGCGTATATATATATATATATATATATATATATATATACAGTTGGCTCTCTGTTTAACGACTTTCAAGGGACCGTGAAAAATCGTCCTTAAGTAGAGATCGTCCTTAAACAGAATTTGTGAAAAAATAACATTTTTCTTCACTCTTTACAGGCTTAGGACTGTCAATATATTTCTTAATATACTGGCGTGTTTAAAAAAGTTATTTTTATTATCATTATTATTTTATTCATAATTTATTTTAAATTACATTGAAAAAAGAGTACAAACAATACAATAAATTAGGTTTTAAAAAGGTCAAAAAGTGTTGATTGCATCATTTTTCGTCTTGTTTTCGCTATTCCCTTTTCCAGATTTTCTAGAATGTTAAATGCGTCATTTTCAATATTCGATTTAACATAGCGTCGTAGAACATCTAGAGCAGAAGTTGCATCTGTATAAGTCGGTGGCATTGTCTCATTTTCCGTGTCTTGAACTTCACCATCTTCGTCTGACACTGGGTTTTCGTTTACTATATCTTCATAAATTTGTTCTACATTTGTGTAATCTGTTGTTAAATCAGATTCATTACAATCTTGAATTGAAACATTCTCATCTTCAACAAGACTTCTCCATTCTTCAGGGGTAATGTCATCTTCGTTGATTTCTACATCCGTACTTTGCAGTTCCACTACAAGTTCTTTGTGAATTTCCAGCAAGGCGAAAGCAGTTTTTTATTGTGGATGAAGAAACTTCTTTCCATGCTGATGTTATCATGTGCATTGCTTCCAAAATCTTAAATTTTCTAATTTTCATACTGTCAGCCGCATTGTTTATTAATGGATGCTCTTGATTCATGAAATCATTGCAGGACTGCCTTATCGAACTCTTCTGATCGGCCACATTAAATTTTCCGCCGTTTAGATTTGGATCCCAAACCAAATTTTTGTGCTGCTTCAAGAATTTTCTCTTTGCTTGCTAAAATGCCTTTTGAGAGTAGACTCGGGTAGCTGAAATTATCTTGCGAATTGGACTTTGGTTTTTCCAACACTTTCTTCCCAGTCTTCAATATTTTCACCTTTTCAAGTAGCGTAATATGCTTTCGCTTTGATACAATTTTGCTCGTATTCATACTGGAATGAGCTCCTACACAGAACCATGAATTCTCTAAACATGAACATTTTTCATGGAAGGAGGGAGAGAGGGCTGCTATCGGACAGTTAGTAAGTCACATGACAAGAGATGGTAGTGACCATAGAGATTCAGCTCCCGCACTAAGAGCTCCATGAAAGAATATTCCATCTTCCGAGACCCCCCCCCCCCCGTTTTTCCCACTACAACAAGTCTATGATTGCAACAATGTAAACATCAAGGAAATTCCGGGTCTGTTATTGAAACCAAACTTGCTTTCCCCCACAGAAGGTTCCCCTCCTGCAGATAAAATGAAGAAAAAGTTTATCATGTAAAACAAATCGTCGTTAAACAGAAACAACTTCGTCTTTAAATAGAATTTTTTTACGTCGGAGGGGCCGGGACTGGGAAATATCGTCTTTAAATAGAGATCGTCGTTAAGTAGAGCGTCGTTAAACAGAGAGCCAACTGTATATATATCTATATATATACTCAGTCACAAAAAATATATGCACCCAGAAGGAAACGAGCTACTATCACGAAACTTTACATGTATGTACTGTATGAGGAGATAAGCAAATGATTACAAATTCAGAAGAACAGACCGTTTTATTAAAAAGATATTGCATGAAAAATGTTACAAATCAATAAGTAGTAAATCCACCTCTGGCAGCTATACAAGCCGAAACACGGCGTGGCATCGAATCAATGAGGTCACCTATGACTTCCTGCGGAAGATCATGCCATAATCTTTGCAACTGGGCAGTTAATTCACCAGTATTCCGGGACGGCTGCAATTGCCTTCCAAGCACGTCCCAGACGTGCTCTACTGGCGAGAGGTCTGGTGACCTGGCAGGCCATGGGAGTACGTCATATCCTTGAAGACATTGTTGAGAGAGTCGCGCAGTATGTGGACGAGCGTTGTCTAGCTGATAAATGGCACCTGGGCGACTTGATAGCATAGGCAGTACAACTGGCGTTAAAATCTCGTCCACGTAACTGCGTGCCGTCAAAGCGCGTTGAAGGACGACTAGAGGTGAACGTGTGTTCCAACAAATCGCTCCTCACGCTGTCACACCTTGTGTAATCGCCGTATGCCTCTCGACAACAAATGCCGGATCGGGCCGGTGGCCTGGCCGCCTCCACACCCGTATGCGCTGGTCAACAGCACTGAGACTGAATCGAGATTCTTCGCTGAATATCACATGCTTCCAGTCGGTCACACTCCAGATTGCCCGAGGTCGGCAAAAATCCAATCGACACTGCCTATGATGTGGGGTCAGTGGTAGGCATCTTAATGGACGTCGGCTCCTTATACCTGCGTCGGTCAGTCGTGTCCGAATGGTTTCCCTTGATACCACCGGATGTATGGAAGGTGGTAAATGGCATCAAACCAATTCCAGCGACGTTGTTGGTGCGGACGTAACCGCTCTTATGATTACGCGATCCTCGAGTGCATCTGTGTTCCAGGGACGCCCCGACCTTCCGCGACGGTAGACTATCCCTTCCGTGATCCATTGTTGCCAACACCGAGCAACTACCATATTGCTCCGACCGAGGTGGCGACTGATACACCTGTTCGACCAACCTGCTTCTCTGAGGCGTACTATACGCCCTCTCTCAAAATCCGACAATTGTTCGTACTGTCGCCAGTTACGTCTCAGGGGCATCTCTAGTCACAATACCGTCCATTTAAGTCGAGAGATTTGTTTGAATAACCCTAAGAATGAGAGATTTGTTTGAATAACCCTGAAAATATAGCTATGGCACGAGCAATCATGCTTTTAAACTCTCCCAGTTGCGCAACTCATATGCGCATAGCGCACTTACACGTGTCTGATTGGCGTCGAAATTTTAATCATATGCATTTCTCTTACCAGACTACATTCCTGCCAAGTTTCGTGATAGTAGTTTGATTTTTTCTGAATGCATATATTTTTTTGTGACAGTGTATATATATATATATATATATATATATATATATATATATATATATATAACTACTCTGACAATATGTCTTCCAATGAACTTGTGGAGGATAAATACGTAATGAAGATTGCTTGAATTGCACAATAAATGAAAACGATTGGTTAGATGTTTTGAACTAGTTAATAGATCCGAGGATGATTGGTCTGAATCGTTCGCACGCATTTGTGAATTCTCCAGCAATGCTCCTCGGCCCGATGATGAACTATCAACTAGTTCGAAAGATGTAGCTTTTGAATGGATTGCGGAATTGAATATGGTGTTCATTACGTACTCCGATATTGGTCTAGGATCCAGTGCAATGGTAAAGCATTTTCTTCTCCGATTCATAGTTTTGATGATCAGTTGTAGATCATCATCCTTCAAGCGGAGGAAAATGACAAGTTTACTGACTGTAGGGTGAGACATTCACTTATAGGGTAGGATATATTTTTGCATATTCGTCAGTGCATCATTTAGAGAAATTTCGAATATATGCAGGGAAAGGTCCAATAAGTTTATGATTCTCGTTTGATTTACAGAACATATTAAATCCAGATACCCTTGTTAACTGCTTGAAATTGCTCCCAATGCAAACAAGAAAGATATAAAGTAGACTAGTCCAATAATTTAGGGGGAAGGGGAAAATCTTCCTGTGGTGTAAAATTTCGTTAAACCTAAGTCCAGTAATTATCAAAGGTTTATTTTCTCTTCATTCTCGGTAATAAGTAAACATTCGGCATATTAAGTGGAAATTGTCATTATTAATGGTCTTCATTCTTTTCATCAAATGAGAATTGATTTCAAAGTTCAGCATTTGCTGTCACTAATATACGAAGCACCGTTTTGAATGTTTTAATACTTGAGAAAATAACACTGTATTGGGAGAATTGTTGGCACAATGAAAAATCGCAATGTAGAAACGCTCAAGTTTAAATAATTGAATACACTCTGCACTTTATTAAATCTAATAGAATGTTTCCATTCAAATTCCTAGAGAGTTACAGCTGACTTATAAAATCTATTCTGTTAGGCATTTAAGTGTGTATCAAATAAATATGTGTGATACATACAAGTAGTACATTTTTTGCCTTGCTGAATGTCACATCCATAGCCTAAATTATTAGTGTGAATTATTTTCTAACATTATATTTAATTTAAAAAATATAGCTATCTGAAAATTCTGACAAAAGTAAATCAACTTCATGTTTCTCAGACAATCTTGGCATTGTTTCTAAACATTTAATTTTTTTAAAGGGAATTTGAAAATTATTGGTTAATGCAACTTCTTGGGATGCAGAAAAGTTTCGCATCTAATACCTAGATCGAGGGAATATTATTAATTACGAGGAAAAAAATCCATGGTAAATGTTTCTTCTTGAAGTGGTGTAATTAAAAGATTATAGATGCCATAACCCATGCACACTTCTGTTGAGAAAAACCGTGAATCATCGTAGCCGAGAACTTGAAATATTCTAGAAATTGTGTGTGTGTATTCGAATCCTATGGTTACAGAATTTCATCCCTCGTACGAAAAATGTGTAGCTCAGTCTACTTTCCCTAATATTTAATATTTCCTATATTTTATCCCCGAGGAAATGCCTCCTTTTATTCCATTAAACGAAAATTGAACTCGGTATTAATACATGACCATACACAGAGGATTTATTTCGGCATAAGTTTTCGTGTTTAATTTGAACTGAGTAAAACCTTCTATATGCTCAAAGTAGGAATTTTTCGGATTGTTTATTGCTAACCCTGATTGATTTATTATATTCGTCGGAGCTCCAACTTTCGGTGTCGGATTTTCTATTCATTCGTCGTAGCCTCATTTCGTGTCAAATTTCGCTATTTGAATTTCCAAACCAATGAGTCTGAATGTTGAAAAGCAGATGAATGCAATTTGTTTTCTAATGGTATAAACGTTCTTCTTTCACAGATCATTCACATCGATAAGGTTCCCCCAGCACAAGCCGAAGTGTCGAGGCCAGTTTCGTGCTAGAGGACTCAAGCTGTGACCTATTGGTGAGAGACCACCAGTGATGGACACCTGTTTCACTTGCTGAGGGACCCTTCTCATTGTGTTGTGCAATTCCTAGTTTTTCACAAAACATTTTATATATATAAATCTCTATATATTTGAACTTTTCTCGGATCTTCTCTTACAAATGGGAGGGACACATTTGCAATGCGTACGACTGCTGATGAGTGACATTGCACTTCTTGTAGAATGGACTGAATTCTGGTGAGCATGTTTGGAGATAAAACAAGACTATCTTTTCTTTTTTAGAATATCGGACATGTAGTAAAAGTAAATAGGCTGTGATTGCACTTTTTTATTTGTATTAAAATTAATGTAAGATTTAAGCATTGCATGTAAATTTGTACTTAAAAATTGCTATCTCATCTTTGGTCATAGTTACACTTATTGCTATGTCGAAGTCCAACTAGACCATGGTCTCAGTTGCTGTACAGATTATTTTGTGATAGGATGTCCAAAGAGACCACTTTGGGTGTGTTGTACAAATGTGATGAAAATTTATTGAATAAACAAACATTTAAGCTTGCAAAATGGTGTAGTTTATGGTTTATTACGTGAAAACAAATGCTGAGCGGAACTCATAAAATTATGTGATACTGATGGCGATTCAGCTTTATTCTGAATAATATTTTTGATATTTTTAGTGAAATATAATGCACAAATCAATTTCTTTTTAACTTTCCTATTCATTTAGTTACCCCAAACTGCTGGAATTGTGTGTAGTTTCGGAATATTCCCATCTGGAAAAGAACCACTAATACATGAAGGGAAAAAAAAAACACCAAACTGTAAACTTTAATGTAAGAATTGCTTTGATAAACCTTTTGAAAAGAAACTTGATTTTGAAAGAAGTGTTATAGTTGGTTGTGACATTAGTGGCAAGTCTATTCGCTGAATTGCGGCAAAAATATCACAGCCACGGTCAACTGTTGTTGATGTTGTGAAGAAGTGGAAGATTGCGGGAGTTGGAACACGAACTGCACACGTTGGTCGTCCTGGTAAACTGACCGAACGTGTCTTGAGACGTGAGGTTCGTAACAAACAACCCCAAATCATCAACGGGGAGTTTAAACAGGCAGAATTGGTTGCGGTGCATCCCAATACTTTGCGGCAGGAACTGCACGCCCTCAATATCCACGGATATATATATATATGTATATGTGTGTGTGTGTGTGTGTGTGAATATATGTGTATATATGTGTATGTATGTATATATATATGTGTATATATATATATGTATATATACAACTCCGATTCAAAAAGTTAGAATAATGTAAAAAAAATGGGTTTAATGTTGCTAAAGTGTCAATTTGCATACTGTGTTCAGAAAAAAATATATTAAAAATGTCTAAATATCTTCAGAACATTTATAAATATAACATAAATATTTATTTTTATTTGCTATACTAATAATTAACTATTTGAAAAAAATATTAGAATTATTTAAAAAATTAACTGGACAACATGGTTCTGGACATGGAATATCTGGACAACATGGTTAAAAAAATTAGAATATGCAACTATTTTCCTGTTGGTTTAGATAACATCTGCGGGACTATGAAATGTGTTTCGCGGAAAATGAAAAGTAGTTTAGCATTTGATTTTAGTTCAGTATTTGCTTAATTTGGGACCAAAGATCGACTTATCTGAGGCTGTGAAATTTCGTATTGTGTCACTTGCACAAAGAAGGAAAAACACAACTGTTAATAGCAAAGGAAGTGAAATGTTCTCAAGCAAGTATGAGTAGAGTTTTGAGAGAATATTGTAATAATAAGTATTTTCAAAATAAGCCGTTTAAAAGTGGTCGAAAGCCAGTAAATTCAGCAAGAGATGAAAGGTAATTGAAAAAGATTGTGAAGAAACATCGCTTTCGAAGCGTGAGATATTTGCAGAGAAAATGAAAAGAAGTAGGTGTAAATGCCTCTAAATCTACAACATTACGACGACTTCACAAATTAGGTTTTAGATCATGTGTGCCTAAGACAAAGCCACTCTTATCATCTAAGCAAATGGCTGCTAGAGTTAAATGGTGTAAACAAAGGCTATTTTGGGGGCAAGATGACTGGAAAAGGTACTCTTCAGCGATGAAAGTATGTTTTGTGTGTCCAATGGGAATCAAGGTATACTTATTTGGAGACTAAAACAAGAAGCTTTTGATAAATAGTGTTTAAAACGTTCTGTTAAATTTGCGACCTCTGTCATGGTAAAGGACTGCATGACTGCAGAAGGCCCAGGTAGGTTGTGTATTATTTACACAAAAGTCAATTCAAAAGTGTATCAAGAAATTCTTGAACACGTCATGATTCCTTCATCTGAGGATTTATGTGATGACGATTTCGTGTTTCAGCAAGATTCAGCTTCTTCCCACACTTCTTAATCGACAACTAAATGACTCCAAGAGAAGGAAATAAATGTACTCCCTTGGCTTGCGAATTCACCCGATCTAAACCCCATCGAGAATTTGTGGGGAATTATGAAAAAACGACTTCAAGAAGTTGCACCAAGAGACAAAAAAGATCATATTTCTAGTTTGAAGAACATATGAGCGTATATTAATAAAAAATTTTTTGAACCTTTAGTCAATAATATGCCAAACCGTTTAAGAGCTGCCATTAAAGCTAAGGGTGATGCAACAAAGTACTGATTAACATGTAAAAACCCTTCGAGTTTAAATTGTGTACAATATATTTACATTATTCTAATTTTTTGAACCATGTTATGAAATATTCTAATATTTTGAATTTTTCACTTGCTGTTTTAAATATATTTTCTATTTCATTGTAATATGTTCATATTTTTATAATCTACAAAATATGCAGATTTATATTATGATAATTTACATTTGATATCATTGATTATTTATTTGATAAAATAGATTTGCTATTCCCTTGACCATATTTTCTTTCATTATTCAAATTTTTTGAATCGGAGCTGTATATATATATATATATATATATATATATATATATATATATATATATATATATATATATATATATATATATATATATGTGTGTGTGTGTGTGTATATGTATATATATATATACACTGCTGGCCACCCAAATTGCAACACCTAGAAAGACAAGAGATATCACGACAAAATTTATTTTGTAGATAACATGTTGACCAAGTATCAAATGATTAAATTTAGACTTCAGTGAAGTGTGGTTCCTGCCAAAATCAGTAGCCAGAGTAGCCGCCATTGTTGGAGATCACCGCTGCCACACGCCTCGGCATTGATTCAAAGATACTTTGGATGAGTTCTTGGGGTACAGCAGACCAAGCAGCTTCCACACGTTGCCAAAGTTGATCTGCTGTGGCAGCTGGGGATGGAATCTGGGTCAATCGTAGAGCAACCATGGATCACATGTTTTCTATCGGCGAAAGATCCGGAGAGCGAGGCGGCCAGGGAAGCAATTCAATCTGGCGATTGACGAAGAACCGTTGGACAATGCATGCCACGTGTGGTCGTGCATTATCCTGTTGAAATATGGCTGTGGGCCAGCCCTAAAGGTAAGGAAGGACAACTGGCTCCAACACTTCGGAGATGTAGCGCTGGCTGTTTAAAGTACCGGCAATGCGTACTAGAGGTGTGCGAGAGTGATATCCAATACCGCCCCATACCATAATAGCCGGTGCAGGACCAGTGTGGCGGTGCATAACGCAGCTGTTCAGCATCCTCTCTTCACGGTGTCTCCAGACTCGAATGCGACCATCGTGGTGTTGCAGACAGAAGCGTGACTCGTCAGTAAAGACAATTTCATTCCATTCTGCCGTCCACATCCTTCTGTCATCGCACCATTGGCGGCGGAGACGTCTGTGGTTCTGCGTCAAGGGTAGACAAAGCAATGGACTTCTTGCGGACAGACCACTCTGCTGTAAACGGCGTCGAATGGTACGCGCAGACACTGGATGATGCGTTACAGACTGCATGTGCTGTGCTATGGTTCGTGATGTGACTGAGCGATCCGTCACTGCCATGCGCACAATTTGCCTGTCATCACGTGAAGTGGTGCGCTGAGGTGGATGCGATCAAACACGCCGGTCCGTCGTACCCTCCTGCATCCAACGATCACATATCCGCATTACAGTTGTTTGGTTTCGTCCAACACGACTACCGATTTCCCTGAAAGATAATCCACAATCTCGGTAGGCCACTATCCTTCCTCTGTCGAACTCGGATACTTGATCAAAAGATGATCGCTGTTTTCGACGAGGCATAATTGATCGTTTTTTTTGAAAAAACCACAGGAAAAACACAATTGCCGAACTTTAAATCGTCGAAATCTTCAAGCCTTAAATAGCGCTTTGAAGTGGCGCCACAGGCGCGCGTGATGTGCGTCTGCGCTGAAATTCTAATCATTTGCATATCTCACCTCCGCTAATGCATGTTGTAAATTTCATGTTATTTGCATGTTTCCTTCAGGGTGTTGCATTTACAGTGGCCAGCAGTGTATATATATATATATATATATATATATATATATATATATATATGTGTGTGTGTGTGCATATATATATATGTATATGTATATATATACACTGCTCAAAACAATTAGGGGAGCACATGGTTTTAACGAAATTACTCAAATACTTAAACCGATAAGTAACATAACATAAATCATCCATAATTTAAAGCCTGACAGGAAACAGAAGAAGAAAACTTCATATGCAAATCAAAGTTCATGACGTCAAAAACCAGAAAAAGAACATAAAGGCGGAAATCGGGATGTTGCAGAAACGTCTGTTTCACTGCCTTAACTGTGAAATTCGATTACTCAGTTATTCTTTTTGAGAAAAGGTGACTTGAAAATGTCTGAACAACGTGATTTACCGGAATCCATGGCATGGCGTATTATACGCAAACTGGAATCCGGGCAAACACAACGTAGTGTCGCGGACGCTGTTGGAGTCACCAGAAGTGTCGTTGCAAGGCTGTGGAATCGATTCCAAGAAACAGGGAATGTTAGACATCGACCAGGGCAAGGTCGGCCACGCGCCACTACAGCAACTGATGTTAACAGCTTATTCTGTTAACAGCTCGTCGAAACAGAACAGACAATGCTACTCAGCTGCAAAGACAGATGATTCTGGCAACAGGGCGAAGGGTGTCCAGCCAAACAGTACGTAATAGGCTTCACCAGGGAGGTCTCTATGCACGTAGGCCAATGGTCTGCATTCCGTTGACCTCACGCCACCGTGGCGCCCGAAGAAGATGGGCTGCTGAACATCGAGATTGGGAGCAACATGATTGGAGCCAAGTGCTGTTTACAGACGAGTCCCGATTCTGTCTGCAGTGTCACACCCGACGTGTTTTGGTATGGAGGGAAAGGGGCACTCGAAATAACCCCACATTCGTTCGTGAAAGGTCACAATACAGACGAGCTGGTTTTATGGTATGGGGTGGAATATGGTATAGGTGGGTATAGGTGGACGTACGGACCTGCATATCATTCGGAATGGTACTTTGACGGCCCGAAGGTATGCAGACGAGATACTGAGACCTCATGTCGTACCTTACGCTGCAGCAATTGGAGATTCCTTTGTTTTCTAGCATGATAATGCCAGACCGCATTCAGCTCGTCTTGTGGAGAACATGCTTGAAGCTGAAACAATACAGCGTATGGAATGGCCAGCGTGCTCTCCTGACCTGAATCCAATCGAGCATGTTTGGGACATGCTCGGACGAAGCATTGCTGCGAGACCAAGGCCTCCTTTTACTCTCCGAGACTTGGAGATAGCACTTCTTGAGGAGTGGAACAGTATTCCCCAAAGTCTTATCGATAACACCATCGCATCCATGTAAAACAGGTGTGCAGCAGTCTTAGCTGTTCAAGGAGATCACACGCCATAGTAAAAATGTTGCATAATTTCTAAACAATACTTTTTTTTTATCATTTACATGTAACCAAATTGTTGCCCTAAATCATCTTTTCATGTTTTTTCCATATTTTCAAAAAATTAAAGCTTAATTACAATTTTTTACGTCTTTTTTTTCTGTACTACGCATTGATACGCGTGAACTATCCATTTTATGCCAATACGTGGCTGTCTCTCACGGTTTTTTTAACTTCTCTGCTTGCTCCCCTAATATTTTTGAGCAGTATATATATATATGTATATGTATGTGTATATATATATGCATATATATATGTTTATATGTATATGTATATATGTGTATATGTATGTATATATATGTATACACACATATATATATATATGTATATATATATATATATATATATATATATATATATATATATATATATATATATATATATGTGTGTGTGTGTGTGTATATGTATATATATGTATATATATATGTGTGTATATGTATATGTCTATGTATATGTGTATATGTATATGTATATATATATACTAGCATTATTGCCCGGCGATGCCCGGGTAGATATATAGATATAAAAATTTTGATGCATTCCATCAAATAAATACTGGGCTGCAACCCTCGCTCTTCATGTTCATCTGGCCAGACAGAATGCGCTTAGCGCGTTTCTACTGAAATGATATACAAACAATAAGAAAGAAAGAAAATTTGAGCTTGCGGACCTTCGTCTGATTTTATTGAGAATTAATAACACAGTGTTGCGTGATTCGCACATTTGGATTGAATAAGCTTACTGTTTAATTAGATTTAATTAGATTTGTTTGATCCACTGTTTAATTAGAAATAAGTTTTATAATTCACATTTGCCTTTATTATTTATTTTTCCCTGAAAAGCTCAGTTTGTTCCACATCACCCAAGAGACGCACTTTTTTCCACATCACCCAAGAGGTAAAGTGAAAGATGCCCCTTTTATTTATTTAAGTAAGGCGAGATTTCACATGAAGCCTATTTTCCTTACTTTGGTGATTCGGCTTTTTATTGTCGACAGGTCAAAAACCGTATCGGTTTTTAATTTTCCTAAGGCCAAAAACCGTAGAAAAAGCAAATTGTAAATCGGTTCAAGCGATGAGAAAAACTGCAAATAAAAAAGGACAAAAAGCAGAGCCGGGAAAGTTGTGTTAAAACATACTAATTTGAACTGCATTCTTAAACTCCCATCTCAGTTAGTCTAGTGGTTAAATTTTATCTTTTACCGTATTTTAATATTTCTTTTGTCAATTTATTTCGTTGTTATGCACGTAACGCAAAATTAATTTAAAGTATCACAAAAAGAAAAGAAACCACTTGATCAGCATTTCATAAATTAAATTCTAAAAATTAATCTTTAAAAATTCACCAAAAATCAGAAAAGAGAGGTAACGATTCGAAAAAGATTTCCATTTAAAGAAATTTTTATGATCTTTCTCGTGATATAAATTTTATAACCCTCGGATTATAATTTTAAATGCAAACTTAAAAAAATTAGAAAAACAGAAAAATCGAAGAAGAAATTTTCAAAAAATCTTTCTCAGTTCACTCCTCCAGTATAAACTCCACTATAGAAGAATCACCATGCAAAATTTCAGCTCTTTATGTCCAACGGTTTGGACTGTGCGTTATCTGTCAGTTAGTCAGTCAATTAGGCAAAGCCAAAGGTTATTACCATGAAGCTCTCACCCCCCGCGCACCCCACTTCACCCGCGCGGGGGAAGAGGGATAGGTTCGGATTTCACTGAACGTCTGTATCCACAGGGGTTCGCACCTCTTACGGGCACAAAAAATCATTAAAAAATTAATTTTAAAAAAACTAGTTGAGCCCCAAACTTCGTTATTGCTGATTTAAGTTTCTCGGGTCCTAAACATTAACTGTGCCGAATTCGGTCCCGGTGGGTGAAACAGTCTATGATTCTATAGCGGACAAACAAACAGACAAGCTCTTTTATATATATAGATATAGATATATGTGTATATGTATATGTACATGTATATGTATATGTATATGTATATATGAATATATATATATATATGTGTATATGTATATATAATGTATATATGTATATGTATATATATACATATATATATATATATATATAATATATATGTGTGTGTGTATATATATGTATATGTCTATATATATAAAACAGTTCCGTTACTGACTCATTCACTGACTGACATACAACGCACAGACCAAACCGCTGGACCTAAAGGGCTGAAATTTTGCATTGCGATTCTTATAGTAAAGGGGTTCACTAAGAAAGATTTTTGAAAAATTCTTCTTAGATTTTTTAAAATTGAATTTTTAAGCTGTTTTTGTAACTTTTTTTAAGTTTGCATTTAAAATAATGATTTGAGGGTTATAAAATTTATATCACGAGAAAGATCATAAAAATTCCATCAAAATGAGATCTTTTCCGAATCTTTGCCTCCCTTTTCTTTTTTTTGGTGAATTTTTAAAGATTAATTTTTTAGAATTTAATTTATTAAGTACTGATCCCGTGATTTCTTTTTCTGGTATATTAAATAAATTTATCGTCACGTGCATAAAAACTAAATAGACAAACACATATTTTTTTCTTGCTAATGCGGCAGACGATTGACATTATTTTGTCTATAAAAATATCCCTTACGATTTTTTTATAAATATGTTTTTTAACATCAATTGTATACATTGATCGTCGTATTTATTATAATTATATATATATTTATATTTTTGGGCATTAATTGCATACATTGACCGTTGTATTTAATTTGAATGTACTCCGTAGCGAAGTGCGGGTTTTCAGCTAGTATATATATATATATATATATATATATATATATATATATATATATATATATATATATATATATATATATATATATATGTATGTATATGTATATATGTATGTATATATATATATGTATGTATATATATATGTATGTATATGTATATATGTATATATATATGTATGTATGTATATATGTATGTATATATATATATATGTATATATGTATATATATATGTATGTATATGTATATATATATGTATGTATATGTATATATGTATGTATGTATATGTATATATGTATGTATATATGTACGTATATGTATATATGTATGTGTATATATGTATGTGTATATAAATGTATGTATATATGTATGTATATATATATATGTATGTATATGTATATATATATGTATGTATATATATATATGTATGTATATATATATATGTATGTATATATATATGTATGTATGTATATATATGTATGTATATATATATGTATGTATATATATATGTATGTATGTATATATATGTATATATATATATATATATATATATATATATATATATATGTGTGTGTATGTATATATAAATGTATGTATATATATATAGATATATATATATATATATGTATGTATATGTATGTATATATATATGTATATACAGTGGACGCTCGTTAATTCGAACTCGGTTAATTCGAACTTTCGGTTAATTCGAACTAATCCAAAGGCCCCAAAAAACTTGTATTGGAGTTAATGTTAAAAATATCTCATTAATTCGAACTAAAGCTCTGATGTAATCGAAGACGTATGC